>CM070597.1:3009761-3491115 GCA_036346395.1 Hsuehochloa calcarea
ATCCCAAATTTGGGTTTGTGTTTCAAATGTAAGAAAATCAGAAGAAATTAAAACTTTTCTTACATCTTGAAGACTTGGTCATTTTGGTAATTCTTTTTAAAAAGAACTATGGAAAATCCAATTTAAATTCTCTTTTGACTCTAATCAAAACCCCCTTGGCAAAGGTCTTTGCCAAACCCTTGGAAATCTTTTCCTGAGTTCTTGGGATGCTTGACAACACCTCTGAATTATCTCATGATTTTTAGAAATTATTTGATAATTTTTGGAGGCAAGTCAAACTGGTCAAACCCTATTTTCCTCTCTTCTGAAATTTCTGGAGAATAATTCCTTGCATGAAAATCTCTGAAAATTTTATGAGAGGTTCCTCCTGCAGTCAGCAAGCTTCAGTTAAAATTTCATAAATTTTGGAGTTTGTTTGCTACCTCAAATAATTCCTCAAAATCAGATGTTTAAAATTCAAATTTAAACCTGGTTTGTACTGCTCCTCGGTTCGAACCGGACTGGTTCGAGCCAATGGACTCGGTCGAACCAACTAAACGCACCGCGCTGCGTCGATCGGGCGCGGGCGTCGCGAGCCGTTGATCAAGATCGAACGGTTCTCGATCAACCGAGCGACGGATCTCGCGTTCTAACTCACTGCTCGATTTCAATCCGACGGTCAAGGCTGCCTCCTTCCTCCGTCCGGCCGCGCGTCACCAATGGCTAAGCGCGGCGCAGAGAAAAGTCGCGCGCGTGCCGCCCTTCCTGGCCGCTAACGGCTCTCTCAGGCGCATTTAATGCTCGCCGTGCTCCTCCTCAGCGCCCCTCTCCAACCGCCTCCTGCCGCTCTCGCCCTAAACGGCCGGGTTGACCCGAGCGAGCTCTTGCCGCTGCCCTCTCGCCATCCCGGCTATTTAAGCTCCTTGGCTTCTCCCTTAGCTTCCTTTAGCAACACCGCAGCTCTAGCTAGCACTCACAAGTTCACTGAGCCACGATTCTGGAAGCTCTCTACGCCATTGACGGTTTGGAGCTACGGTGAAGTCGGTGCAATGGGTTTTCTTCCACAAGTCTTTGCTCCTCTGCTCTCCCTCTACTCACTGAAGCTTAACCTCTCATCAATTTGGCTTTTGAAAGGAGCGACTCAATTTCGGATTCCCCTTTCGCCGAATCGCCATTCTCCTTCGCCGAGCAAAGATCGACTCTTCTCGGTGCATCCCTTGCGCCTGTGTAACCCTCTTTAGTCCCTAGTGGCCGGCACGCCTCCGTGGACCGCAGCTTTAGCCAATTGCGTTTGTTTGCCACTTTGCGGTCACCTCGTTTCTCCGGCTTCGCGGCTGCTCGACCACCTCACCAACGCCGTGGTACCATTGTGTGCGCAAGAGTATTAGGACTCATTTTAGGCGTTTGCTCGCACCGCCGCGGCGAGCCGGCTGGCGGCGCCGCTTCTCTCCGACATTTTTGCCGGACAAAACAGACGACGCTTTGAATCGAGTCGATGCGACCGCCGATCCTTAGATCTACGCCCACGCTCGCGGAGATTTGAATTCGCGCGCTGCCTTGGTCTGCGGATCCATCGGATCCAAGATCAACGGTCCCGATTAGAGTTAACGCGATCGTTGGATCTCCGATCGGCGGCTCGCGTGCGTGGGATCGCTCAAACGGCGTCGTATTGGGATCCCCATGGACCGTTGGATCTCGATCCAACGGTTAACGACATCAGGTTCATGTCGCAAGGCGTGTACACGTCAACAACGAGCTTGGGCCGTTGGATCCAAGATCAACGCCCCGTGTTCGCCACGCCGATTCTCGCTTTCAAATTCTAAAGGATTTATTTATCAACCGAAAAATGTGATAATTTGTAAAATGCATAACTAATTCATTTAAATCCTTTTCGGTTGATTCAAATTTTGTGGGTTATGTTTTTAATTAGACTTTAATTTAAAAATGTTTCCAAACCAGTATAGCTCCAGAAATTTTTGCTAATGAATAGTAGCCTTTTTGATTTATAAAAGTCGAGCAAAATTGTTTTGGTCATATCTTTGGCATTAAGGATCCAAATCAATTGGTTCTTGTTGCTAAATTCTTTATAAATCATTATCTTGCTACTGTAAAATTTTTGGAATTTTTGGAGAATGTTTACTGTTGGGTCTTTGTATTTTATTCGTTTTATCGGTTGCTTTTTGCTTTCTCGTTAGGATCCAAGAGCACATTCATAATATTGTTGATCCACAAGAAGCACCTTGACCTCAGCAAGAAGGTGCAAGATATTTGATCATAAATGTCCCATTACTTTCAAAGTCTAATATCTTGTTTACAAATTATATGTATGCATTGCTTTTGTGTCCAATTATTTTTGCCTGCTTAGAGGTAGCTATTCCTAATGCATTGTTGCCATTAAAATGTTATCCCCTGCCACAACCATAAGTTATTATCATCATTTGGTGAATTAGAGCCCGTGATTTAATTATGCTCTTTACTTGCCTTTGCGATGTCATGCTTAGAAATGCTTAGCTACCGGTAGAATTGGGCTGTTATCGACTTAGTCGATGACCTTGATCACACAAATCATTTTGTTTATTTTTGGTTCAGCACTTTATGCTTTAGTTTTGTAACAACCAAAATGAAACAAAATGATTTGACTTGGGCACAATGGCATGTTGGTGTGATTGTTGGGTTTGACAAGGAAAGGTGCCTGTGTCCCTAAGGACCGAAAATGTTGCTTGCGCCATTGATCCAAGTACTTTTGCGCACTAACCACATGAGGGTTATATGGGACCCTCTTGACGTAGTACTTTGGCGTGTGTTATCTCCAGTCGCAGGAGGGTTGTGTGTGTTGTGTGAAACATGATATGTGTTCTTTGTGTTCTTGTGTTGGGTGTGCGGTGGTGGAGATTAGGGTAGGCTCTCCACCTCGAGGAGTATTGTAGTTGTCCAAGGCTTTACTCATGACGGGTAGTTGACCGAGGCTTTACAATGACTCGACACAACGTATGGGTTTCTATCCATACGGGCGGCTCGTGAGTTAATACACAATATTGGAAATGTCTCGTAGGACTTAGTGTGCTGGCATACCAAAGGAAGTGTGCTTAATCATGTGGCAAAAGGCGGTCCGACATGTGGGTAAGTTGGTACACCCCGCAGGATAAAACTATTCGAATAGCCTCGCCCTAGGTTATGGACACGCTTGGTGATTTCGCAAGATCTAGACTTCAACAACCGCTTTTGTTTTAAAAATTAAAACTTGATATGGTTGGCATGAATGGGTAATTCATGCTATTGTGGTGGCTAATGGGTTAGTCACTTCGTGACTGCTATTTATCGTTGTTGATACTTGATTACTACTGCTTTTATCAAATAAAATCAGATTGCAAAATTGCTTTCAATCTATTACATTATTGCAAATAAAACTTGCTTTATGCTTAAAAATTTGAGTCCTAACTGCCCACTTAAATAAGCTTGCATGTAGTTATTGTATAGATCTGTTATCATTCTTATATATCTTGTAGTACATTCAAAGTACTCACCCGCTTTTTTTGGTCGCTTTTGTTTGCAGAGGAAGAAGGTGAGCCCCAAGGGCCTCACTTTTGTGAGTTGTGCTGTGGATTCGACGACTAGCTTGGCGGTCCGGTCGGTTGCCTTGTGGGTTAAAGGCACACTGATTGGCTCTTTTGTTTTATAGCCATCTTATGGCACTTTTGCTTCCGCTGTTAAATTTCTTTATGTAATTGTCATTTTGGCCGGCCCCTCTTTTGTAATGACTATCCTTTATTTATGTTATCTTCCTGATTGTTGTTTATGTTTGGTTCTATGTGGATGAATGGAATTGATGCATGAACTTTGTAAAGAGGTGTGTATATCGCACTGGAAGTATACATGTCTCGAGTCTCGGATTATCCGATTTGTGATGCTAGGACCAAGTGGATGGTTAACATTACAAGCCGGATAAACCGGGTCTCACAAGGTTTGTATCGAGCCATCGACCGTAGTAACCCAAGCATGGTCGCCTTTTAGGATATTTTGGAAAATATTATTTTCAAAGTATCAAATGATTTTTGAAAGCTTAAGGAATTCTCGATTTTATTCCTTACCTATCTTAGCCTTCTCCTCTCATCTTACTCTAATTTGAGTTTTGAAAGTTGTTTTCCTCTCATCTCCTTTTCAAAGATAGTGTTATCGATTAAATGGGTTTTGGGAACCACCGAGTTTGGCAAATTGAAGTTCTTAGGGTTTTGAAGTTTCGGATCAAGGTTTCGCTAGAGGCTTGATGCGAATCGACAAAGACGCCTCAATTTCAGACAAAGAAGCTCAATGGTTTCGATAGGACCACCGAGCTTGGCAAATTGAAGTGTGCTGGTTTTGAAGTTTCTAGAATGGAAGACTTCTACCGAAGCTTGATGCAAAATCACTACAACTACTTCAATTTCCGGACAGCAAGCTCGATGGTTTCTAATGGGGTAGAAAATGAGAGGATAATCAACTAAAACTTGTGGGGTTAAAAAGGGTAAGATGTGATACTAGTTAGCTATGTATCTAACACTATTTTCGCTGATTGAACCTTGATCTTAATGGTATTAGATCTTACCTTAATATTCTGATTTTTATCTTCTCAATCAATTACTGCTCATTCAATACGGGTTAGTTGCATTGGGGAGTTGAGCTTTGGTTTTATGATTCCTTGCCGCTTTTGGAGTCTTTTGTAAACCCGCCTAAATTTATACACATACTGGTTTTGGCTTTTGCTAGGGTGATATTCCATTCCCTAGTCGTTAGCTTTTCGCTTTCTTCGCTTTAATCTTTGAGTCTAGTTTTAACCCAAGTTTCTTGTAACAGGATGGCGGGCCGACTCGTAGAGGCCAAGGCGACCATTGGTCGACGAGGATCTTCCTCCTCCTCCGACCATGGCCGAGGTCCTTCTTCGATCGAGCGCAACCGTGCGGAGGACAGGAGGGTTCTTACCGACGCCATCACGCGCAACACTTCCGCCCTTTCGGTGCTTCGAGATCCGGCAGGGGTGGACACCACCGCGTGGGGACTTGCGGAGTTTCTTCGCACTCACCCCTACGCTCTCCAGTCCGAGGACTCGCTTGACGCAGACGATCGGCTTCGCTCGGTGGAGCGAAGCCAGATAGCGCAGCGCCGTGAGCACAGAAGGCGCTGCTTGCATCGCACCACCGGAGGGTGGCTTTGTCTTGGTGGGAGAGTTTTCGCCATGCACCGACGGCCACACCGTCACTTGGGAGGAGTTCCAGATCGCTTCGCCGCCTCATATTCCTTCCGCTTGATGAAGTCAAGAAGAAGGAATTCTTGTCGCCGTGCAGGGCGCTGCTCACCACGGAGTATCTTTACGAGTTCAACCATTTGGCTCGTTATGCTCGGAGGAGGTGGCCACCGATGAGGCCAAGCAAGAGAAGTTCAAGGATGGTTTGTCCGAGGAGCCGCAGGACAAGCTATCCATCGTTGACTTTCCGATTTCCGTGCCTTGGTGGACAAGGCCATCGTTGCCGAAAGCACGCGGGAGAGCACTTGTGGATTCCGCAAGCGCAAGTGGAGGCCCACAAGTCGCCGCAGCGCTCTTTCCGCTCTCGGTTGGGCGGCCTCGGGTCCCGCCCTCCGCCACCAAGACTTCGAGGCCCAAGACTGCTCTTCGCCTTCGCAGCCGTGCCCCAATCACGCACCGCGAGTCGGCCAGAGGCCTCCGACAACCGTGGATGTCACCGCTTCTTCGCAACAACAAGGGGCACTATGCGAACCAATGCCCCAAGAAGGCAGGAGCGAGCCCTCGCCCTAATGGAGGGCGCGGGGAGGTGGTTCTTCTCAGACTCAAGATAGTCCCTACTACCCAGGCGTGGGTAGTGGTCGAGTCAACCTCATCTCGGCGGAGGAGGCACAGGAGGCACCCACGCCGTGGCCGGGTACACTTTCTGTTAACTCTCATTCGCTACTGCTTTGTTTGATTCAGAGCATCTCATTCTTTTGTTTCAGTCTTTGCTGCTATTAGTGAGCTCCTCTTTACTCCATTGTTGTTTCCCTTGCTCATTCGCTCTCCGGTTCGGAGTTGAGAGTCAATCGAGTGTAGGGATGTCCCAATTGAGATCGAGGAGTAAGATTCCTCATAATCTTATCCTCCTCCATTCGGCAAGTCTAGATGTAATTCTTGGTATGGATTGGTTGTCTCAAAGATAAGGGACAAATCGATTGCGCCAAGAAGTGTGTCTCTCTATCTAGCCTTTCCATGAAAGGTTGTTCGTCCAAGTCGCTAGGTTCCGCATCTTTTCGCGCTTGAAGCGAAGCCCGTTCTAGATATTAGTGAAGTCCCCACAGTTCGTGACTTCATTGATGTCTTTCTCAAGATCTTCCCGGATGCCACCATTCGAGATCTCGAGTTTGTCATTGAGTTGGTTCCGTGATCGCCCGATTTCCAAGAGGCATTATCGGATGCCACCGAACGAGTTGGTGGAATTGAAGAAGCAATCGAATGAGCTGCAAGAAAGGGCTTCATCCGCCTAGCTCATCTCCGTGGGGTTGTCCGCAATCTTCGTGAAGAAGAAGGACAATACTTTGCGATGTGCGTTGATTACCGTCCGCTTAATGAAGTAACGTAAAGAACAAGTATCCATTGCCCCGCATCGATGATCTCTTTGATCAATTAACTGGAGCCCGAGTATTCTCCAAGATTGATTTGAGAATGGGATATCATCAAGTTCGGATACGACCCGAGGATATTCCAAAGACGGCTTTCTCTACTCGCTACGGCTTGTATGAGTATACCGTCATATCATTTGGCTTAACCAATGCTCCCGCCTTGTTCATGAACCTCATGAATTCGGTATTCATGGAGTATTTGGATAAGTTTGTCGTGGTCTTCATCGATGATATTCTTATCTATTCTAAGAACGATGAGGAACATGATGAGCATCTGAGGCTCGTGTTAGGCAAGCTTCGTGAGCACCAGCTGTATGCCAAGTTCAGCAAGTGCGCATTCTGGTTGAAGGAAGTGGCCTTCTTGGGTCATGTTCTTTCAATAGAGGCGAGCCGCTGACCCTAGCAAGGTCGCCGATGTTCTTTCATGGGTTGACCTACTTCGTAACCGGCGCGGAGTTTTCGGCTTAGCGGGATATTATCGCCGCTTTATCGAGAACTTCTCCAAGATCGCGGGCCGGCGACGAGTTGCTCAAGAAGGACAAGAAGTTCTTGTGGTCCGATGCTTGTGAGGAAAGCTTCCAAGTACTCAAGAAGCGTTTGACCACCGCCCCGCCCTTGTTCTTCCCGATATTCATCGGTTTCGATATCTTTTGCGATGCTTCGCCGAGGACTCGGTTGTGTCCTTATGCAAGAAGGCAAGGTAGTGGCCTATGCATCAAGGCAATTGAGACCTCATGAACTCAACTACCCTACCCATGACTTGGAATTGGTGGCCGTGATTCATGCACTTAAGATTTGGCGACATTACCTAATCAGTAATCGCTAGAAGTGTATTCGGATCACAAAAGCCTAAAGTATTTGTTCACCCAACCGGATCTCAACCTCGTGCAAAAGAGATGGTTGGAGTTGGTCAAAGATTATGACATGGGTATTCACTACCATCGGGCAAGGCTAATGTCGCTGCCGGCGCGCCACCGCAGAGCGCATTGCAATGCCTTGTTGCTCCAGGATGTCAACCCACCCTTCCGAGGAATTTCAGCGCCTCAACTTAGGTTTGGTTGAGCGTGGTTCCTCGCCGCCTTGGTTGTGCAACCAACCTTGGTAGATCGGATTAAGGTCGCCAAAGAATCGGATGTCGGAATAAGCCGCATCAAGGAAAATGTCAAGAACGGAACACCAAGTGCTTCTCTCGAGGATGAGCATGGTGTTGTAAGGTTCGGCAATACTTGTGGTTCCAAAGGACATGGAATGCTGGATTTGATTCTCGCGAGGCCCATGATTCGCCTTTGTCTATCCATCCCGAGCCACAAAGATGTATCAAGATCTCCGCCGAGATTTTGGTGGACCCGAATGAAGAGGGAGATTGCGGTTCGTTGTCGAGTGCGACGTGTGTCGTCGTGTCAAGGCCGAGCATCGCCCCAGCAGATCGCTTCGCCTTTGCCTATTCCGGAATGGAAGTGGGATTCGATCGGGATGGATTTTATCACCGGTCTGCCCACGTCACAAAAGGGGAATGATGCTATCTGGGTAATTATTGATCGATTAACCAAAGTGGCACATTTTCTTCCGCCAAGACCAAGCTTCAGGCCGATCGCCTAGCCGAGCTCTACGCTCGTGATTGTGAGCTTGCATGGTGTACCAAAGACGATCATTTCTGACCGTGGTTCACTATTTACCTCCCGGTTTTGGCATGGTCTGCAAGAAGCTATGGGCACTCGTCTTTCTTTCAGTTCAGATATCATCCTCAAACTGATGGCCAGACTGAAAGAGTCAACCAAGTGTTGGAGGACATGCTCCGTGCTTGTGTCCTCTCCTATGGAAAGAACTGGGAGAAGTGCTTGCCATTTGCCGAGTTTTCCTACAACAACAGCTTTCAGGCTAGTCTCGGCATGGCACCTTTCGAGGCCTTATACGGGAGAAAGTGCAGAACCCCGTTGAATTGGTCTGAGACGGCGAAAGACCTTTCTTTGGCCCGGACTCGATCAATGAGGCCGAGAGTCAAGTCCAGCTTATTCGTGATCATTTGCGCACGTACTCAATCCAGCAGTAAGAGCTATGCGGATCGCCGCCGTGAGTTGAGCTTTGAACCCGATGACTTTGTGTATCTCAAAGTCTCTCCTTTGAAGGGTCATCGATTCAAGGCCAAGGGCAGTTAGCTCCTCGATATGCCGGCCTTACCGTGTTATCGAGAAGAAAGGAGCTGTTGCCTATAGGTTGGAATTGCCAGTTGCACTTGAAGGGGTACATGATGTTTTCCATGTGTCCCAACTAAAGAAGTGTCTCCGTGTTCCAACTGAGGAAGCTCCGTTGGAAACTCTTGATGTTCAGAAGATTTGACCTACAAGGAGCACCCTGCTCGCATCCTTGAAGAGGTCGAACGAAGGACAAGGAATCGTGCCATCAAGTTCCTTAAAGTTCAAGTGGTCGAATCATTCCGAGGATGAGGCTACTTGGGAAAGGGAAGATCGCCTCGTGCAAGACTATCCATCTTTCTTTGCTGAGCGAGCCAAATCTCTGGACGAGATTTTTGTAAGGGGGAGGTTTTGTAACATCCCAAATTTGGTTTGTGTTTCAAATGTAAGAAAATCATAAGAAATTAAAACTTTTCTTACATCTTGAAGACTTGGTCATTTTGTAATTCTTTTTAAAAAGAACTATGGAAAATCCAATTTAAATTCTCTTTTGACTCTAATCAAAACCCCCTTGGCAAAGGTCTTTTGCCAAACCCTTGGAAATCTTTTTCCTGAGTTCTTGGGATGCTTGACAACACCTCTGAATTATCTCATGATTTTTAGAAATTATTTGATAATTTTGGAGGCAAGTCAAACTGGTCAAACCCTATTTTCCTCTCTTCTGAAATTTCTGGAGAATAATTCCTTGCATGAAAATCTCTGAAAATTTTATGAGAGGTTCCTCCTGCAGTCAGCAAGCTTCAGTTAAAATTTCATAAATTTTGGAGTTTGTTTGCTACCTCAAATAATTCTCAAAAATCAGATGTTTAAAATTCAAATTCTAAACCGGTTTGTACTGTTCCTCTGTTCGAACCTGACTCGGGTTCGAGCCAATGGACTCGGTCGAACCAACTAAACGCACGGCGCATGGTCGATCGGCGCTGGCGCCGCGAGCCGTTGGATCAAGATCGAACGGTTCTCGATCAACCGAGCGACGGATCTCGCGTTCTAACTCGGCTGCTCGATTTAATCCGACGTCGCAAGTCTGCCTCCTTCCTCCGTCCGGCTCACAAGAATGGCAATGGCGCGCGTGAGAGAGAAAAGTCGCGGCGCCGCCCTTCCCCGGCCGCTTTTCAACGGCTCTCTCAGGCGCATTTAATGCTCGTCGTGCTCCTCCTCAGCGCCCCTCTCCAACCGCCTCCCGCCGCTCTCTCGCCCAAACGGCCGGGTTGACCGAGCAAGCTCTTGCCGCTGCCCTCTGCCATCCCCGGCTATTTAAGCTCCTTGGCTTCTCCCTTAGCTTCCTTTAGCAACACCGCAGCCTCTAGCTAGCACTCACAAGTTCACTGGAGCCACAGATTCTCTGAAGCTCTCTACCGCCATTGACGGCTTTGGAGCTACGTGAAGTCGGTCAATGGTTTTCTTCCACAAGTCTTTGCTCCTCTCGCTCTCCTCTACTCACTCGAAGCTTAACCTCTCTCAATTTGGCTTTTGACAGAAAGGAGCACCAATTTCTGACTTCCCTTTTCGCCGAAATCGCCATTCTCCTTCGCCCGAGCAAGATCGACTCTTCTCTGCGCCCTTGCGCCTGTGTAACCCTCTTTAGTCCCTAGTGGCTCGGCACCAGCCCCGTGGACCGCAGCTTAGCCAATTGCGCTTTTGTCACTGCGGTCACCTCGGTTCTCTCCGCTTGCCGGCGCTCGACCACCTCACCAACGCCGTGGTACCATTGTGTGCGCAAGAGTATTAAGGACTCATTTTAGGCGTTGCTCGCACCGCCGCGCCGAGAGCCGCCGGCGCGCCGCTCTCCTCCGACATTTTTGCGGGACGAAAACAGACGACGCTTTGAATCGAGTCGATGCGGACCGTCGATCCTTAGATCTACGGCCCACGCTCGCGGAGATTTGAATTCGTCCGCGCCTTGGTCTGCGGATCCATCGGATCCAAGATCAACGGTCCCGATTAGAGTTAACGCGATCGTTGATCTCCGATCGGCTCGCGGCGTGGGATCGCTCAAACAACGTCGCCACTGATCCCCATGGACCGCTCGATCCCGATCCAACGGTTAACGACAGAGGGTTCGCGCGCATGGCGCTGGGCATTGCAGCGAGCTTGGGCCGTTGGATCCAAGATCAACGCCCCGTGTTCGCCACGCCGATTCTCGTTTCGAAATTCCGAAAGGATTTATTTATCAACGAAAAATGTGATAATTTGTAAAATGCATAACTAATTCATTTAAATCCTTTTCGTTGATTCAAATTTTGTGGGTTATGTTTTTAATTAGACTTTAATTTAAAAATGTTTCCAAACCCAGTATAGCTCCAGAAATTTTTGCTAATGAATAGTAGCCTTTTGATTTATAAAAGTCGAGCAAAATTGTTTTGGTCATATCTTTGGCATTAAGGATCCAAATCAATTGGTTCTTGTTGCTAAATTCTTTATAAATCATTATCTTGCTACTGTAAAATTTTGGAATTTTTGGAGAATGTTTACTGTTGGGTCTTTGTATTTTATTCGTTCTTATCGGCTGCTTTTTGCTTTCTCGTTAGGATCCAAGAGCACATTCATAATATTGTTGATCCACAGCAGCACCTTGACCTCAGCAAGGTGCAAGATATTTGATCATAAATGTCCCATTACTTTCAAAGTCTAATATCTTGTTTACAAATTATATGTATGCATTGCTTTTGTGTCCAATTATTTTTGCCCTGCTTAGAGGTAGCTATTCCTAATGCATTGTTGCCATTAAAATGTTATCCCTCGCCACAACCATAAGTTATTATCATCACGTGAATTAGAGCCCGTGATTTAATTATGCTCTTTACTTGCCTTTGCGATGTCATGCTTAGAAATGCTTAGCTACAGGTAGAATTGGGCGGTTATCGACTTAGTCGATGACCTTGATCACACAAATCATTTTGTTTATTTTTGGTTCAGCACTTTATGCTTTAGTTTTGTAACAACCAAAATGAAACAAAATGATTTGACTTGGGCACAATGGCATGTTGGTGTGATTGTTGGGTTTGACAAGGAAAGGTGCCTGTGTCCCTAAGGACCGAAAATGTTGCTTGCGCCATTGATCCAAGTACTTTTGCGCACTAACCACATGAGGGTTATATGGGACCCTCTTGACGTAGTACTTTGGCGTGTGTTATCTCCGAGTCGCAGGAGGGGTTGTGTGTGTTGTGTGAAACATGATATGTGTTCTTTGTGTTCTTGTGTTGGGTGTGCGGTGGTGGAGATTCCGGTAGGCTCTCCACCTCGAGGAGTATTGTAGTTGTCCAAGGCTTTACTGCGACGGGTAGTTGACCGAGGCTTTACAATGACTCCGACACAACGTATGGGTTTCTATCCATACGAGGCGGCTCGTAGTTAATACACAATATTGGAAATGTCTCAGGACTTAGCCGTGCTTAGGCATACCAAAGGAAGTGTGCTTAATCATGTGGCAAAAGGCGGTCCGACATGTGGGTAAGTTGGTACCCCCCGCAGGATAAAACTATTCAATAGCCTCGCCCTAGGTTATGGACACGCTTGGTGATTTCCCGCAAGATCTAGACTTCAACAACCGCTTTTGTTTTAAAAATTAAAACTTGATATGGTTGGCATGAATGGGTAATTCATGCTATTGTGGTGGCTATTGGGTTAGTCACTTCGTGACTGCTTTTATCGTTGTTGATACTTGATTACTACTGTTTTTATCAAATAAAATCAGATTGCAAAATTGCTTTCAATCTATTACATTATTGCAAATAAAACTTGCTTTATGCTTAAAAATTTGAGTCCTAACCTGCTCCACTTAAATAAGCTTGCATGTAGTTATTGTATAGATCTGTTATCATTCTTATATATCTTTCTAGTACATTCAAAGTACTCACCCGCTTTTGTCAATGGTTGCTTTTGTTTGCAGAGGAAGAAGGTGAGCCCCAAGGGCCTCACTTTTGTGAGTTGTGCTGTGGATTCGACGACTAGCTTGGCGGTCCGGTCGGTTGCCTTGTGGGTTAAAGGCACACTGATTGGCTCTTTTGTTTTATAGCCATCTTATGGCACTTTTGCTTCCGCTGTTAAATTTCTTTATGTAATTGTCATTTGGCCGGTCGGCCCCTCTTTTGTAATGACTATCCTTTATTTATGTTATCTTCCGGATTGTTGTTTATGTTTCGGTTCTATGTGGATGAATGGAATTGATGCATGAACTTTGTAAAGAGGTGTGTATACTGCACTCTGGGAAGTATACATGTCTCGAGTCTCGGATTATCTGATTTGTGATGCTAGGACCAAGTGGATGGTTAAGCATTACAAGCCGGATAAACCGGGGTCTCACACAACTAAGGACTTAACTTTGCAAGTCATTGATCTGGGTCACCTCGTGCAACCATAAGTCCGGTATGGGACGGACCTGGCCAATTAATTAGGAAAGTTTTGAGTCGGTTCTGTTGTGGCTGTTCTTGGCGCAACAGGGGTCGTGATGGCTAAACCTTAGCGAAGGCGTAACCGAGGCAAAATGGAACTTTGTAAAAGCCTTGTCACGTGCTCTAGACTACTCACCAAAGGAAGTGAGCGGTGGTATCGACGGATGCCAAACAAACTAGAGAATTCGTGTCTTGTGGGTAAAGTTGTACAACCTCTGCAGAGTGTTAAAAAATCTATTCGAATAGCCGTGTCCCCGGTTACGGACATGCCTGGTGATTTCGCGCAAGGGGTAGTATTTTTCAAAAAAATTGGTGTGGTTCGTTGGAAACGTTTGGTTGGAATGGTTGGGAAGTGAACGGGATGTTCACTGTTTGATTCAAAAGAACTTGGTTATCTATGTAGTATTCTTTTAAAATCCTGCCTTGCAATCTAATTATTGTATTTACTGTTAAACTTGCTTTCTGCAAATTAGCCATAAAGCCATTCTTGTTTAAGCCTGGCATGAATACTATGTGCATACATTTCTCTACGACTTGCTGAGTACTTTATGTACTCACGGCTTTATGCCCTTTGTTGATCAGTCCCAGCAGAAGAACCAGGAAATGTTGAGTACTATGAAGAAGGCTACTTTGAAGACTTTATAACTAGGTCGCGTCCTCCACTCGATTGCGTGGGCATGTCGATTGGGCTCCACGATTTTTTGAGATTTCCATTTGCCGGATACTCTGTTGTTGCTAAGCCCTGTGAGGCGACTTTTGTAAGAACCTTGACCATAAGGTCTTTGCTGTTTAAATTAATATTACTTTGTCTGCTTCATTAGTTCGTCGTTGAATGGTTATGAATGCATCATTGTTGCAACTGTGCAAGCTAGCTACTGATCATGGGACTAGCTTGGTATGCACAGAGGGTCTCGGGGTTGTGTGACACCCTGGGGGCCCGACAAGAGATGGTATCAGAGCCATATCGACTGCAGGGCGTAGCCTTTAGTTAGATTGGTCGTCTTAGTCAAAGATTCAAAATATATTTTCTAAATCAAACCAAGCAATTAACTTGACTAGATATTTTTCTCTCATCTTATTCCGTTCTTTCTCACCTTGTTCTATTCTTTTCTTATCATCTTACCCTCTTATATCATTCTTGAGTTCTTTCATCTTATCTTTTCTGGAACTTGGTTTTCAAATTTAAATTTGACTCCCTCATCTCTGGATTATCCCTAGGATCAAGCCCTTCAAGATCAAGCAATGGAAGCTTTGGAAGCTCAAGTTCCGCCGTCTGTCCCAAGTTGACCCTCCATAAAGATTAGATTGGTAGCTGCCTCCCTAGTTTTAGAGTCGTTTAGTCTGCGTAATAGGGCTTTTGTGCTTAAGTGTCCCATTGGTTTGCTTCTTGATAGCTTTCCGGCTATCCGTTCGTTGGGTAAAACCAACTTTGTCCGCATTAGGTTGATCCATCTATCTCCCTTGTTCCTCGCTCATCTCCGTGCTTTCCCTCGTATCTAAATTGCTTTCTTCTTCTCGTCTATTAAACCAGTGAAGCTTTGTCGCAGATGGTTCGCACTCCGCAACTCCGCAAGCCAGGATGAGACTCCAAGCGCCTCTGCCCCGTCTTCCCAGGCCGCCAGTGCAGATCCGGTTTGAGTCAGTTCATGGCAGCCCAGACGCAGCTGATGAGCTCTATGATGCAGAATATGACTCAGATGATGAATCGCCAGAACCGCATCACGCTGCTGCCCTTCGCAATGATGAATCGTAATCATCAAGCCACCGCCACGCCCACGCCGCTTCCACCACCCGCTTTTCTCTCCAGCCGGTGGCAGAGTTTCTAAGGACCCATCCGCCCACTTTCTCTAGCTCCTCTGAGCCATTGGACGCAGATGAGTGGTTACGTTCCATGGAAAAGAAGCTCGCTATCACCCGTTGTGATGATCGCGAGAAGGTTCTGTATGCCACTCACCACTTGAAGGTACCGCGAGAATGGTGGGAGAACTATTGTGCCGCCCATGGAAACCCCGAGAGTATCACTTGGGCCGAGTTTTGGAGCTTTCCGCCACTCCCATATCCCCGATGGAAAGGTGGAAATGAAGAAAATGAGTTCCGTGAGCTGCAAAGAAGGCAACATGTCGCTGAGTGAATACTCTCAACAGATTCACTCGCTATCTCGTTATGCCCTGCAGGACGTTGCCACAGATGATGCCCGCGAAGCGTTTCAAGAGAGGACTCAACCCCGCTTGAAGGTGCAAGTCATTGGGAATGACTATTCAGATTTCAAAGACTTGGTGAACAAGGCCATGCTCATCGAGGAATCCCGCCGTGAACTTGAAGAATCCGCAAGAGAAAGATGATGCAAAGATGCTGCCCATCAGCCTCACTCGAGAGTCGAATGAATGTGCCGCCTCTGCCCGTGTTGCTCCACTGTCACATTCAGAGCCCTCAGAGCAAAGACTCGCCCAAATAGCCAAAGAACCCGGCTTCAACGGCCCAAAGAACCAAAGAACCAAGGAATGGCAACCCCGCACTAGGGATCACCGCTTTAAGTGCCATCACCGGGCACTTCGCCAAGATCGCTCGCAGAGGCAAGGCCCTTCTCCTGTTCGCTTCAACATGGAGCCACCCCCACCAGACCCCACTCCAGAGTCGCACGAGGAGCCCTCAAACTCCAATCGCACTACCAAGACCCTCGGCCTTTTGGAAGAGGTCGTGTGAACCACACCACCGTGGAGGAAGCCCGCATACCGGACGTCGGCCGGGTAAGTTCCTTGTCAATTCAAAGACCGCCATCGCTTTTGTTTGATTCGAGCTTGATTCGCTTGTTTCTGAGTTTTGCCGAAAGGCACCAGTTGGAAGTTTTGCCTCTTAAAAGTGTTTTGTTGGTTCAGTCTCGGCTCGAATTGAGTACGAACCAAGGTTGCCCTAAGGTTAAAGTGACCATAGAAGGGTAGAATTCCTTGCCAATCTCATCATCATAGACACCAAGTCTCTTGATGTGATTTTGGGAATGGATTAGCTTGCCAATCACCAAGCCCTCTTGGACTGTGGTGGTAGAAGCATCACTTTGGTCATCCGGATGGAACCAAGGTAAAGTTTGAAGCCTCCCGGAGAAGCTAGCCGATCTTTAGTCCTGCTTTGTGCTGTTGTGTCTTTGGAAGAAGTGCCGAGTCGAGAGTTTTGGATGTCTTTCCCGATGACCTACCGGAATGCCGCTGCATCGAGACTTGGAGTTTGTCATCAATCTTGTTCCAGAACTGCACCTATTTTCAAGAGACCCTACTGATTGCTCACAATGATTTGGTTGAACTAAAGAAGCAAATTGAAGAAATGCAAGAGAAAGGTTTTGTCCGACCAAGTTCTTCACCTTGGGGAGCCCCAGTGATCTTTGTTGCAAAGAAGGATGGTACCCAACGGATGTGTGTGGATTACTGAGCCTCAATGAGGTCACCATCAAGAACAAGTACCTCCGCGCCGGGATCGATGATTTGTTTGATCGGTTGAAAGGAGCCGAGTGTTCTCCAAAATAGACTTGAGGTCGATACCACAGTTGAAGATTCGCCCTAAGATATTCCCAAGACAAATTTTCTCAACCCGGTATGGATCAGATGAGTTCACGGTCATGTCATTTGGATTGACCAATGCCCCTGCTTACTTTATGAACTTGATGAATAAAGTATTCATGGAGTATTTGGATAAGTTCGTCATTGTCTTCATTGACGATATTTTGGTGTATTCCAAGAGTGAAGAAGAGCATGAAGAGCACCTCCGCTTGGTCCCGAATAAGCTTAGAGATCATCAACTCTATGCTAAATTCAGCAAATGTGAGTTTTGATGAAAGAAGTTACTTTCTTGGGACATGTCATGTCCGCAGAAGGAGTATCTGTTAACCCTAGCAAGGTTAAGGATGTGCTTAATTGGGAGTCACCCAAGTCAAGGCCTCAGTCGTAAGTTTTCTTGGAATGGCAGGACACTATCGCCGATTCATAGAAGGATTCTCCAAGATAGCAAGACCCCTCACTCAGCTGTTGAAGAAAGAAAAGAAGTTTGCTTGGACAATGATTGTGAGCAAAGTTTTCAAGAGTTGAAGAAGCGCTTTGACCAGCTCGGTGTTGATTTTGCCCGATGTCCTAAGGATTTTGAGATTTTCTCGTGATGCATCCCAAGGACTTGGTTGTGTCTGATGCAAGAAAGGAAGGTAGTAGCCTATGCTTCCCGTCAATTGAGGCCTCATGAAGTGAATTACCCCACTCATGACTTGGAGTTAGTCTGTAGAGTGCATGCTCTAAAGATATGGCGTTATTACCTTATTGGTAATCATTTTGTGAAGTCTACACGGACCATAAGAGCTTGAAGTACATTTTCACTCAAGCCGATCTTAATATGAGACAAAGAAGGTGGTTAGAGTTAATAAAGGATTATGATATTGGAATCCATTACCACCTGTGCAAAGCTAATGTTGTGGCGGATGCCTTGAGCGAAAAGTCATCGCAATACCCCGACGATCAAGGAAAATCACCGACTCTGCATGAAGAGTTCTCAAGCTCTGCTAGAGTTGGTTGAAGAAGGTTATCTCACGCCTTAGAAGTTCAACCCACTTTGCGGAATCGATCAAGGAAGCTCAAGTTGAAGATGCCAATATTAAGGAAATTAAGAGCAACATGAAGAAGGGTAAAGCCCCGAGATTTTGTAAGATGAGCAAGGCACCATTTGGTTTGATGTTTAATTTGTGTTCCAGATCGTAAAGAGCTTAGCAAATTGATACTCAAGGAAGCCCATGAAACTTTGTACTCCATTCACCCCGAAGCACAAAGATGTACCAAGACCTTAAAGAAATGTATTGGTGGCCTAGCATGAAGCGTGAGATTGCCGAGTTTGTAGCTCGGTGTGATGTCCGCAACGAGTAAAGCCGAGCATCAAAGACTCGCTGACTCCTCGCAACCCTTGAAAGTGCCCGAATAGAAGTGGGAAGAAATTGGCATGGATTTTATCACTGGTTTGCCAAGGACAAGGTCAGGATATGATTCTATCTGGGTAATTGTGGATCGTCTAACCAAAGTTGCTCACTTTCTCCCACCAAGACTACTTACTCGTGATAGATCGCGTAATTGTACATGGCAAAGATAGTGTGCCAAAGATGGAGTGTCAAGAAGATCGTGTCGATCGAGGAACCAGTTCACCTCAAGATTTTGGCGAAGTTGCATGTTGTTTTGGGTACTAATCTAAATTTCAAGATGACTTATCATCCCCAGACGGATGGTCGACAGAAAGAGTAAATCAAATCCTAGAAGATATGTTAAGGGCTTGTGCCTTAGCAAATCAGACCAGTTGGGATCAAATGCTACCTTATGCAGAGTTTTCTTATAACAACAAGCACTACCAAGCCTCCAGATGTCTCCATTTGAAGCTCTTTACTAAGAAAATGCAGGACACCCTTGTATTGGAATGAAGTAGGTGAAAGACAAGTGTTTGGGCTGATATTTTGGAAAAGCCAAGAGCAAGTTCGATCAATCGAGAAAGGTTGAAAATGCAGACAGACTGTGCGAAGAGTTATGCTGATAACCGTCGCCGAGATCTAGCTTTTGCACCTGGTGATCATGTGTACCTGAAGGTATCGCCTCTCAAAGGGATGCGTCGTTTCAGAGTAAGTGGAAAGCTTGCACCAAGGTACATCGGACCTTTCCCAGTTCTAGCCCGAAGAGGAGAAGTCGCTTACCAGTTGGAGCTCCCGCCTCAGCTGTCAGATGTGCATAATGTCTTCCACGTGTCGCAGTTGAAGAAGTGTTTGCGTGTGCCCGAAGAGCAGATGCCAGGGGAAGCAATTGCCCTGCAAGAAGACCTCACCTACAAGGAGCATCCCATCAAGATCTTAGAAGTAGCAGAGCGAGTGACAAGAAGCAAGATCATCCGTTTCTGCAAGGTCCAGTGGAGCAACCACACCGAAGAAGAAGCCACTTGGGAACGAGAAGACGACTTGAAGGCTGAGTTTCCCCACCTATTCTCTAGTCAGCCTGAATCTCGGGGTCGAGATTCCCTTTAAGAGGGGTAGGTTTGTAACGTCCCGTTTTTCGGAGTTTTTGAAAATTTTAAAAGAGAACCATTTGCTTCTATTTGCCAAAAGCTTAAATTTTGAAATTTCAAAAAAATTCATTTGCAGTTTAATATGAGTTAATCAAACTTCAATTAAATTAAAGTTGGTTTGATTGAGTTTTCTTGAATTTAAAATCAAAACTTATTATTTTAAGAATTTTCTTGGATTTATTGGATTTTAGAAATTGATTTTCCTTTTACCCGAAATTAAAAATTAATTTAATTGCAAAAGAAAAAGAAAATTTAAAGTTAAAAGTATTTTTATTAAGTCTAGAATAATTCAAGTAATTTCTGTGAATTTTTCTAGAATTTTTGGAGTCTATTTGCTATTTTCTAAATTGCTTTTTGATTTGTTTGAATTTCTAAAACTCAAAAATGTATTTTAATCCTTTTCTGTGCGTGGGCCGAAACCCTAGCCGCCCAAAGATCGTTCCCGCCTCCGCCCACTCCTCTGACGCTCGCCCAGCGTTTTGCCTCGGTAGCTGGATCTCATCGTGTGGCTCCTCGCTTCGCCGTCGCCGTCTTCGCCGACCGCTGGATCAAGATCCGCCGTTCCGTTCGCCCATGGCCGCTCGTCTCCTCACCGCGCTCTCCTTTCTTCTCCGCTGATCGCGATCCGACGCCATCGCCGCGCCGCGCTTCTTCCGCTCCCCACCGTCCGTCGAAATCGGACGGCGCCGCCATCTCCTCCTCGCGCTTTTTGACTTCCCAACCGTCCGACGCACGGACGGTGTGTCCTCACCGCGCTCCTCGCTCCCCACCGTCCGACGGAATCGGACGGCCTCGATCATCGCCTCCGCCGCGCCGTTTCTCTCCCACGTCCGCGCGAATCGCGCGCCGCGAATTCGCGCTTGCGTCGCTGTCGCCGCGCCTGTCGCGTCCATGGCCGTGCCTCTCGTCCGCCTCCGCTGCGCCCGCCACGCCTGGCCGTCCCATCGCCGCCTGGCATTTGCAGGCCATGAAGCTCTATAAATCCGCCGCGCTCTTCCTCTCTCCTCTCTTCTTCTCTCTCTCTCTCGGCCGATTCTCGCCCTTCTCCGTTCTTCCCGCTCCGGCTGCTCCGCGCCACCGCTTTCCTCGCCGACGCCACCGTCTTCCTCAGCTCGCCGCCGCCACGCGCGCTTCGCTCTCTCTCTCTCTCTCTCTCTCTCGACCGTGGTTCGAGCCCACGGGCCACCCACGATGGCGCCACGTCGGCGCCACGTCGGCCGCTACCACGTGGTACGCCTGCGCCTATGATTGCGTGTCTTGCCGACGTCAAAGTCGGAATTTTCAGTTGAAAATTAATTCCGAAAAATCCAAAAACCCTAAATCCATCATTTTATGTGATTTTGAAACTTCTTTTGACTATAACTTTCACATCCGAACTCCGATTTGGGTGATCCAAATTTCTAAATTCATATAAATTCATCCTCTTTCATTTGGTACTGGTTTTGTAATTTTTGGAGTTTATTTGGTGCTGTTTTATTTATTGTTGCTTTTCTCGCGACGTAGATTCCTTGCTTTGGAAGATTTCTTCAACCCGACGACCGAAGAACCTCTTCTCGTCAACGAAGGCAAGTCGTAGGCCTTTGACCATGTTGAACCCATTTTACAAATGTATATTGCTTTAAATTAACATGCATGGCTAGTTTTATTAAAAATGGTTTTGGGAGTAGATAATTACCAAATTGCCATTATGCCTCCTTGATAAATTGAAAATGAAATGTCTCCTTGAATGACATATATCCTTGGATACCATAGGATGGTTATTGCTAGTTGGACATAATTGTATTACCAACTTGGGTGCGATATTGCTTAGATATGCTCTAGTTACCCATGAGACTTTCGAGCACATGTTCAATGATTATTGAAATTTGACTAATGGAACTATGGAACAGTGGTGTGAGGCCACTTTTATTAAAAGATGTTGTGCCATGGTGGATTGCCACTTGGTTGGGAATGAACAAAAATGTTTTATGCTCGGGCTTGAGGTAGGAAGCTAGAGTGGGTGCGTAATGCACATTGGGTTGTGGTAGACTTGTCTGAGCAGCCAACTAAGGACTTAACTTTGCAAGTCATTGATCTGGTCACCTCGTGCAACCATAAGTCCGGTATGGGACGGACCGCCAATTAATTAGGAAAGTTTTGAGTCGGTTCTGTTGTGGTCGTTCTTGGCGCAAGAGGGGTGTGATGGCGAAACCTTAGCGCGTAACCGAGGCAAAATGGAACTTTGTAAAGCCTTGTCACGTGCTCTAGACTACTCACCAAAGGAAGTGAGCGGTGGTATCGACGGATGCCAAACAAACTAGAGAATTCGTGTCTTGTGGGTAAAGCCGCATAACCTCCGCAGTGTTAAAAATCTATTCGAATAGCCGTGTCCCCGCTACACGGACATGCCCGTGATTTCGCAAGGGGTAGTATTTTCAAAAAAATTGGTGTGGTTCGTTGGAAACGCTTGGTTGAATGGTTGGGAAGTGAACGGATGTTCACCGCTTGATTCAAAAGAACTTGGTTATCTATGTAGTATTCTTTTAAAATCTCGCCTTGCAATCTAATTATTGTATTTATCGTTAAACTTGCTTTCGCAAATTAGCCATAAAGCCATTCTTGTTTAAGCTTTGGCATGAATACTATGTGCATACATTTCTCTACGATTTGTCGAGTACTTTATGTACTCACGGCTTTATGCCCTTTGTTGATCAGTCCCACAGTAAGAACCAGAAATGTTGAGTACTATGAAGAAGGCTACTTTGAAGACTTTGCGAACTAGGTCGCGCCCTCCACTCGATTGCTCGTGGGCATGTCGATTGGGCTCCACGTATTTTTTGAGATTTCATTGCGGATACTGTTGTTGCTAAGCCACGTGAGGCGACTTTTGTAAGAACCTTGACCATAAGGTCTTTCTTTGTTTAAATTAATATTACTTTGTCCGCTTCATTAGTTCGTCGTTGAATGGTTATGAATGCATCATTGTTGCAACTGTGCAAGCTAGCTACTGATCATGGGACTAGCTTGGTATGCACAGAGGGTCTCGGGGTTGTGTGACACCCTGGGGGCCCGACAATGGACAAGGGTGACCTATTGGCGAATCCATGGCGCATGGTGAAGCGGTTTAGGTCAAAAGTTAAAGACGGCGCTTCGCGAAGCGTGCGTGTGTGACCCGTTTGTTGGTGGGCCTTAACGGGAGCCCAATTAAGTCAAACCCTAGGAGCTTTAGGCCTCTACTATAAATAGGAGGAGATGGTGGCTGCACCTCTCTCTCTCTCGGCTTTTTATGTTTCAAAACCCTAATTGTCTTTAGGGGAGTTGAGGTGGAGGCTAGGGCTCTTGATGGTTTGTGGTGAATTTCGTGATCCTTGATTGTCTCTCGAGCCATGATGGTGTGGATGTAATCCAGCTTCAATCACGAAATCAATCTATGCAAGGTTTGCTTGAGATAAGTCTCTTTTCGTTCTTGCTTTCAATTTGGTGATTTTAGGGCTTTCTTTGATCTGCGAGTTTGTGATTGATTCTTTCACGTGAATTAGCTTGCTGTGATATGTGTGAATCTATCTAGCATCATCTTGATCATCAATCTCTCACGAACAAGCTTTAGGATCAAGTTTTCGTTCTTGCTGTTTTAGACCTTCCGTTAATCAATTGACAATTGCTCAAGATCGCTCCAAGAATTATCATAATATTCGATTGGAATAGGTCCTCAATAGCATATAGAAGGTGTGCAAAGTTTCATAAAGATTGGAGTTGAGAATCAAAGTTTCACCTAATTGCAACTTCGCCATCGCCGATTTATCGTTGCGGATCGGTTCGAGTCGGCCGGTCGATCGCCCGTCATCACCGGCCGATCGATTTTGAGCGGTCCGACCGCCAAAGATAACGCCGGTCAGATCGCCAAAGAATCGGTCCGACGGTTGAGTATAACGGTCGACCGCCTGTCGCCGTGAGTCTTGGTAATCTTAGTTGATGTTGTTATATTGCTTAGGGTTTAATTGATTCAATACTAGTCTTCCAGATCGTATATTGATCTTCATAGCTTTCTAATAGCTACTGGAGTTAAATTGTATTGAGTTCATAATTTGTGAAAAAGTGAGCGTGCTCCTATTCACCCCCCGCTCTAGTCTCCTTTACGGTCCAACAATGACCTATTGGCAAATCCATGGTGCATGGTGAAGCGGTTTAGGTCAAAAGGTTAAAGACGGCGCTTTGTGAAGCGTGCGTGTGTGACCCGTTTGTTAGTGGGCCTTAACGGGAGCCCAATGGAGTCAAACCCTAGGAGTTCTAGGCCTCCACTATAAATAGGAGGTGGTGGTGGCTGCACCCCTGACTCTCGCCTTTTGATGTTTCAAAACCCTAATTGTCTTTAGGGGAGTTGAGGTGGAGGCTAGGGCTCTTGATGGTTTGTGGTGAATTTCGTGATCCTTGATTGTCTTCTGATCTATGATGGTGTGGATGTAATCCAGCATCAATCACGAAATCAATCTATGCAAGGTTTGCTTGAGATAAGTCTCTTTTCGTTCTTGCTTTCAATTTCGTGTTTTTAGGGCTTTCTTTGATCTGCGAGTTTGTGATTGATTCTTTCACGTGAATTAGCTTGCTGTGATATGTGTGAATCTATCTAGCATCATCTTGATCATCAATCCCTCACGAACAAGCTTTAGGATCAAGTTTTCGTTCTTGCCCGGTTTTAGACCTTCTGTTAATCAATTGGTAATTGCTCAAGATCGTTCCAATAATTATCATAATATTCGATTGGAATAGGTTCTCAATAGCATAGAGAAGGTGTGTGCAAAGTTTCGTGAAGTTTGGAGTTGAGAATCAAAAGTTAGAGCTAATTGCAACTTCGCTATCCGGCTGATTTTATCGTTTCAGATCGGTTTCAGACTTAGGTCCGATCATTGTCACCACCGGTCCGACCGATTTGAGCGGTCCGACCGCCAAGATAATAGCGGTCCGACCGCCCGCAATCGGTCCGACCGTTCACTCTGAGGTCGACCGCCAAGATTTGTGTTGCTTTGATTCTTGCTGATTATTGTCGCATTGCTTAGGGGTTTTTATTGGATTCAATACTAGTCTTCCGCTGTACTGGTATATTGATCTTCATAGCTTTCTAATAGCTACTGGAGTGAAATTGTATTGAGTTCGTAATTTGTTAAAAAGTGAGCGTGCTCCTATTCACCCCCCCCCCTCTAGTCGCATTTACGGTCCAACACCCTTGTTTCTTGGTCTTGTAGAAAACAGTCTTCTGTTGCACAGTCCACAGCCGAGGCCGAGTATGTGGTTGCAGCAAGTGGTTGCTCTCAGGTTCTCTGGATCTTGTCCACGCTGCGGGACTATGGGTTATTTTTGGGGCGTGTTCCTCTTTTCTGTGACAACACTTCTGCCATAAACATTGCCAAAAACCCAGTGCAACATTCTAGGACTAAGCACATTGATATTCGATACCATTTTCTGAGAGACCATGTTGAGAAGGGTGATGTTTGCTTCTCTTTGTAGAGTCAGAGCAACAGCTTGCAGATATTTTCACTAAAGCACTTGATTCTTCTCGTTTTGCTACTTTGCAGGGAGAATTAGGGGTTTTTAGTCCTCTTGGGCTGTTTTGAGATGGAGTTTGCTCTTTTTTGCATTCATTGTATCATAATGTATTTTAAAATTCAAAATTCTTACATTGTATTATAAACTTGTGGAGCTTTGATTATTATCCTTGTATGGCATGTTTTCATACTTTATACCTTGCCATGTCTTGTGATAGTCTGCTAGACTTATTTTATGGTTTTTCTTGTTTAGCTTAGATTTTGCCTTGCTAGCTTTATATCTGTGAGCAGAATTGAATCAAATCAGGTTTTGTTGGATCTTGTGACTAGTTTTGCTTTAGTGATCCTCTCATGATTCATGCCATGTCATATAGGTTAAATTGAGTTTTGAATTGAGTTTGAGCTGTAAAATGAGCTTTGTTAATTCTTAAGTTAAGAAAATGAAGAATGAGTTTTTATGTGCGAAAAAACTGATCTCACCAATTCTTTCTTATGAGACTGCTTGCATTGCACTAGGCATGAACTCAGGGGGAGTTTTGGATGACCTAGACCATTCTTTTAAGCTTCATGCTTGAGATGGTCGCGGCAAGACTTGAGATCTAGCACATTGCTATAAAAGATAAATATATATATATCATTTTCAGCATTTTAAAATGCTCAAAATGATAAGTGCTTGATTAGAATTGCTTCATACTTGAACTCTTAATGCTCAAAATGCCTCAGTTTTTGGTTTCTGGTCTCCATTTTACTTATAGACATGGTTTGACTCATTTTTGGATACCTTGGTGAAACTATGATATTAAGAAACTTATCATGGTATCAATTCATGTAATCTCAGATTATTGCTATTTTGGTCTTAGCTCTACAGTACATGATTTGCCATGATTGAACATAGCTTCTTCACTTAATATGGCTTGGTGTAATACTTGTACTGTCTTCATGGATAATCTTCATATCTCCTTTTGCTAAATTTCAAAAATAAAAAACTAGCCATTCCTTCATGCTCTATCTTTTTTCTTGCATCTTGATGAATTCATTGTCAAAGGGGCAGAAAGATTATTAGAGAAAATGTGGGTTTTAGTGCTTTTTGGAGTCGTAAAAGGAAAATAATTTTTCTGAAAATTGGTGATCATTGTGAGTGGATTCGCTTGGTTTTATTGCCTTTTTTATTATATTTGGAAATCTAGAAGACTCACAATGATCAAAGGTCAAGTAGAACATTTGTTCTTTCATATGGACCGAAGTGAGATTTTTTGTTACTTTCTGGAAATTGAAGTTTTTTGTGCTCTCTTTGCCTTATCTCGCTTGCCTATGCTATTATGAAGTCAGCTTGATCGTTTCCTAGGTTTTCTTTTACTTATGGACCAAGTTGTGCCTTTGCGCGAAAACAACGAGTATTTTATTTTTCAAACCACTTAACTACATTTTCTAGTAAATTGCCAATGTGTACATCAAGGTGGAGATTGTGGATATCGTGGGGATATGTGCATGATCTTAGAGTGATGAGTCAATTGGCAATGACGTTGTTGGTTTGACGAATCTCGCATTTTCAGAAAAATTCAGTGTTGTCAGGTCATTGGCGGTCCGACTGGCCAAGCCGCCGGTCAGACCGGCCGAGTGGTAGTCCGACCGACAATGCTTGCCGGTCCGACCGGCCACAAGTGATGATGGAGTTTGGGGCTAGGACAGAAATAGGTTGTGTAGGCATGAGAGGGGAGTCTCCTGGATGTGGTCACATAATTTTTGGAGCTCGCAGTCAAAAGTTCTATCCAGTTGAAAATTCCAAAGAGGTTGCAGATTTTCAAGTTGAAATTTGGCTAACTCTTTTGGGGCGGTCAGACCGCCGTTATGGAATCGGTCCGATCATTGGGAAATCGGGTCCGACCAAGATCGTAAGGGCTCGGGCCGACTTTCACTTGGACTTCGGCTATTTTGGTATTATTGTGTTTTGATGATATATATTGTATGAATTTCAATGTTTTATTGTTGCATATTGCATTGTTGAGCTAATGTGGGTCAAGTTGTGAAGAACTTGTTCCCGAAGACGATTTCTTTGTCTATTGCTGCGCAGGTGGCTTGCAGGTCAACGACGTTAACGGCGAGGAGGATCGGGACTAAGCTTGGAGAGCTGAGGTCCAGAACGATCATGGATGCCGGGTGGAGTCGTGTGACTCAAGCATGGTGTAGAATATACAAGATTTATCGAAGCAGGCGATTCGTTGCGTACCGTTGGATCAAGTGGCTGGGTCGATGCAGTGCCTTGGAGGTTCCGATGGGATTCGGATGGGAGAGACTTGCCGACATGATGAGAGCCGCTGATCAACCTACACGTGGTGAAGCAGGCGATTGCTTCAACAGATTTGTGTGTGTGGGTCCCATTTGTGTTGGGCCTTAATGGGAGCCCATGAGAGAAACCCTAGCCTCTCCTATAAATAGAAAGGGGGAGATGGAAAAAACCTTCTAAGCGCTCATTTAGAAACACTCTAACTTTTCTAGGGTTAGGGTTTGGAGAGGAGAGGAGAGGAGAGGAGAGAAATTTTTTTTGTGCTCTTGGATTGAGCTCTTGTCCTCCTTGAGGGAGTGGCTTTGTAAGCAACATCTTGAATCATTCAATCTATGGATGTTAGTTCAAGGATGAAGTCTCATTTACTTTCTTCTCTCTTTTGATGATTTTAGTGCTTCCTTAATCCGGGTGTTTATGCTTGGTCTCTTGACCGATTTTACCTTGCTATGATGTGTGGGAATACTTCTAGAATCATCTAGATCATCAATCCCCCACAAGCAAGTTTTGGATTAAGATTTTCTTATTTCTAGGTTTTGAACACTTCTTTGGTAAAACCTAAAGATATCGATTATTTGAAGTGGATCTGGACGATCGTCGCTAGAAATAGGTCTCAGATATCCTTAGGGAGGTGTGCTCCAAACTTGATCAAGTTTCATTGGTTGAATCAAAAGTTGGACCAATTTTTGTTTTGGATTTGGGCTTTGTGTCTGCCTCGACTAAATCGGTTTGACCGATTTTCGGCCGGTCCGACCGCCCACAATCGGATCACAATTGAGCACCGTCCGATCGCCAGCGATCAGGCCAAAGACTACTACCGTTCGACCGGCCCAGTGAGATCAATTCTCCTTTATTGAGTCTTGTGGTTAAGGGGTAATCGAATTCGGTGCAAGGCTTCCTCTGTGTATTTACTGATCTTCTTAGCTTTCATAGCTAAAGGAGAATAGTGCGTGTTGAATTTGATTAAGGTGAAAAATCGAGAAAGCACCTATTCAACGCCCTCTAGTCGTCTTTACGGTCCTACAGAACTACTAGATTTTTATTATTTCATGTGTGATTATGTAACACCCTGGCTATTCGGAAGCCAAGATGCTACCTAAAGATACAACATACCATCAAATTGCGGAATAAGGTTCAATATGCCTCTAATCAGACAACAATACCATAGCAACGAGGTGAAAATAACCAATTCATCAATGGTGAATAATCAAGGAACTAATCATGGAACGACATGACATGAAGTCTAAACATTACTTATTGCAGTTCATCTCTCATCAAAGATTAACATAGTTGAATCCATCGATGAAAATATAATGTAATGAACTGTGTGGAACGTGCTGGTCTACTCCCTCCCATTAACATTATCATCAACAAGGTTCACCTAAATAAACACAGAAAAGCAAGGGTGAGTGGAAACTCAGCAAGTACAATAAACAATTCAACATACCAGGTTATGAACAAGTCAGTCACATTACGAATTAATAATTAATCTATGAAAACTTATGTATATGAATGGAATGAATGGATGCACTGAAAGGAATGGACTAACACATGCTCATACTCAGTATAGCGAGTGAGACACCGTCGGTGTTCACTTAAGCCCGCATTTTAAGTCCGGGATCAAGTTATCAGTGTGAAGATCGTTTCATACAGGTGTCAAATCGCCTACATTGGAATGGTGGATCTTACATGCCCGCATTTGAGTTGATGGGTATTTACAAATCCACTCCCGTGGAATGCATATGAACAACACATGAATGAAATGAACATATGCAATGAATATTACCGTTTTCTTCCTCATGGATTATCAAATAGGAACGGAATGTATAACATGGAATATGAACATGGATCACAACATTACCGGTATATCAACCATCAATGAGCATTCAACAGAAATTAATATATCTTAACACATTGCACTTCTATGTAATGGAATATGAATATTGATTAACATCTTTGATTGAAAACATGGATGATGGAAATATTAGCATGAACACAAACACACATCAATCATCAATGTAAAGGATTTCAATGTACTCGATAGCAAGCAACGAAGGTGTTCCCACACTCGATGCCTTGCCGTCTACACAAGTATGATCCAGAAATAAGAATAACGTGGCATGGCTTAGGTACGGGAGACCAACACAATCCCTCCCACTAATCAACACAAACCACGAATATAAACAGACAATATTCATTTCAGCCATCTGCCCAACCAACAGGACAGCACTACAAATAAAATCATAAATAATTATCTGGGACACGAAACGACCTGGAACCAGTGCCCAATAAAACTAACGCATAACTCTACAAAACTCTAGTTGACGGGGTTCTTTGATTCGGCACAAACAGTTAGCTAAACCGCGGTTGAAAACAACTGACAGACATCTGTCCGTAATTGTAACAAAGAAGAAAGAAAATGATGTAACTTTCATTATACTGATCCAATGGAGGTGATCTTTATCAACATGGAAATACTATTTAAAGGCCTACTATAACCTAGCTGGGTGGAAGTTCCGAATCTGACTCTAACTAGATGAAAACCGAGGAACAAACCGACAGTCCCCAAATCTCGCATGCATGTAACAGCCACATGTTAAAATTACATAACTTTTGATTGCCAAATCTAAAAATTGTGTTCTTTATTAACATGGAAAGCTCACTGAATTATCTACGACATTTATTTTGGGTAGCCTTTTGGATTCGGCTTATAAATAATTCATAATGGCCAGACAAGCAAACTGCTAACTCCCGTCAGCTCTCCTGAATAGTCGCACGAAAATGGCCATATCTCCTAAACCGTAACTCCAAATCAGATGATCTCAGTGCCTAAAGAAAGCTAAGACCAAGAGCTACAACTTTCTAACAGGTGGACAGATCAGAAAACATACAGAACGTACCCAAATCTGACGAACAAATCTGGCGTAGGGGGAAGGAGAAGGTGGCGCACGGCACGGAGGAGGGTGGCGGCTCCAAGTGGGGGAAAGGGGGAAGGGGGAAGGGGGTTTAGGGTTTTTGGGGGAAGGTCATCCCCCCTTTGGCCAGCCCCCTCTTGGGCCACATGGGCCGTGGCCCAATGCCTAGGTTGTCGGGAATTCGCGGAAACCCCCTTGAGATCACTGAAAATTGTAATCCATGTTGAACTCTTTCTCCCGAATACTCTCCTATTCGCCCAAATAAATTTCGGGGTATTACAGATTAGTTGGTCTCAAGTAATGATGTTGTATAATTCTCAGACCCAAGATCAGCATGTTTTCCTACATGTGTAAGAGTACAATTTGGAATTGCCAAACGCTACTCCGTAACTTGGTAGTTATAAAAGTAGCTTTCAGGTATGCTATGAAACATATGGAGGAATGTGACTGGTTGGATATAGGATTTGCCCCTCCTAACATAGCAGGAGAGATATCTCTGGGCCCCCTCGATATGGTCTGATAAAGAAAGTGCATGACCATGCCACCAATGGTCGAAGGGTTCGACTACGTGAAGTTATCCTACACTTAATCAAGAAATTGTTGAACAGTCCATAGATGATATAATATCTCACCTAGAGTTAAACCAGATATCGTGTGGCAAAAGGAGAATAAACAAATTGGTCATTTACCTTGATTAGATACGGACTAGTCATATGGAGATACGAGCTAGTAGTAGACTGGTCGAACATAATCACTAAGTGGTTGAAACCTGGTCCTAAGGAGTTACGAACCGGTCGAGACTGAATATGATCTGGTCGTATAGAGATACGAGCTAGTCATTAGTGACATGGGTCTGATCGTAGATCATATTGCATTAAGGTTTGTCCGATATTATTTGTGTGTATTCGGTAGTCCTTATGCCGTACTAGGAACCGCTAACGACTCGTGATCAGAAAAAGTTACTGAGTCACAACCGACTATGCATGAACCTAACGGGTCACACACTTAACGGGTTGGAACAAGCGTGTTCGGATAGGATCTGTCATATGCTCTATATAAGGAGTTGCATGAGGCTGTTGGGAGAGACACGAGATAAACGTGATGTGAGTTGCTCCACTGAATCCCTAGCCACCATCTTTCTGAGAGCCCTATCGTGCGAGTTGGTACTAGCACACCAGCGTACGTTGTTCTTTCCCTGGACGTGCGGATACCGTAGAGGTGCTACTGCGGTTTCTGTTGCAATTAAGGATGATCCACGACCTGGGCGAGGAACTCGATTGGTTGCTTGAGGAGATGATCGCCATCGAGGACAATCGACTATGCCGGATGGTCGACTTCGACCACTTCATCGACGCACTCTACGTTGGATCAGGCAGCTCCAACTCTTCTTTCGCTACACTACGTGTCTGGTGATAATGATCTATGATCTCTTGCTTGCATGATATCCTGATTTACGTGGTAATTTTTTTTAATTGCCAGCTAGTGTAGCTTACCTGTATCCTTTCACGCATTAGCTTCAGGGTGCTATTGCGACACTGTCGGTAGCGGCTCAAGTTCCAAAGGTCACCAGAGTGGCGGCGACATGTTTTCATGCTGCAATGCCATCATCGGCTACAGTGAAGTCCATGCTAAGCTAGCTAACCCATTCGTTCTAACACGCACAAAAGCTCTAGGAGTCTTCTAGAAGCTCACCAAAGGCTTTGAGGGTGCTGGAAGACATTTGGTATGTCTTTATGCCTCTGTTGCTTGTAATAGAGTTGATTATCGTGTCATGAAGTCTTTATGATTATAATTTAAGTGGGATGTTGCAATTTCTGTTTATGTTATCGTAGTTTTGTTAGAATCTCATGTATGATTAATTATACAAATGAGGTTCTGCAGAAATTTAATATAATGTCTTAGATTCTAATTTGTTACCTTGTTATTTTAGTAGCATTCTAGGCTAAGTTCGGTTGGGGTGTTATAGACCTATTGAATCATATTGTATGTATGAATTGTGTAAGGAAGTGATTGTCAATGCTGTGGATGTGTACATACTAGCTACAAATTATGCGACTAGTACGGTACGCACATGGGAATTTTGGGTATTCAAAGCCGGTCCGACAAATCATTATTTTGTGAATATGAATGTAGATTAACTGTTGATGATTAATTTAGTTACGTCTTGTGGCAGTGCATTAACAAACATCTCGAGAAGTCAACAGGAATGAACAAAGTTCAGCCAGCTGGCTGGCCCAAAAGTTAAAAATCCAAAAGGTGTTCTTCTGCATTATCAGCCTGATCTCGATCATACATGGCTCAATTCCGTTCATTTGCTGAATTTTCACATGGTGACTTTACCACATGACGACGCCTGAGATGTCCTTGGGTGCACGCACGATCACCACCTTCTCCTTTGGTCCCACATGATGTTCGATAATGATGACATGCGTCTCCACGTGATGGCAACCGCTGTCCTGATATCTCAATAATCTATCACACGTGTTTCCACGTGATGGCAACAGCAGGATGCTTTAACCTTCAAGTTTACCTATCATTTAGAGGCTAATTCAGAGCCCTCACCTTAATTTTAACCTATATGAGAAAAAAAAACTAGAAACTATCACATTAATGCACGAAAAAATAAAAGCTAATAATTCTCAAGAAAACAGGAATAAACGGAATAAAAGGAAGGAAAGATGCCGAAATTTCATCCGAGTCCAGTAAGGAAGAAAATTCAGAAAGATCATAAAGTCCTCATCAGGTCGTGCATCCGAATGATATATGCACACTGACCTTTGCACCTTTACTTAATAGAACGAAATTTGTCCATCTATATATATAGCACTCCTTGTTCGACAACATTATTGCAATCAAACTACATTGAAGAATTCGAAAGCGTTTATGTCTATATTAATTGGAGGGCCCCCCATAGCATCCCATTTCAATTCTAAGAGAAAAAAAAGACTAAATATAGAAAAAGAAAAAACCTATACATTTCTAAAAGAAAAAAAAATCATGGCCATCGATTTTTTAGGCTTCATTATTAAACCTCCAATTAGCATGGGAGGTAGAGGAATAGATCGTTAGTGGAAAATGCTCTCGTACGGTAACGACCAATAAGGTTTGGAGAGTGTGTGCTAGTTGCAGTTGGGAAGTGCGTGACCGGTGGGCTTGCCAGTGATGCATACGCATGGGCGCTAGCAAGCCCACCAGCCACTCACTTTCCATTTGTAACTAGCATACACCCCCAAACCTTGTTGGTCGTTGTCCTCTACCTCCTACTTCCTCTCTCTCTCCACCAACGCATCACACCTATTTCGCCCAAGCCGCCACCACCAATGTGTTGCCCCACTCCTTCTTTAGGCCCAACATTCCAAGCTCGCCAAAGGCCACGACATGAGGTCAACGCCACTAGTGCTTGATGAAACCATCCACCACAACCGGATCTCGTGCGGAGGTCTCCCCTTGAGAGGAGCTCGCCGAATCTAGAGGGCCAACGCAGGAGGAGGTGGGGGAGGTAGAAAGTGAGGGCTGGTGACGAGGCAGCGTTGTTGGGAAGAAACACAACACTGTGCCGACCGCTGTTCTCCTAAGCAATGGGCTGTCGCTATCGCCCGCATGCCATCCCTTTCTCAGTAGGCTTGTTGCGGATATTTCTTTAGATTGTTGCAACACTTTTTTCAATTTTGTACGAAGTGTATGATTTTGTTGCAACATGACTTCTCAAAATTTGATGTAGGAGTTTTGTATTGCAAATTGCTATTTCGATTTGTTGCACAAAAATTATTTTGTTGCAGTTGCGTTATGGATTTGTTACAAAAGATATTTTTTTGTTACAATTGTGTTGTGAATTTGTTACAAAAGAATTTTTTATTGCAGTTTGTTGTTGGATTGTTGCACATTTTTTGTTTGTGATTCGTTGTTGCAACCGTGGGGAATTTTGTTGCATGATTCATCGGATTGATGTTGCCTTAAGCAAATCATATGTAAGCTATAAAATTTGATGCGTACTTATCGTGCTATCAATGCATGATACGCCACGTAGCAATTACAGCCTTAATAATGAAGCGTACAAATTCGATGGCCGTGATATTTTTTCTTCTAGGAATTTCTAGGTTTTTTCTTTTTCTACTTTTAGTGTTAGACCAGGTGGACTGGTCGTAAAAGGCTATGTGGACTGGTCGTAAACTTTGTGATGATTAATAATTGAAAGTAGGGTTGTATTGACATTTGCGGTTGTGAAAGTTTCGGTTGCTGGTTTTCAGTATGAATAGTCGGATCATGCGTTGTATCAGATGGTCTAATTGGTGATACTCGGTGATCCTTTCGACTGGACTCAGAGTACTATAGCGATTTAGCATCGTAGTTTGTTTATGTAGCTGAGTCGAATCTTGATCTCACGAGCACCGTAGCTCGAGTATTGAGTATTAGTTTTCCATGTACCAAGTGGTAGAGTTTGGAGTAATGTACTCCGCCGTAAGATGAGGTGTGTATCGAGCGCGAAAGGTAGTCGGAGTGACATGGTCGATGGTCGAAGTTACAATGACTGGTCGATGATCAAGGCTACAGTGACTAGTTGATGATCAAAGCTACAGTGACTGGTCGATAGTCGTGGCTTCATGGTCCGTAGTCGTAGGCTTCTTGATCGATAGTCGTGGACTTCGTGGTCGGTAGACATAGGCTTCATGGTCGGTAGTCATGTTCTTCATGCTGAGTGGTGGTAGACTTTACGATCAGTAGTCGTATGTTTATGATCGGTGGTCGTGCGCTTATAGTAATTGGTCGTATGCCTCTGGTAAGTGGTCGTATGCTTCGAGTGCTTAAATACTTGGTACTCGTGTCTAGCTGGTTAGCGATATGACCGGTGTGTACACAACTGTACGACCGGTTTTACCGAGTAGTCTCGATTTATATTATGAAAGCTAAATTTTATGGTCATGGATGATATGATTCGTGTTTATAGATGGATCTGAGTGTGATATGCTCGTGTGAACTGATACTGGTCAAGATGGAGAACTTGTGCCAGAAAGCGTCCTTTGATCTTTGAATGTGCATGTTGAGCGTGAAGACGGTCATGGTCGATGACGAGGAAGACTGGAACTTGGAGGGAGGATCCAAGGTTCTGGTAGTCATTGATTTCACGAGGTGATCGTGCTCATGCTGGGACATATGGAGATCAAAGGTGAATGCATGATGTGTGGTCGAAGCTACTAGAGTTGTCGTCCTAGAGCCATCGACACGTGAAGAGTTATGGAAGGTTTAGAGATACTACCGTGATTTGAGGAGTTCGGTTCCGTTGTTTCACCGAAGAGATAAGCTTTTGTGTCCATGTTGATAAGGACGCTGTTTATGGCCCTAGCATAAATAAGGCCGAAGAGGTTAAGAGAAGCAAGGCTGTTGGAAGGCTTTTGGAGGCTTTTGACGGCAGTGGCTTTCAGCAAGAGAGAGTGTTTTTGGTGCATTCTTGCTAAGGTTTGAGGGGGCTGCGAGAGCACTTTGTATCCACAGAATATATTTGAGTAATAATAGATGAGATCTATTTCAAGAAAGATTTGTCATCTCTGCCAGTGTGTGATTCTGGACATTGTGTTCGATTCTCCTCCTTCATCGCTGACTGCATCTTCTTCCATCTTCGATCAGCTCTGGTGTTGATCAGTCTTCGACTAGTTCCTATTCCGAGAGATCTTTGACTTGTTGTCATCCACTGTTTTCGATCTGCTTTTGTTCTTAGTGCGTCAATCTCTTGAGCCGGTGGGTGGAAGAAATCTGATAGTCGTACTCCTTTGACTGGGTAATCATACTCTTTTGACTGGGTAGTCGTAACTCTCTCAACCAGGTCAACTTCGTCTTCTTCGATTACGTACTATGTTGTTCTTCTCGTTGTCGACAATAGCAACGATCTGCACATATATTGATTGATGACCACATTTCACCGGTCATGGATATGGGGATATCGAATAAATAATGTGAGCACATGTTAGAGAACATGGGGTTGGATAGACCCATCATTGAGACACTGTGGAGATTATTATGAATCTATGTGTCATTTGGTCTCAAGTAATGATGATGTGTAATCCTTAGACCTGAGATCAGCATGGTTCCCTACATGTGTAATGACACTCTTAGGGTTGCCAAACGTTACTCGTAACTAGGTAGTTATAAAGGTAGCTTTCTGGTATGCTATGAAACATGCGGAGGGATGTGACTGGTCGAGATGAGATTTGCCCCTCCTAACATAACAAGAGAGATGTCTCTGGGCCTCTCGTGGTGATCGGATAAAGACAGTGCATGATCATGCCACTAGTGGTCGAATTGTCGACCACGTGAAGTTAACCGATACTCGATCGAGAAAGTATTGAACAGTTCATGGATGGCACAACATCTCACCTGGAGTTCAACCAGACATCGTGAGGTAAAGGGAGAATGCATGAGTAGGTCGCTTAGTTCGATCAGTTACGGATTGGTCGTATGGACATACGATCTCGTCGTTGATTGATCGAACGTAATCACAGAATGGTAAGAACCTGGTCGTAAGGAGTTACGAACTGGTCGGGACCAAATACGATCTGGTTTTATGGAGATACGAACTGATCGCAAGTAATGTCTTAGATTCTAATTTGTTACCTTATTATTTTAGTAGCATTCTAGGCTAAGTTCGGTTGGGGTGTTACAGACCTATTGAATCATGTTGTATGTATGAATTGTGTAAGGAAGTGGTTGTCAATGCTGTGGATGTGTATACTAGCTACAAATTATGCGACTAGTACGGTACGCACATGGGGATTTTGTCAATATGAATGTAGATTTACTGTTGATGATTAATTTAGTTACGTCTTGTGGCAGTAGATTAACAAACATCTCGATAAGTCAACAGGAATGAACAAAGTTCAGCCGGCCGGCTGGCCCAAAAGTTAAAAATCCAAAAGGTGTTCTTCTGCATTATCAGCCTGATCTCGATTATATATGGCTCACTTCCGTTCATTTGCTGAATTTTCGCATGATGATTTTACCACATGACGACGCCTGAGATGGCGTTGGGTGCACGCAACGCCCGATCACCATCTTCTGCTTTGGTCCCACATGATGTTCGATAATGATGACATGCGTCTCCACGTGATGGCAACCGCTGTCCTGATATCTCAATAATCTATCACACGTGTTTCCGCGTGATGGCAACAGCAGGATGCTTTAACCTTCAAGTTTACCTATCATTTAGAGGCTAATTCAGAGCCCTCACCTTAATTTTAGCCTATATGAGAAAAAAAAACTAGAAACTATCACATTAATGCACGAAAAAATAAAAGCTAAAAATTCTCAAGAAAAACAGGAAGAAAAAGGAAGGAAAGATGCCGAAATTTCATCCGAGTCCTGTAAGGAAGAAAAATCAGAAAGATCATAAAGTCCTCATCAGGTTGTGCATCGGAATGATATATGCACACTGACCTTTGCACCTTTACTTAATAGAACCAAATTTGTCCATCTATATATATAGCACTCCTTGTTCGACAACATTATTGCAATCAAAGTACATTGAAGAATTCGAAAGCGTTTATGTCTATATTAATTGGAGGGTCCCCCATAGCATCCCATTTCAATTCTAAGAGAAAAAAAGACTAAATATAGAAAAAGAAAAAACCTATACATTTCTAAAAGAAAAAAAAATCATGGCCATCGATTTTTTAGGCTTCATTATTAACCCTCCAATTAGCATGGGAGGTAGAGGAATAGATCGTTAGTGGAAAATGCTCAGATGCGGTGCGACCAATAAGGTTTGGAGAGTGTGTGCTAGTTGCAGTTGGGAAGTGCGTGACCGGTGGGCTTGCCAGCGATGCATACGCATGGGCGCTAGCAAGCCCACCAGTCACTCACTTTCCATTTGTTACTAGCATACACCCTGCAAACCTTGTTGGTCGTTGTCCTCTACCTCCCCTACTTCCCTCTCTCTCTCTCCACCAACGCATCACACCTATTTCGTCCAAGCCGCTTCCACCACCAATGAGTTGCCCCACTCCTTCTTTAGGCCCAACATTCCAAGCTCTGCCAAAGGCCGCCGACATGAGGTCAACGCCACTAGTGCTTGATGAAACCATCCACCACAACCGGATCTCGTGCGGAGGTCTCCCCTTGAGAGGAGCTCGCCGAATCTAGAGGGCCAACGCACGAGGAGGTGGGGGAGGTAGATGGTGAGCGAAGGTGGTGACGAGCGGCGTTGTTGGCGAAACACAACACTGTGCCACCTCTGCTGCTCCTCCTAAGCAATGGGTCATCATCGCTACTCGCATGCCATCCCTTTCTCAGTAGGCTTGTTGCGGATATTTCTTTAGATTGTTGCAACACTTTTTTCAATTTTGTATGAAGTGTATAATTTTGTTGCAACATGACTTCTCAAAATTTGATGTAGGAGGTTTGTATTGCGGTTGCCATTTCGATTTGTTGCACAAAAAATTATTTTGTTGCAGTTGGGTTATGGATTTGTTACATAAGATATTTTTTTGTTACAATTGTGTTGTGAATTTGTTACAAAAGAATATTTTATTGCAGTTTGTTGTATTGTTGCACATTTTTTGTTTGTGATTCGTTGTTGCAACCGTGGGGAATTTTGTTGCATGATTCATCGGATTGATGTTGCCTTAAGCAAATCATATGTAAGCTATAAAATTTGATGCGTACTTATGGTGCTATCAATGCATGATACGCCACGTAGCAATTACAGCCTTAATAATGAAGCGTACAAAATCGATGGACGTGATATTTTTTCTTCTAGGAATTTCTAGGTTTTTTCTTTTTCTACTTTTAGTGTTAGACCAGGTGGACTGGTCGTAAAAGGCTATGTGGACTGGTTGTAAACTTTGTGATGATGAATAATAGACAGTAGTGTTGTATTGACATTTGTGGTTGTGAAAGTTTCGGTTGCTGGTTTTCAGTATGAATAGTTGGATCATGCCTTGTATCAGATGGTCTAATTGGTGATACTCGGTGATCCTTTCGACTGGACTCAGAGTACTGTATCTACGAGTACTGTAGTTTCGAGTACCGAGTAATACAGTTCGGAGTACTGTATCTATGAGTACTGTAGCTGCGAGTATTGAGTATTAGTTTTCCAAGTACCAAGTGGTAGAGTTTGGAGTAATGTACTCCGCCGTAAGATGAGGTGTGTATCGAAAAGCGTGGTCGAGTTACAATGATCGGTCGATGATCAAGGCTACAATGGATCGTCGATGATCAAAGCTACGATGGATCGGTCGATAGTCGTGGCTTCATGGTCCGTAGTCGTAGGCTTCTTGATCGATAGTCGTGGACTTCGTGGTCAGTAGTCATAGGCTTCATGGTCGGTAGTCATGTTCTTCATGCTGAGTGGTTGTAGACTTTACGATCAGTAGTCTTATGTTTATGATTGGTGGTCGTGCGCTTATAGTAATTGGTCGTATGCCTCTGGTAAGTGGTCGTATGCTTCGAGTGCTTAAATACTTGGTACTCGTGTCTAGCTGGTTAGCGGTATGACCGGTGTGTACACAACTGTACGACCGGTTTTACCGAGTAGTCTCGATTTATGTTATGAAAACTAAAATTTATGGTCATAGATGATCTGATTCGTGTTTATAGATGGATCTGAGTGTGATATGCTCGTGTGAACTGATACTGGTCAAGATGGAGAACTTGTGCCAGAAAACGTTCTTTGATCTTTGAATGTGCATGTTGAGCGTGAAGACGGTCATGGTCGATGACGAGGAAGACTGGAACTTGGAGGGAGGATCCAAGGTTCTGGTAGTCGTTCATGTCACGAGGTGATCGTTCTCATGCTGGGGCATATAGAGATCAAAGGTGAATGCATGATGTGGTCGGTTACAAGAGGTGTCGTCCTAGAGGCATCGACACATGAAGAGTTATGGAAGGTTTAGAGATACTACCGTGATTTGAGGAGTTTGGTTCCCTTGTTTCACCGAAGAGATAAGCTTTTGTGTCCATGTTGATAAGGACACTGTTTATGGCCCTAGCATAAATAAGGCCGAAGAGGTTAAGAGAAGCAAGGCTGGTGGAAGGCTTTTGGAGGCTTTTGACGGCAATGGCTTTCAGCGAAAGAGAGTGTTTTTAGTGCTTTCTTGCTGGTTTGAGGGGGGCTGCGAGAGCACTTTGTATCCACAGAATATATTTGAGTAATAATAGATGAGATCTATTTCAAGAAAGATTTGTCATCTCTGCCGGTGTGTGATTCTGGACATCGTGTTCGATTCTCCTCCTTCATCGCTGACTGCATCGTCTTCCATCTTCGATCAGCTCTGGTGTTGATCAGTCTTCGACTTGTTCCTATTCCGAGAGATCTTCGACTTGTTGTCATCCACTGTTTTCGATCTGCTTTTGTTCTTTGTAGTGCGTCAATGTCTTGAGCCGGTGGGTGGAAGAAATCTGATAGTCGTACTCCTTTGACTGGGTAATCATATTCTTTTGACTGGGTAGTCGTAACTCTCTCAACCAGGTCAACGTCGTCTTCTTCGATTACGTACTATGTTGTTTTTCTCGTTGTCGACAATAGCAACGATCTGCACATATATTGATTGATGACCATATTTCACCGGTCATGGATATGGGGATATCGAATAAATAATGTGAGCACATGATAGAGAACATGGGGTTGGATAGACCCATCATTGAGACACTATGGAGATTATTATGAATCTATGTGTCATTTAGTCTCAAGTAATGATGATGTATAATCCTTAGACCTGAGATCAGCATGGTTCCCTACATGTGTAATGGAACTCTTAGGGTTGCCAAACGTTACTCGTAACTGGGTAGTTATAAAGGTGGCTTTCTGGTATGCTATGAAACATGCGGAGGGATGTGACTGGTCGAGATGGGATTTGCCCCTCCTAACATAACAGGAGAGATGTCTCTGGGCTTCTCGTGGTGATCGGATAAAGAAAGTGCGTGATCATGCCACTAGTGGTCGAATTGTCGACCACGTGAAGTTAACGGATACTCGATCGAGAAAGTATTGAACAGTTCATGGATGGCACAACATCTCACCTAGAGTTCAACCAGACATCATGAGGTAAAGGGGAATGCATGAGTAGGTCGCTTAGTTCGATCAGTTACGGATTGGTCGTATGTACATACGATCTCGTCGTAGATTGATAGAACGTAATCACAAAATGGTAAGAACCTGGTCGTAAGGAGTTACTAACTGGTCGGGACCAAATACGATACGGTTTTATGGAGATACGAACTGATCGCAAGTGATGAGGACCTGGTTATACATCATATTACATCAAGGTTCGTCTGCTATTCTATGTGCATTTGGGAATCGTCATGTGCTGCTAGGTACCGTAACGACTAGTGGTCGGAAAGTAGTTTCCGAGTCATAACCGATTGCATATGAACCTGTAGGGTTGCACATCTAAAGGGCTAGGATCTGTTTTGGATGGTGATTCGAATTCGTATAGGCCACAAGTTCCTAATTGGCCTCAAGGTCGAGACCCATCATGGACACCTATATAAAGAGGGGCGTTGGCATGGGGTGGATGAGAGGATGATCTTTGGAAGAACTCCTGAAACCCTCATAGCCACGCCTTGTCAACCACGCTGTCGGTGCTAGCACTGCAGCGTGTGGTGATTTTGCCCCGTATGTGTGGATACCTCGGATGTGTTGTTGCGAAGCATCAGCACTAGGACGATCCACGACTCGTGACGATCACCGGAGTCAGAGGAGAAGTCGCGTGGTGTGTACGACCACTTGAAGGAGGAGACGCGCGGCGAGTGCGACCACTCGAAGAGGAGATGCGTCGTGAGTACGACTACGACTACATCAACTCGTTACAACGACTCTACTTCCGCTACGAGTCGGCGCGTTTAGTGGTAATCTCGTGATCTATTACTAGCGGTGGTTCCTTGGTTGCGCGGTAAAATTTTTGTTTGTACTATCGTAGCCTTGCCCGTAACCTTAAGTGGTATCCGAGCCATGCCGTCTGGTTTTAGATTCGGATTGGTCACATATTGTGATTTGTGGCAGTTGTAGATGTGATCTATTTCTGTTTCTGCTGGTCGATTTAATCGTCCATGCTTTTTGGTGGTAATAATGGGTTTCTTATTCGTTTTTCCGTGATCGTGCTTGCATGGTCGTATCACGACATACCTTGTGAGACACCGGAGTATTTAGCTCGTAATGCTTAGCCATCCACTTGACTCTAGCATCACAAACGAAATATTCCGCGCCTCGGTGTATTATGTACCTCCCAGGAGCGGTACACATACACCCTCACAAACATCAATACCAATCCATACACAAGTTATTACAACACCAAAAATATTAAAGTTTACAACATATGAACATACAAGGTTCAATTTTGTACAAAAGGGCCGACCGGCCAAATGACAATATAAATATCAAGTACGCAGGGGAAAATAGTAAATAATCTGAAATAAAATCATAAATTAACCATTAGTAAAGTCTCAATGGCTTGCCATAACCCGCAGGGCAACCGACTGGGTTGAAACCAAAGCAAATCGACGATCATGCGCAATAATTCCTTACCCGATTCGATCTCATTACCTGCTGTCCAGATTAGTAAATAAAAGCAAACAGTGAGTACACGAATGTACTCCACAAGACTTACGAATAACAAACCTATACATAGCTACATGCAAGCTGAATCAAAGGAGAAGGTCATAGGGTTCATTTGACGCATAAAGCAATATTTCATTTGCAATATTGCAATAGATTGAAAGCAGTTTAACAAATCTATTTTTATTTGTTTAAATAACAGCGAGACAACATAATAACAATAAATAGATGACAACAACATCCAGGAAGTGACTAACCCAGTAGTCACCACAACAATAGCATGAATTTCCCATTCATACCACCCATGTCAAGTTTTAATTAAAGGTTGTAGTCTAATTCTTGCGAGAAATAACCAGGCTTGTCCATAACCTAGGTGTTCAAATAGATTTAACCCTGCAGGAGTGTACCAATGTACCCACATGTCAGACCTCATTTTTTCCAAGCTATGAAGCACACTTCCTTAGGTATGCCGGCACGGTTAAGTCCTATGAGATATTTCCAATATTATGTATTAACTACGAGTCGCCCGTATGGATAGAAACTCATACGTTGTGTCAGAGTCGTCGTAAAGCCTCGGTCAACTACCCCTCACGGGTAAAGCCTTGGACAACTACGATGTCCCTCGAGGTGGAGAACTTACCCAGAACTTCACCACCGCACACCCAATAATAACACACAGATCCATATCATTTTCACACAACACCACCTCCTGCGACTCGGAGCTAACACACGCCAAAGTACTAAGTCAAGAGAGGTCTCATATCCCTCTCGTGTGGTTAGCACGCAAAAGTGCTTGGATCAATGGCGCAAGTAATTCGGTCTTTGTTGACTCGGGCACCATTCATACACCCAATAACCACACCAGTAAACCAATGTGCCCAAGTCTAAATCTTTTTGTTTTCATTTTTAGTTTTTCAAATACAATAGCAGAGGGTGCTAGATATAACATAATAAAAATGATTCATGTGATCAAGGTTGTCGACTACAAAGTCGACAGCCGCCCAATCTACCAGAAACTAAGCATGACATCGCATAAACATAATTAGACCATATAACATCCACGGTCAGTAATTCATCAAATGGAATTATTAACTTAGGCTAGTGGCAGGGGATGAACATTTATAGGGAATTCATGCAAAAGGATTAACTACCTTTAATAGACAAATATAACTTGACAATTAAAGCATGCATACATACAGCTGCAAAACAAGATAATAGTTTTTTAATATAATAGGATCAACATGCATCAAAGGAAAAACGGCTTGCCTTTATTTGCTGGAACTCTGGACATGCACACGAACTTCTCTATTGTACTCTGAATCATCGTCATCTAACGGTAAGAACTGACAAATCAAAAGCATCGAATAAACACGTAATTCCAAAAGTCTTCCAAAATTATGAAATTAATAAAGAAGATAGAAATTGATTTTAGATGCATTTAAGTGATAATTTTCAGTTTAATAGGAGTTTATTTCGTGGATATCGTGAGGATATGTGCACGATCTCGGGATGATGAGTCAATTGGCAATGGCGTTATTGGTTTGCAAAATCTCGCTGGTTTGTTTGCTCCAAATTTGTCGGGCCTGGCGATCGGCCGGTTGTCTTGCGGCGGTCGATCGCTGTGGAGCGATCCGACCGGCCATGGTGGCCGGTCCGACCGCCACGATTGAGATTTGGGTTTTTGAGGTGAGCCAAAATAGGTTGTGTAGGCAAGTGGGAGTCTCTGGATGTGGTCCCATCATTTTGGAGCTCCAGTCAAAAGTTCTATTCGATTGAAATTTCGGAAGGTTTGGAATTTCTCGCTTGAATTTTGGCTAAGTCCTTTGGACCGTCCGCCGCCGTTGTGGAGCGGTCCGGCCAAGATGAATCGGTCGGACCGCCCGTAAGCGATCAGACCGGCGATACTGGAGGTGAGCCAAGTGTTGCATTGAGTTTGTTTTGAGTGTGTTATTCTATGAACTTCAATGCTTTATTGATGTATATCGCATTGCGGAACTGACGTGGGTCAAGTTGTGAAGAACTTGTTCCCGGAAACGATTTGTTTGTCTATTGCTGTGCAGGTGGCTTGCAGGTCAACGACGTCAACGGTGAGTGGATCGGGACTACGCTTGGAGAGCTGAGGTCCAGAACGATCAGGGATACCGGGTGAGGTTGTGTGACTCAAGCATGGTGCAGAATGGACAAGATGGATCGAACGGGTGGTTCGAAACAGCTGGTTGGATCAGGCGGTGCGGATATCGGTGCGAGTCTCTGGGAGGTTCCGATGGGATTCGGACAAGAGAGGCTTGGCGTCGATGAGAACCGCTGATCAACCTACACGTGGTGAAGCAGGCGATTGCTTCAAGAGTTATTTGTGTGTGGGTCCCATGTGTAAGAGACCCAAAAAGGGAAACCCTAGCTCTCTAGTATAAATAGGAAGGGAGAGGTGGAAAACCCAAGCAAGCATTCATTTAGCCCCCTTCTTCTTTTTCTAGGGTTTGGAGGAGAGGAGAGGAAAACTAGGGTTTGGAGTGTGCTCCTTGTTGAGCTCTTGCCCTCCTTGGTGGAGAGGCTTTGTAAGCATCTATTGTGGATGAACAATCTTGTGATGCTTAATTGAAAGATCAATTGCTCCTTTGTGTTCTTCTCTCTTTGGATGTTTTGGTGCTTCCTTGATTCAAAGGTTCATGCTTGGTCTCTTGGCCTACTTTACCTTGCTTTGATGTGTGGGATTACTCCTAGAGTCATCTAGATCATCAAACCCCACAAGCAAGTCTTGAATCAAGCTTTTCTCATTTCTAGGGTTTGTGCACCTCTTTGGTAAAATCTCAAGAGATCGATTCTGCTGAAGTGGATCCGACGGATCGTCGCTAGAAATAGGTCTCTAATATCATTAGAGGTGTGCTAGAAATTTGGTCAAGTTTTATTGGTTGAATCAAAAGTTGGATCAAATTTCGTTTTGGTTTTGGGTGGAGTTTTCAAGATCGACTCTACCGGTCCGCCCGCCTTTCAACGGCGGTTCGACCGCCGTGTATTCGGATCGGCCGGTTTGGCGGGTCGAATCCGTATCCACCGGTCCGACCACCGTTAGTTGTGGCCGTCGGACATTTGATGACCGCCGGTCCGACCGCCCGTGGTAGCTTGGTCCGACCGCTGTGCTCGATGAAGAACATTGAGTTCTTTTCTCCTTTTGTGTCGTGTGCTTGAGGGTTTATCAAATCCAACACAAGGCTTCCGTTGTGTGCTCACCGAACTTCTTAGCTTTCATAGCTAAAGGAGTAAAGTTCGTGTTGGTTTTGATTTAGGCGAGAAAGTTTTGAAAGCGCCTATTCACCCCCTAGTCGCCTTTAGGTCCTACAAGTGGTATCGAGCAGTTAGCTCTCTTTATAGATCTTAACCGGTCTTTGGAGCCATGGCGATCGACAAGTACTCAACCAAGCCACACATTTTTGAGGGAGTTGACTTTGCATCTTTGGAAGGCTCGTATGCAAGCGTATATCGAGGCTCAAGGGCACGCTATTTGGCTAAAGGTGAAAAACCCTTATGTCGTGCCACCGATGACGATACGATCACTCGGATGTGGAGGCCAACGGCAAGGCTCGAATTATTTGATCCAAGGCCTTAGTCGATCCGAGTTTGAGCGTGTTGCTCACTTGCGGTCGCTCACGAGATCTGGCGGACACTTTGTGATTATCACGAAGGGTCCATCGCGATCAAGGAAGTGAGGCGAACCGACTCAAAAAGGTTTACTCAAGATCGAACAAAGGCCCGTGAGTCTTTGGATGAGTGTGGGAAGATTCTCTAAAATTCTTCATGATCTCCGCTTTGTTGACTTGATATTTTCGAGTCCGAAAATGCACGCCACCACGGGTGCTCTTGATGTGAAGGTCTAGGGTATGAAGATCACTTCCATCAATGACAACATCATCATGAGTGAGCTTACCATGGATAAGCTCTACTCGAGGTTGAAGACGCATGAGATTGACTTTATCTCGCGTCTCCCAGAACAGTCGATGGCTTTAGTGGTCGACAAATCCAAGGGTTGCTCTTCCGATTCTCTTGATTGTAGCTCATCGGCTTTTCATTATCGCTTTACATTCTTTGAGTGATGAGCAACTTGAGAAATTGCCCGAGGATGACTTAGCCCTCCTTTCCACCAAATTCACAAGAGCGTACAACAAGGTGAGAAATAGGAGGAGGAGTGGACCTATCACGTGCTTGAATGTGGTGAGCCAAACCACATTCGCTCCAAGTGCCCCAAGCTAAAGGGCAAGGAGGAGAAGGAGACAAGAAGACATCCCGGAGAGAGGATGCAAAACCCAAGAAGACAAACTATCGAAGTTTGTCGGTAGGGTCCTTGCCGCTCTTGAGAATGTAAATATGAGCGATGTGGACTCGGAAGCGGAGGACGGAGAGTGATTCTCGTGGCAAGAAGAAGGCGCATGACTTCACCGGCATGTGTTTCATGGCCAAGAACGACCACGACAATGATTCCTCCAAAGATGAGGATCCTTTTAGTGATCCCGATGAGGTATGCCCTTCTATTGCCGATATGAAAAGGGCTTTGGTGCTTCTTTGAATGAAATTGCATAAGCAAGTAAAAATGATTAGGAAGTAGGACATTATGATTGATAATTTGAATCTTGAAGTTGTTAGGCTTAAATCTATCAATCCTGGCGATATTTGTGATTCTGCACTAGCTTGCTTAAAGATTTGACAAGCTTGAAATCTGCTCATTCCTCCTCACAAATCAACTAAAAGATGCTCTCGATGAACTAGAATCTTTCAAGTCTAGATCTCGCTTGTTTAGATGTCATTCCTCTTGATGTGACCGCCATGGAAGCTATCCCTTTAACTTGCTCTAATTGTGCTTTGCTAGAATTAAAATTGGATAGTTCCTTAAAAGAATTGCAAAAGTTTGATGCTAGTCACACATGCTCTCATTGTAAGGATAATAGGATTAAGATGCAAGAGATGTGAAACATTGATTTACTCTAGAGTTGCATCTTGTGAAAATTGTCCCAAGCTTACAATTGAGATTGAAGCCTTAAACAAGACCCTGGAAGAAAAGGCTAAAATTGAAAGATCCATGTCTTTTACTGCTTCTAAAAAGGTTATTGATTCTAACTCTTGTGTTTTGAATGCTGAAGTTGAAACCATGGTTAGTCAGATACAAGAGGCTTTTAGAGTCAAGTTTAAGGAGCAGCTGAGTAGGATTCAGGAATCCTATTGTGTGTCTTGTGAGGCCTTCAAAGTGGAAGTGGCCCTTCTTAAGAGTAAGCGCAATGAGGTAATCAAGTCTAGCAAGTGTACTAGATGTGAGGAGTTAATGAAAGAGAATGATTACCTCAAGGTGACTCTTGAGAAATTTTCAAGTGGGAAAAAGAAACTCAACATGATTCTTGATCAATCCAAGGTGAGCGTGAAAAATAGTGGTCTAGGTTTCAACCCCCTAGAGCATTCCAAGAAAAACCCACCTAAGATTGCTAGAGTTGTGAAGAATGGTTTGTTTGAGCTAGAACCTCCTAAGCCATCCGGGGTTGTTTTCAAATCCGGTGGTTTTGCTCAAACTCTTTCTGGCAAGAAAGGTGCTTTCACTCATTCTGTACAGACCCCTCAAAAGGTCCAGTACCATTGCACCTTCTGCAAGAAAGAAGGCCATACTGTTGAGTTCTGCTTCCGGAGAGCAAAACTTGAGAGAAAAGAGAGGATGAGCGTCCTAAGATCCATTAGAGGAGTCCCTTCTCCAGATGTAGTCTCTAGAGCTAGGCAGCCTGTTTATCGCACCACACATAGGCCTAGATTTGTAGAGAACATTGTAGACTCTTTTGGTGGGTCTAGGCAGCATGTTGGATTAGGACATCGTGAGGAGAGACACTGTAGCACCTAGGCAGGGGAGTATCGATCTTTTGGTAGATCGTTTGGAGAGGTCTAGGTGGTTCTCATGTGCATTCTTATGATTTTATTCCCGATCATGTTTCACTATTTCTCTTTGTTTCCCGGACATCGTGCTTCTCGAAGATGGATTCCTCGTTCATTTATCACTAACCCCAGTACTGAGGCACGGATGTTTTCTGATTGTGTCTTTTAGGTCCGTCGTGCGAGGAAGGAGGACAAGTGGCTTGTTGACTCGGTGTTCTCGACATATGACCAGGAGATTCTAGATGGTTCTCCTCCTCACGTGCATCCGCAATGAATTGATTACATTTGGGGATGCTTCTCACGGGACGTGGATCGCAAAGGGCACGCGTGCGCGTCAACGACAAGTTCATGCTAAAAGACGTCGCTTTGGTAAGTAAGTGAGGTATAATCTTCTATCTGTTTCTCATTTGCTTGATGAGGGTCTAGAAGTGAGGTTTAAGAGAGGTGAGTCAGAGTTCTAGATTCCTCGGGTGAGCTTGTTTTTGAGATCTCCAGTTTGAGAAGATTTTACGTGCAAATTTGAGATTTCTTCCGCTTCTAGTCCTAGGTGTCTTGTAGCCTCGATTCTCATGACCTTGTTTTGTGGCATCGTAGACTTGGGCATATAGGTTTTGATCATTTGTCTAGAGTCGGTTGCAAGGACTTGATTAGAGGTTTGCCTAGGTCAAGGTCGCCGAGATCTTGTGTGCTCACCTCAGTAGACATGGTAAGATGGTGTCTGCTTCCCACCCACCTCTTACTTTGGTAATGGTGATGGACGGGTGACTTCTTCACTTAGATCTGATTGGTCCTTCTAGAGTTGATCATTTGGTGGGAAATGGTATGTCTTGGTGGTTGTGGATGATTACTCGGTATTCATGGGTTTATTTTCTTGCTTCTAAGGACGAAGCATTTGGATTCTTTAAAGATTTGGTCCTTAGAATTCTTTGTTGATATACACGGAGCTTTGAGAGCCATTAGGAGTGATAATGGGACAGAGTTCAAGAACTCTTCTTTTCTACCTACTGTGATAGGGGAATTGAGCATCAGTTTTCTTCTCCTAGAGTTCCTCAGCAGAATGGTGTTGTAGAAAGGAAGAACAGAACCCTTGTAGAGATGGCTCGGACCATGCTAGATGAGCATTCTACTCCTAGGAGATTTTAATGTGGCGATCTCATTGCTTGTTATATCTCCAATAGGGTTTTCTTGAGATCTGTGGTTGGGAAGACTTCTTATGAGCTTAGATTTGGTCATTCTCCAAAGGTCTCTCATTTCAAGATTTTTGGTTGCAAGTGCTTCATTCTTAAACATGGCAATCTTGATAAATTTGAGTCTAGATGTTTTGATGGCATATTTCTTGGATATCCTGCTCATTCTCGTGGCTATCGTGTTTTTAATGTTGATACTAACAAAATTGTTGAGACTTGCGAAGTCACTTTTGATGAGGCTAGTCCTAGTACTAGACCCGATGCTTCAGGTACACAGGTTTCTGAAACTCAAGAAAGCATCTTCGTCGATGATGATTACGAGGATGAAGACCCAAACCATCCTCCTGCTACCTCCGAGAGGGTGGAGAGCTGCTACTACTACTTGGTGTCGGTGGCGGACGCCTCCTATCCCCACCGACGATCTGAGTGGCTCTGTTCCTACCTCCACAACTCATGAGGTAGAGGCCACGTCTGCACCAGGAGCACCACTTCGCATACAGCGACAACATCCACCTGAGCAGATGATTGGGGATCTTCAAGAGCGAGTCACTCGCTCCAGGTTTATATCTCCTGATTCCCATGCACATTCTGCTTTTGTTGCTTCTTTTGAACCCCGAGATATCACCCATGCTTTATCTGATGCCTCTTGGGTCAATGCCATGCATGAAGAGCTTGAAAATTTTGAAAGAAATAAAGTCTGGTTTTTAGTTGAGCGACCTTCTGATTCTCATGTTATTGGAACAAAATGGATTTTCAAAAATAAGCAAAGTGAGGATGGATTGGTTGTTCGCAATAAGGCTAGACTTGTAGCTCAAGGTTATTCCCAGGTAGAGGGCTTAGACTTTGAGGAGACCTTTGCTCCAGTAGCTAGATTGGAGGCCATTCGCATTCTTTTAGCATTTGCAACATCCAAGGGTTTCAAGCTTTTTCAAATGGATGTTAAAAGTGCTTTCTTGAATGGCTTCATAGAAGAAGAGGTCTTTGTCAAGCAACCTCCTGGGTTTGAAAATCAAAAATTCCCAAACCATGTTTTTAAACTGTCTAAAGCCCTGTATGGATTGAAACAAGCTCCTAGAGCTTGGTATGTGACTTAAGAGTTTCTTGCTTGAAAATGATTTCAAAATGGGAATGGTTGATAAAACCTTGTTCACTCTCGGGCATGGCGGTGATTTCTTGTTGGTTCAAATATATGTGGATGATATTATTTTGGTGGTTCCTCTCATGCTTTGGTGTCTAGATTTTGATTCTATGAGCGGTGAATTTGAGATGAGCATGATGGGAGAGTCGACATTCTTCCTTGGTCTTCAAATCAAGCAAGCGAAGGAAGGCACCTTCGTCCACGAGTAAGTATACAAAGGACCTTCTTGGCGCTTCAATATGGGAAGCGATAGGCCAATGTCTACTCCCATTGCAACAACCACCGTCTTTGGACCACGATGAGGATGGAGAGTCAGTGGACCGGAAGAGTACCGCTTGATATGATTGGCTCCCTCCTCTATCTTACGTCGAGTAGGACATACAATTCGCCGTATGTCCGTGCGCTCGATTTGAGCTTCCCTCGTGCTTCTCATCGTCAAGTCAGACGCCGCATCTTGGTATCTTCAAGATACGCTTGATTTTGGACTCGGTATTCTTCTTCTTGGCTCTTTCAATTCGAGCATTTTCGATCTTGATTTGCGGTGTAGAGTTGATAGGAAGAGTACTTCGGCACTTGTCATTTCTTGGGCACATCTCTTGTTTCTTGGTCTTCTAAGCAGGTCTTACATTGCATGATCATACCGAGGTCGAGTATGTAGCCGCCGCGATGGTCGCTCTCGAGTTCTCTGGATTTTATCCACGCTGCGGGACTATGGGTTATCTTTGGGAAGTGTTCCTCTTTTCTGTGACAACACTTCTGCAATTAATATTGCCAAAAACCCAGTGCAACATTCCAGGACTAAACACATTGACATTCGATTTCATTTTACGAGAGACCATGTTGAGAAAGGTGATGTTGTGCTTCACTTTGTAGAGTCGAGCAACGACTTGCGATATTTTCACTAAGGCTCTTGACTCTTCGCTTTCTTTGCTGCGGGGAGAGTTAGGAGTTATTAGTCCTTTTGGGCTGTTTTGAGGGGGAAGTTGCTCTTTTTGCATTCATTGTATCATAATGCATGTTTCATTTCATTTGTCTTGCATTGTATATTAAAACTAATGGAGCTTTGATTATTATCCTTGTATGACTTGTTTTCATATTTTATACCTTGTCATATCAGTGATAGCTGCTAGACCTCTTTTATGGCTCTTCGTGTTTGGCTCAGCTTTTGCCTTGCTAGCTTTATATCTGTGAGAAATTTGAATCAAATCATGTCTTGTTGGATCTTGTGACTAGTTTTGCTCTAGTGATCCACTTATGATTCTCGCCATGTCTTACAAGTTGAATTGAGTCTTGAACTTATTCTGAGTTGAAAAATGAGCTTTTATCTTATTAAGTCAAGCAAATGGAAAATGAGATTTTCCTGTGCGAAAAAACTGATCTCACCAATCCTTTCTCATGAGACGGCTTGCCATTGCACTAGGCATGAACTCAGGGGGAGTTTTGGATGACCTAGACCATTCTTTTAAGCTTATCGCTTGAGATGGTCGCTGCAAGGCTTGAGATCTAGCACAGCAAAAAAAGGGGAGAAAGAAAAAGAGAATTTGCCCAAAAAGGGCTAAGTGCTTGAGCTTTTGTTTCAAAAGAATTTTCTTAATGCTCAAAGTGTCTCAATTCTTGTTTTGAGTCTCTTTTTACTTATAGACATGGCTTGACTCATTTTTGGTTGCTTTGAGTGAATCTATGTTTTTGAGCAACTTGTCATGATTGCAATTCTGTTAATCTCAGATTTCTGCTATCTTGATTTTAGCTTTGCAGTACACGTTTTGCCATGATTGAATATAGCGTCTTCTCCTTATATGGCTTGATATAATACTTGTACTGTCTACATGTATAATGGTCATTGCTCCTTTTTACTAAAGCTCAAAAATAAAGTCATTCCTTCATGCTCTTTCTTTTTCATGCATCTTGATGAATTCATTGTCAAAGGGGGAGAAAGATTGTGAAGAAAATGCTGTTGGAGCTTTTGGTTTCTTATTACATAAAGATTGGTTTCATATATAAAGAACACACAAAAAAAAAAAACTTTTGTGAACCTTTTGAAAATTTGTGATCATGGTGAGTTGAGCTTCTGGGTTTATTGCCTTTTCCTGATTTGATTTGAAATTGAAGAATACTCACAATGATCAAAGGTCAAATAGAACAATGTGCCTTTCATTTGGACCTAAGTGAGATTTTTGGCTACTTTACGAATTTGAATTCTTTTGTGCTTTCAATGCCTTATCTCACTTGCTTACACTATTGAAGCCGACTTGGTCGGTTCCTAGGCTTTTGTTGCTTATGGATCAAGTTGTGCCTTTATGCGAAAGCGGCGTATTTTACTTTTCATTTTGAAAAACCACATTTTCTTGAAAATTGCCAATGTGTTCATCAAGGGGAGATTGTGGATATCGTGAGGATATGTGCACGATCTCGGGATGATGAGTCAATTGGCAATGGCGTTATTAGTTTGCAAAATCTCGCGTTTCGGGTTTGCTCCAAAGGTGTCGAGCCCTTGGCGGTCGACCGGCAGCCGGGCGGTCGACCATTGATGGAAGCGATCCGGCCGCCATGGTGGCGGTCCGACCGTGATTTGAAAGTTGGGTTTTGGCCGAGCCAAAAATAGGTTGTGTAGGCAAGTTAAGGAGTCTCTGGATGTGGTCCCATCATTTTGGAGCTCGGTCAAAAGTTCTATTCGATTGAAATTTCCGAAGGTTTGAATTTCTCGCTTGAATTTTGCTAAGTCCTTTGGACCGTCCGACCGCCGTTGTGGGAGCGGTCCGGCCGCATGAAATCGGTCGGACCAGGCCTGGGCTGATCGGACCGGCGATACTGGAGGTGAGCCAAGTGTTGCATTGAGTTTGTTCTGAGTGTGTTATTCTATGAACTTCAATGTTTTATTGATGTATATTGCATTGGAATCGGCGTGGGTCAAGTTGTGAAGAACTTGTTCGGAAGCGGTTTGTTTGTCTATTGTCATGCGGATGGCTTGCGGTCAACGGCGTCAGCGGTGAGTGGATCGGGACTACGCTTGGAGAGCTGAGGTCCAGAACGATCAGGGATACCGGGTGAGGTTGTGTGACTCAAGCATGGTGCAGAATGGACAAGATGGATCGAACGGTGATTCAAGCATTTGGTTGGATCGGCGGTGCGGATATCGGTGCGAGTCTCGGGAGGTTCCGGGGATTCGGACAAGAGAGGCTTGGCGTCGATGAGAACCGCTGATCAACCTACACGTGGTGAAGCAGGCGATTGCTTCAAGAGTTATTTTGTGTGTGGGTCCCATGTGTAAGAGACCCAAAAAGGGAAACCCTAGCTCTCTAGTATAAATAGGAAGGGGAGAGGTGGAAAACAAAAGCAAGCATTCATTTTAGCCCCCTTCTTCTTTTTCTAGGGTTTGGAGGAGAGGAGAGGAAAACTAGGGTTTGGAGTGTGCTCCTTGTTGAGCTCTTGCCCTCCTAGGTGGAGAGGCTTTGTAAGCATCTATTGTGGATGAACAATCTTGTGATGCTTAATTGAAAGATCAATTGCTCCCTTTGTGTTCTTCTCTCTTTTGGATGTTTTTGGTGCTTCCTTGATTCAAAGGTTCATGCTTGGTCTCTTGGCCTACTTTACCTTGCTTTGATGTGTGGGATTACTCCTAGAGTCGTCTAGTTCTTCAAACCCCCACAAGCAAGTGTTGAATCAAGCTTTTCTCATTTCTAGGGTTTGTGCACCTCTTTGGTAAAATCTCAAGAGATCGATTCTGCGAAGTGGATCTGACGGATCGTCGCTAGAAATAGGTCTCTAATATCATTAGGGAGGTGTGCTAGAAATTTGGTCAAGTTTCATTGGTTGAATCAAAAGTTGGATCAAATTTCGTTTTGGTTTTGGGTGGAGTTTTGATCTTGGACTCTACCGGTCCGAACCTTTCAACGGCGGTTCGACCGCCGTGTTTCAGACCATTGGTTTGGCGGGTCGAACGTATCCACCGATCCGACCATTGGTTAGTTCTTGGTCGGACCATTGGATGACCGTCGGTCCGATCACGCGTGGTAGCTTGGTCGACCGCTGTGCCGATGAAGAACATTGAGTTCTTTTCTCCTTTTGTGTCGTGTGCTTGAGGGGTTTATCAAATCCAACACAAGGCTTCCGTTGTGTGCTCACTGAACTTCTTAGCTTTCGTAGCTAAAGGAGTAAAGTTCGTGTTGGTTTTGACTTAGGCGAGAAAAGTTTTGAAAGCGCCTATTCACCCCCCCCTAGTCGCCTTTCCGGTCCTACAGGGACATTTATGATCAAATATCTTGCCTGCTTGCCGTGGGTCAAGGTGCTGCTGTGGATCAACAAGATTATCAACGTGTTCTTCGGATCCTAACGAGAAAGCAAAAAGCAACCGATAAGAACGAATAAAACGCAAAGACCTAACAGTAAACCTTCTCCAAAAATTCTAAAATTTTTACAGTAGCAAGATAATGATTTATAAAGAATTTAGCAACAAGAACCAATTGATTTGGATCCTTAATGCCAAAGATATGACCAAAACAATTTTGCTCAGCTTTTATAAATCAAAAAGGCTACTATTCATTAGCAAAAATTTCTGGAGCTATACTGGGTTTGGAAACATTTTTAAATTAAAGTCTAATTAAAAACAAAACCCACAAAATTTGAATCAACCGAAAAGGATTTAAACTGAATTAGTTATGCATTTTACAAATTATCACATTTTTCAGTTGATAAATAAATCCTTTCGGAATTTTAAACGAGAATCGACGCGTGGCGAACACGGGACGTTGATCTTGGATCCAACGGCCCAAGCTCGCATTGTGCCTTGTATGTGACGCGAACCCTGATGGATTAACCGTTGGATCGAGATCCAAGCGGTCCATGAGATCGGCCCGACGCTGTTTGAGCGATCCCACGACGCGAGCCGAGCGATCGGAGATCCAACGATCGTGTTAACTCTAATCGGGACCGTTGATCTTGGATCCGATGGATCACAGACCAAGGCAGCGGCGAATTCAAATCTCCGCTGACGTGGGCGTAGATCTAAGGATCGGCGGTCGCGTCGACTCGATTCAAAGCGTCGTCTGTTTTCGTCCGGCAAAAATGTCGGAGGAGAGCGGCGCGCCGCCGGCGGCTCGCGCATGGCGGTGCGAGCAAACGCCTAAAATGAGTCCTTAATACTCTTGCGCACACAATGGTACGGCGGCGTTGGTGAGGTGGTCGTAAGCGCCGGCAAGCGGAGAGAACCGAGGTGACCGCAAAGTGACGAAGCAAAACTACAATTGGCTAAGCTGCGGTCCACGGGAGTGGTGCCGAGCCACTAGGGACTAAAGAGGGTTTACAGGCGCAAGGGACGACCGAGAAGAGTCGATCTTTGCTCGGCGAAGGAGAATGGCGATTCGGCCGAAAAGGGAAGTCCGAAATTGGTGCTCCTTTCATCAAAAGCCAAATTGACATGAGGGTTAAGCTTGAGTGAGTAGAGGAGAGCGAGAGGAGCAAAGACTTGTGGAAGAAAACCCCATTGCACCGACTTCACCGTAGCTCCAAAACCGTCGATGGCGTAGAGAGCTTCAGAGAATCTGTGGCTCCAGCTGGCTTGTGGGTGCTAGCTAGAGTGCGGTGTTGCTAAAGGAAGCTAAGGGAGAAGCCAAGGAGCTTAAATAGCCGGGGATGGCAGAGGGCAACGGCAAGAGCTCGCTCGGGTCAACCCGGCCGTTTGGGCGCGAGAGCGGCAGGAGCGGTTGGAGAGGGGCCTTGAGGAGGAGCACGACGAGCATTAAATGCGCCTGAGAGAGCCGTTAGCGATCGGGAAGGGACGGCGCGCGCGACTTTTCTCTCTGCACGCGCCATTGGCCATTCTTGCGAGCCGACGGAGGAAGGAGACGACGCGCTGACCGTCGGATTGAAATCGAACGGCTGAGTTAGAACGCGAGGATCCGTCGCTCGGTTGATCCAGAACCGTTCGATGCTGATCCAATGGCTCGCGACGCCCGCGCCCGATCGACCGCGCCGGTGCGTTTAGTTGGTTCGACCGAGTCCATTGGCTCGAACCAGTCAGAGTTCGAACCAGAGGAACAGTACAAACCGGTTTAAATTTGAATTTTAAACATCTAATTTTTGAGGAATTATTTGAGGTAGCAAACAAGCTCCAAAATTTATGAAATTTTAACTGAAGCTTGCTGACTGCAGGAGGAACCTCTCATAAAATTTTCAGAGGTTTTCATGCAAGGAATTATTCTCCAGAAATTTCAGAAGAGAGGAAAATAGGGTTTGACCAGTTTGACTTGCCTCCAAAAATTATCAAATAATTTCTAAAAATCATGAGATAATTCAGAGGTGTTGTCAAGCATCCCAAGAACTCAGGGAAAAGATTTCCAAGGGTTTGGCAAAAGACCTTTACCAAGGGGGGTTTTTGATTAGAGTCAAAAGAGAATTTAAATTGGATTTTCCATAGTTCTTTTTTTTAAAAAAAGAATTACCAAAAATGACCAAGTCTTCAAGATGTAAGAAAAGTTTTAATTTCTTCTGATTTTCTTACATTTGAAACACAAACCCAAATTTGGGATGTTACAGGGAGCGATGCGCCTGGTCGGGAAGAGACGGCAGTTTGACGGTTCCACTAACTGCAAAGGCGGTTGGTGAAAACGCCAACTGTTTTGCGGTTAATGATTTAGAAGACGTTAAATCATCAGCCGTGATAGTGTTGTATTACGCGGAATATGAAACACGTGGTTCATTCATCACATAGTGAGTGGCGTGGTCGGAGACTCGACCTAGACGCCTGTTTATAGCTTTACGAGCACTTACCTGGTCGTGAACTAGGTTTAGAACTTTGTCCGACCAGGGTATTTATTATATAACTTCCGTAATATCTACGACCAGTTAGGTCGGTGGTCTTAGAAGTTACGACCACGAAGACGTATGGTCTTTATCATATATTAAGATAATATATGAATATTTTAATCCTCAACAAACACGCTCTGGATCTCCGTCTTCTCACCACGCCAAGAAGAACGACCTTCCTGATCCGTGAGGAACAACAAGAACACTGGTAACCGGTATTTTGGTGGAATGATAACTAGTCGGCTTTCTAACTCTCGTGGCAGCGCAAAGCATAAACCAAAAGAGCAATAAATTGCTTATACTCAAAATTAATGTTCACAGGTTACAGGGGGCATCGGCCAAGGCTTTATAGCTATCCCAACTAGCCTGGTCGTCCACCAAATGAAAACCTAACCTAAACCGAAAGCAATACGAAGTAGCTGGCGGTTGCCTTGGTTTGTGTGGCCATGAGGTGGGTCCCCATGTGGTGCTTGGCCCATGAGGTGGCGCACAACTCCTTTGGCAACAGTCCAACACCCCTTACGGCCCAAGTATTCGTTTTCAGGCCGTTTGAAGCTTCGGCATCGCCATCACCTCAAATCTGAATCAGAACGAATACTAAAGCCCAACACACATATAATATGTCTTACTATAGATACAAACCAGCCCACGAAAGATGAAACTTGGCCAAAAATCGAAACAAGCTCAGAATTGAAAACTGGACACTATTGAGCTTCCGAAGTGTAGTCTTCTCCAATAGTCAATGAAAAGCTTGAAAACTTGACTTCAGCAACTTGGTGGATTCTCCCATTGATATAATTGATCACATGATGGCTCACCGGACTACCCTCAGCTAGCTTACACCCAAATAGTTTCTTTGAGATCTCATATCTCTTAGTTCTTGCTTGTATCTCAAACATGCCTTTGAGCGTCACGATCATATCGTAGGCCTCAATATTCTCAAACTTCTTCTGAAGGTCTGAGTTCATGGCAGTAAGCATGAGACAGCTAACATCAAGGGACTCAACACATGCCCTTTTATAGGCTGTTTTAAGAGCAGCAACAGCATTCTCAGTAGGCACATCAGGAATTGGTTCATTTAGAACATGTTCCTTTTTATCTTGCCTAAGAACAATTCTCAGGTTGCGGGATCAATCCGCAAAATTTGTTCCATTCAGTTTTTCCTTATCAAGTATCGAACGTAAAGCAAAACTGGATGTAGGTACATCAGTTGGTGCCATGATCTACAACAGAAATATGCAAAACTAAGACATATGTTCAAGAAAAGTAACTTCTATTAAACAATTTAATGAAGATACTCCCACTAAATACCATATCCCTCTTATGACATTTTAATGATTCAAGACCCACAATCAGTTAATCTACTAGTGAGCTTTGGCATCACTGCTAGAAGATTAGTGAATTTGATAAGCAACCCTTTGCTAATCATATCTCTATATGACTCTTGTTGTTGGGCAGCATCTCTATGCTCCGGCACCCAACCCTATGCCACAAGGTCCATAACCGTTATGATGACCTTGTCAAGTAAAACCAACGCTTGCATGTAAGTGTCCGACACAAACCCATCTAGTCAAAGAATATTAATGACACTCTGCTTTAGCAAGACCTACCATTAAAATACAAGACTATGGATGGTGCAGCTAATTGGGAGGGCATCAATTTAACTTAATATTATCTGAGGGGAGTTTACTTCTACCATGTTAAAAGCATATCAAGCAATTAAATAACATGCATAGAAATAAAAGAACAGGAATATAAGGGCATTCACAGACAATCAAATTGCATTGTGATATAGTATGACCCTTCCTCATGGTGATCTCCATCGCCAAGCATCCTATTCGTCATGTCTTCAAGTTGCCAAAACCTCCAAGTACTCCCACTAAGCCATTACTCTTAACAGCACTAGTGATAAAAATACAAGGAGTGAATGAGCACCACAAGTAGACACGCAGGCCGTTATACAAATATAGACAGCCTTGGGCTGCAATAAACATGACACGCAGGTCATGAACATTACATACATATATGCATCTCATACATCATGGGTCATACTATTCACACCAATCTCTGCAAAAATAAGTTAGGCATAGAATCACATTCTATCGGGCAACAAGAACACACTACAAAAGCGCGGTCCGATTACCCCGTACAGCGGTCCCGCTAGTCGGTTAGCGGGCGGGGTTCGAAGGAGCAGCGCCCCTCGCTGGACGAGGGCAGCGCTCTCGAAAATATTTCCGGAATATGAATCTTATTCACGAAACCGATCCTTAGAAATTATCAAATTAATCATATTAACCCTATTCCGAACCGATTTGATCATTGCCTTGATACGACCATACACTGCGGTATACTCCGATGGCGGAATTCCGACCGGTAGGAGTATCATGCAATATGATCGTGAACAAGCGCAATAAAATATCCGGTACTTTTCGATCGCAACTCCGATTCGATCAACCACATTGATCTTCACGTGCCCTGATGGCGGAAACCGACCGGTAGAGGCAAGTCGTGATACAACCATGCAAGTACGATCACGGAATAACGAATAAAAACCCATCTTACCACAAAAGCACATGGACGATCAAATCGACCAGCAGAAACATAAATAGATCGCATCTATAACTGCCGCATATCGCAATATGTGACCAATTCGAATCTAAAACTAGACAGCATGGCTCTTATACCACTGTTGGGTTACAGGCAAGGCTACGATAGCACAAAAAAATATTTTACTACGCAACCAAGGAACCACCGCTAGAAATAGATCACGAGATTACCGCTAGACGCGCCAACTAGTAGCGGAAGTAGAGTCGTTTTAGCGAGTTCATGTAGTCGTAGTCGTACTCACGACACGTCTCCTCCTTCGAGTGGCCGTACTCGCCGCGTGTCTGCTTTTTCGAGTGGTCGTACTCACCACGCGACTTCTCCTCCGACTCCGGTGATCGACACGAGTCGCGGATCGTCCCAGTGCTGATGCTTCGCAACAACACCTCCAAGGTATCCACACGTACGGGGCATTATCACCACGCGCTGGAGTGCTAGCACCGGCAGCGTGGTTGAGAAGGCGTGGCTATTAGGGTTTCGGGAGTTCTTCCAAAGATCATCCTCATCCCACCCCATGCCACCGCCCCTCTTTATATAGGCATCCATGATGGGTCTCGACCTTGAGGCCCATTAGGAACTCGTGGCCTATACGAATTTGGATCACCATCCAAAACAGATCCTACCCTTTAAGTGTGCGACCCTACAGGTTCATGTGTAATCGGTTATGTCTCGGAAACTCTTTTCCGACCACCAGTCGTTAGCGGTACCTAGCAACACATAACAATTTTCAAATACACATAGAATATATCGGACGAACCTTAATGTAATATGATCTATGATCAGGTCCTCATCACTTACGATCAGTTTGTATCTCCATACGACCATATCGTATTTGGTTCCGACCAGTTCGTAACTCCTTACGACTAGGTTCTTACCATTCTGTGATTACGTTCGACCAGTCTACGACCAGTACGTATCTCCATACGACTAGTCCGTAACTGATCGAACCAAGCGACCTACTCATGCATTCTCCCTTTGCCTCACGATATCTGGTTGAACTACAGGTGAGATGATGTATCATCCATGGACTATTCAATACTTTCTCGATCGAGTGTCGGATAACTTCATGTGGTTGACACTTCGACCACTAGTGGCATGTCCATGCACTTTCTTTATCCGATCACCACGAGGGCCCAAAGACATCTCTCCTGTTATGATAGGAGGGGCAAATTCCATCTCGACCAGTCACAACCCTCTGCATGTTTCATAGCATACCCGAAAGCTATCTTTATAACTACCCAGTTACGAGTAGCGTTTGACAACCCCTAAGAGTGCTATTATACATGTAGGGAACCATGCTGATCTCAGGTCTAAGGATTATACATCATCATTACTTAAGACCAACTAATGACACATAGATTCATAATAATCTCAATAGTATCTCAATGATGAGTCTATCCAGCCCTATGTTCTCTAACAAGTGCTCACATTATTGATTCGATATCCCTATATCCATGACCGGTGAAACAAGGTCATCAATCAATACATGTGCTAGTCATAGAGTCACTGGTGTTCCGACCAGTGACCTCCGACCAGATACATTTAGAATGACATCATATAAGTTAAAGAGTTCCACCAACAAGTCACATATTTATTGATCTATAACAAATGATTCATTCAAGGAGCACGATAATATATTATCAAAATCATGAACATAATAAAATATCATCATCTCTATGATTGCCTCTAGGGCATATTTCCAACAGTCGAAGGGCACCAGCTCGGCCGCCACTTGCCTATTTGGCCTGTGGTGTCCTTGTTCCATAGCATCAATGCTAGCGGTAGGATATGGGGATTGTGACGGTGTGCGCCAGGAAGTAGTGTCGGAGCTTGTGTGAGGCCATGAGCAGGACGCATGCTAGTTGTTTAGCTCTGCGTATCGGGTCTTGGCCCCTTGAAGGGCCTCAGAGACTTAATACACTAGGCGCTGCCCATTTCTCTCCTGACGAGGACTGCACTGACTGTGGACGAGGAGGCGGCAATGTACAGTAGGAGCTTCGCGCCTGGCTTCGGGCTGGTTAGGCTTGGCAGCTGGGTGAGGTATTTCTTAAGTTCCTGGAACGCCTTCTGGCACTCTTCGGTCCATCTGAATGGCTCCACCCCCCAGATTGTCCTGAAGAATGGCAGAACCTGCTCCGCCGAGCACGACAGGAACCAACTAAGGGCTGCGAGGCGCCCTGTCAACCTTTGCACCTCTCGAGCACCGCGAGGGGGCTCCATTTCTTTGATGGACTTTATTTTTTCGTGGTTGGCCTCGATGCCTCTCACGGACGCAAGCAACCCTAGGAGTTTGGCCGCCTTTATGCTGAAGGCGCACTTCTCGGGGTTGAGCTTAATCCCCTCTGGCCCACAGGTTGGTGAATGTTTCCTACATGTCTGTCACATCCCCAAATTAATAAAGAGGATTATTATGCATTTCATTAGCATGCATCATGATTTCCAGCATTTATATTAAATATTGCATTTGGAAAATCTGTGAAAGGAATTAAACTTATGCTATAATTGGAACTACAAATGAAAAACCAAAACAAATGCTATTGAAGTTCCCCTGGAATTAATTTATTCAAATACTACATTACTTATCATGAATTAATATAATTTTTCCCAAATTTTTGGGAAGAGTTTGAACCCTGATAAAATTCAAACACAACCAAACAACATAGCTTAAGTTTGAATTTATAAAACACAAAGTATATCATAAACAGTATGATATTATAATTTTTATGAACACTAGACTATCCCAGGAACCTCTGGGAATTATTTCAGAATTTTTGGGAATTTATTTCTATTTATAAGGTCTCAGTCAAAGTAGAGGAATTAAATTAATTATCAGTCAAACCCTAAAACCCCAAACCAATGGATACTATTCATTGGGTCCGAGTCCGACCCAGGCGAGCTGACTCGGCTGAGTCCACTAATTGCACCAAGACATGCAGGCCGTAGGATCTAAAGATCAACGGTCCAGATTTCTTACCCCTTTGGCAGTTCAAAAACCCACGTTATATCCCGGCCGTTCGATCCCGATCGAACGATTCACGTGAAGCCACGTCGTCCCGTTCCTTTTCCTCGCCGTGAGTCACTGCCGCCTCGGGCCCACCGGTCGGCACCGTCTTCTTCCTCGGGCAGGGCTCGCGCAGAGCATTTCCTCCACGCGGCCGCGCTGCCCTGTTCCCTCCTGACCTCCACCGCGTCCGTTGGCCTATCCCCGCGCATCTCCTCTGTGTACCGCACTCGCTCCCACCTCTCACTGTCCTTAATACCCTCTCGCCAGCTCTCAATTCCTCCATCTTTCCTCTCGGTGCGAGGAAAGAGGAGCTCGCGCTCGTTCTCCTCTCCGTAAGCTTCAACGGGTCATAGCCCTCGGTTCTTTGCACCTGCCGTTTCCATTTTGGCTAATCTTAGCTCCTCGCATTGCTTGTAGCTCCTTGGCCACCTTGAGCTCTCTGCCGTGTCAGAGCGCGCCCGAGGACCTCATCTTGCCGTTCCAATCCGGAGGTATTGACCTTATTCTTGCGCGTCCAATTGTGCTTTGGTATATCTTAAGTACTTCCTCAATCGATTTCATTAATGTCTCTCGGGGTGTGTCGGATTTTGAGATTTCCCTTGTTGTCGACGTGACATCATCTTCTTCTCCCTCTGGTGGTAAGCCCTTTTCCGATTGCTAGCATATGCACCTTCCTCTAAGTATCCTTGAGCTAAGCGTAATCGTTCTTTTCTCTCTCGTTCACCGATTATGGCTCTTGCTTGAACCGTCGCCGCCGTCATCTCCTTCCACTCGTGACTCAGCGACTCGGCATCCCGAGTTCCTCCTCGGCTTAGGTAACACGCTAATAGTGCCTAGGACACAGTTGCATGCTTATTTAGCGCCGAGCACCTCGTGCCGTTGCCGTGTTCTCGATCACGTAGCACCGTGCGCCGCCGGCTAGCTAGCGCCGTTGTAGGCCGTCTCGGTGGTGTGGGTGCTTCAGCAGGTGCGCAATACTATTGCGCTTTTATCTGTAATCATTCACCGCGCCGCGCAGTGGCACAGTAGCCGTGAGCCGCGGGCAAGCCGCGATCACGTTGTCGGACGCGGACCAACAACGTAGCTAGCTCATTAACCCTTAATGGCAATCATTACCGATTAAGCGATGTCTTAACGCATTAATAAGTCTATTACATGTGGGCCCCCTTGCACGAGAAGCCAAAGCGTTAAGTAAAGCAAAGTACTCAGCGACATGTGGGCCCGTCCTAAAACACGTGCGTTAAGCAAAAGGAATCCTTATAACTTGAATCATTCTTGGCCGTTGGATGCGAAATCGGCGGCTCGGACCCTCGGCCGATCGGACCGGCCGATCTCGCCCTCGGCGTGGACCGTTGGATCTAGATCCAACGGCTCACGGCTCCGGACTCTGTTTCGCAGCGCGCTTGCGTGGTGTGGGTCGTTGACACGCGGGCCCATGTCGTCGGTATTTGCAGTGCGTAAGCGCGCGGTCGGTTGCTGTGGCCCATCGGTCCGTGGCTGCGGCTAGGTAGCGCCTCGGTAAGAAAAGTTTTGAATGCTTTATAAAATCCCGAATGTAATTATTTACAAACTGAGAAATGTATTTAACTTTGAAAAATCATAACTAATTCATTTCAACTCTAAAATGGATGAAACCATACGGTATTTTTCATTTTAGATGAACTTAATATTAAAATTGGTTTCAAGTATGTCTCTGTAACAGAGAACATTAAATTGGAAAATGAGCTATTGTCATCTTTATTTTTACAAAGAAAATGTTAATAACTTTATAAATTCATAACTAAATATTGAAAACTCAAAATGAGTCAAACTCAACCGTTCTGGACTTGTAATAATATTGCCAATTTATCCATGTAATCATTATACTCACTACTACTCTACAAATTTTGCTCAAATATTTAAATACAATGAGCGATATGATTCAAATTAAAATGGATTTTTACAAAAGCAGAACTTGAACCCTTATAACTTTCACATGCTAAATCCAATTGAAGTGAATCTTCCACCTAAATTCATCTAAAATCATGACTTAGCTACTGTAGAAAAATCATGCATTTTTAGCACTTTGAATTTTGAGTATTTCTCGGTGTTTATTGGTATTATACTTAAATAGATCCGAAGCCATCGATATTGACTTATACGCTCTGAGGACAGCAGCTAGCATACCAGCAAGGCAAGCATCATTTGAACTTTCTTTTGCATCATATTTGATCCAGTTTTGTTAAGTTAGTGCAATGATATTTGCTTGCATGCTATTTTATTAATGTCGCTATTTTTGTGTTGAATAGTTAGATACATCCTATTGTCTTGTCATTGTGGTTATCCTTAAATTATTCCAAGATCTTGAAATGCTTAGGATAAGTTGTGTGACTTACGTGGTATGTGTTGCTTAGCCATGCAAGTCTAGAGCGATAGTTTGATTGGCGGGAATAACCCGACAGTCATGGGACATACAAACTTTATAACTTTTGGTTTATTTCAGATCTTCGTATCTGTTTCAAGAGTTAAAATTTTGTCATTTAAAATGAGATTTGGGTGCGGACAAGTGGATGCTAGTGAAGGTGCCTTCGTGCGAGATTGGGTATGTGGATTGTCTTGTCTAGACCAACAAGGACCGAACTTTGGTAACGTCGTTGATTCAAGTACATTCGTGCTATCACATGCGGGTTGGGAGCCGTATGGTTAAGTAGGGGAAGGTTTTATTGTGTTGAGCCCCACGGTGGTTTTGTGAGGCCATAGGGCCGTTAAACCCTATGTTCCTTGCGGTAGATAGGGCATATAGACCGTAACGTCTTATGTCGCCTAGGAGCCCAAGGTTGAGGACTTAGCATAATGAAATCTTCTTGCTAAAAATGACCATATCTTGATTTACGGCCGGCATACCATAGGAAGTATGCTATTTTGGAGGCATCTGGAGGCTTAACGGGCTAATCAAGTCGTGTGGGTAAAGTAGTACACCTGCGCAGGTATAAATCTATTCGAATAGCCTCGTCCTAGGTTATGGACAACACTTGAGTTCGGGAGTTACTATTGTTAGACTTTGACATATTTGTTTTGTGGAAAAACTTGGGATTGTCACGAATGGGATATTCATGCTTGTGTTGTAGCAAAGTGGATGACCACTTTGTTAAATTGTGTACTTGTTGTTGTATCAAAGTGGACCGCCACTTTGACACTTTTATGATTCATTTGTGATTCATGTTATTACTTATTCATGAGCTTTACTTCTACTTCAAATCTGATTTATAAATGGGCACTTGGAAACTAGTATGTGTAGGTTGTTAATTGTTGCGTCTCTTTTGCAAAACTAAGCCAATATGAGCCATCCTTTGGAACAACCTCTAGCATACTACTTTTTATTTGTGTAAGACTTGCGAGTACCTTTGTACTCAATGATGCTGCGAATTTCAGGTGATGAAGGATTTGAGCCAGTGGAGCTCGTTAGCGTTGACTTAAATGACGTTGACGAATAGTGCTATCATTTATCTCGATCGGTTGCCGATGGGTTATGGGGCATACCATGCTGGACTTTTGGTTTATTTATATTGCTTCCGCTGTTACTTTATGATCTCATTTGAATTTGGCCGGTCGGCCGTTGTAATAGTTGCAGACTTTAACAACTATATCGTACGTCTTTTGAACAATTAATGTATGAATGTTGTATGGATGTGATCAACGTTGTATGAAGAGTATGAGCATATTGGTCGCTGATCTTGGGAGCCAATATGATCTTGTACTCGCTGTTCGTGGATTCCCATTTAACTCTTTAAGTGTCGTGTTTGACTGGTTAGAGAACCGACAATCATGTAGTGCTCATGATGGAGCGCACGCATGATCGTTGAGGCTCTAGTTTTGGTTGAACCTCTCACTTATATGTAGTTAAGTTGGAATCCATTTACTTGAGGCCTAGAGTTATGTCCTTAAGACCATGCTTAGTCTCGGTCTTAGGGAGATAACCCGGGGGTCCTCACAATGTCTATCGTGTGTGAGGCTTCGAGCCTGCTCTTGATCACTATGTCGTCTATGTATGCTTCTATGTTGCGGCCAAGTTGGCCAGCTAGCACCTTTGTGATGAGTCAAGTAAATGTTTCACACACATTCTTCAGACCAAACGACATACGGGTGAAGCAATAGGTGCCCAGGGGGGGTGACGAAGGCCGTTTTGGGTTTGTCTTCCTTGGCTATGAATATTTGATGATACCCGGAGTAGGCGTCCAGGAAACTCATTAGCTCGTAGCCCGAAGTGCCATCCACGAGTTAGTCAATGCGAGGTAGAGGGAAGTCGTCCTTCGGGGATGCCATGTTGAGGTCGGTGAAATCGACGCACATGCGCCACTTGCCCGTGCTTTTTTGCACGAGAACAGGGTTGGCCAGCCACTCGGAGTGCTTAATTTTGCAGAGGACCACTACTTTCAAGAGTTTGGCGATCTCCTTTTTTGCTGCTTCCATCCACTCCACCGACATGCAGCGCAATTTTTGCTTCTTGGGTGATGCATCAGTTCGAAGGGCAAGGCGGTGCTCGATGGTCTCCCGTGCAACTCCAGGGATGTGCTTAGGGTCCCAGGTGAAGACATCCATGTTGCTACGGAGTACCTGGAGGATAACATCGCATGTCGTAGTCAGGAGCTCGGCTCCGAGGGCCACTGTCCTCTCTGGGGAGGCTTCGGCGAGAGGGACCCGCCAGAGCTATCCTTCTGGTTTAGCCTTCGGCGCCCATTTTGCCAAGGCGGTGCCAGCCTGAGCATCCACGTTTGCTTCGACTGCATGGACGTGTTGGACTAGTGAGAATGCCTCCTCCAGCTCTGTCTGCCTTGCTAGGTCTTGGTCTCCTCGCACCGTGACTATTCCCTCTGGTGCGGGGATCTTCATGCATAGGTCATTGTGGTGGGCTATAGCGCCGAAGGTGTTCAGCGTGGCCCAGCCAAGGATTGTGTTGTATTGGTATGGTATCCGGATGACATCAAATGTGACGATTTCGGTCCGAGATGCAAAGTCATTGTTGAATGTGACGGCTAGGTTGATCTTTCCCAGGCCCGTCATGGGCCTACCCATGAAGCCCACCAAGGGGATGCATGGGGGTGACATGCGATACCGAGGGATCTTCATTTTGTCGAAAGCGTCTGCGAATAGCAGGTATGCAGGGCTTCCTCTGTCCACGAGGACACGTCTGACCTCAAAGTCCATGATACTGGCAGAAATGGTGAGGGGATCCTGATGCGGGAAACAGAGACCTGGGATCATCGGGGGCGAAGGTGATTGGTATTTCGGCATAGCGAGGTGGGCTGGAGGTAGGGTGCATCATGACATGGTGGATTTGCCGGGCGTACGATCGTCGTTGTCTTTTTGACGTCATGCCGGATGAGGAACTTCCGGTGATCGTGCTTATGATCCTCTGACAATGCTCTCGGTGGCCTCCCTCTATGCGGGGCCTTGGCAGTGGGGCGGGCAGCTGGTTGCCCGCTCCCCTCCTATCTTCTCGTTCGGTCGATTGTTGGTCGCGTTTCATGTAGTCCTGCATGGCCACGATGGTGCGGCACTCCCGGGTCGTGTGTGACCTCTCGCCGTGTAGGTCACAAAAGAGCGGGGTACTCTCGGCATCGCCTTGGGTGTCCAGTTGTCTTCTGTCATTTCGCTCGTGACCCCGGCCCTGGCCACGACCTCCTCGGCCTCCTCGCTTCGCCCCTTCAGGGAGCTACCCTCTGCTACTGTGCGGATGGGCTTGCGGGCTAGTCTTTTTGACAGGGGGCCCTTCTGGAGCCCGTGGGTTTCTGCGTTTATGACAGTGGTTTCGTTGTCCCCCTTCACCTGACACTTCACCTCCGCGAACTTTTTGAAGAAGTTGCGGAGGGACTTCCTCGGGGCCTGCTTTACTGTGAACAGGTGCACCACGTCTTTTGGCTCTGTGTATTTTCCCTGGAAGTTGTTGCGCACTAGGTCTCGCAACTGCTCTCACGTGTATACGAACTAGGGCTGAATGGCGAAGAACCATGTCAGCGCCACACCCTTGAGTACTAGGGTGATGCTTTTTGGCTTTGTTGTGTTGTCTCCCCTGGCCACCTCGATGGTCGTTTTGTATACGCGGAGGAACTCCAAGGGGACCGTGCACTCCTCGAAGGGACTGCCCTCCATCATTTTAAAGCCCTGGGGCCAATGAGTTGTTTCCAACCCAGCACTTAAGGGGGAGTTGGGGTCCCCTCGAAGTAGCGCAGCCGGAAGAACGGCCGCTGGTGCCTGAGGGACGGATTCTTCTACTTCGGTTTGCGCGAGCCTGAGTGGAGCTGCGAGGGACCCTCCCCCGGGCTGCTGGAGACTAATCACCTCCCAGCGGAGGTCCTCCAGGTCCTACTGGAGGGCTTCGTATGCCTCCCTCGTTATGCCTGCCGCCCGAGGCTGCGGGCTCGTCGGGTGGTTCCCGGGGAGGGACGCCTCGGCATGCTGGGTGTCACCTTCGACAATGTTCCCGTGCGTGGAATTATTCGCCTCCTCCTCTGTGGCTTGAGCGGTGGCCGCCGTCGCCCCAGAGGTTCTACATCGCTTGGCCCTCCCTGAAGAGGCGCCTAGTGCCCACCGGAGGGGGGCGGGCTTCGCACTTGCGGGTCGCTGGTCTGTCCTGCGGTCTTCGCCGGGTCGCTGGGGCCGGTGGGGCCGCCCCTACGATAATGTAAAATCAGAATATTTCATAAGTTAGGCTCAAATGTTGCAGCACCCTATTGTCCAATTTTTTTGTTTGCAAACTGGTGTTTTTTTTTTTGTTCCATTGAAGTTGAATATGATGTTGCTCTTAGGAGTCGATTTTTTGTTGTTGCATGTTGTGATTACAATTATTACACAAATTGTTTTCTAATGTTGCTTGAGATGTCTGATGTGTTGCATATGTGTTTTCAAAATATTGCAAAGGTTTTTGTATCATCGTTGAATGTTTTTCCAAACATCTTTGCTAATTTTTCAAATATATCTATGTATGCTAACGTGATCTTTTAATTTTTAAGTAAATTTTGACAAGATTATCGACCCCCTCTCTATTTTTCGAGATCCAAGTATTTTGTTGTATTGCGGGGAAGAGTACGTCTAAACACTAGTTGCTCTCGTATTTCTAACAAGGAATAGACAAGAAAATAATAATTAGAATGTAATGCGACGGAACTCGAACGCGGGTCTCTCTATTCTGACAAGCTAGACCACAACTGATGATGGCGTTTTTACGCAGTAGATTACCTCTTAACACGTTTCTTTCATTTGGTTTTCATATTTCTCGGGAAAATGTATACCCTGTTCGAAATTTTTACTACTCGACGCCGGCCACGGCCACCTGATCCGGCTCAGCAGGATTCGAACCTGCTGCTCTGGCAAGAACCTGCAAACTACAAACATCTTATCTCCTCTCTTGCGGCCTGCTCTGCTTACCCAAGTCTACAATCTACTCTAGATGGTACACCTCTTATCTTCCATGCAACACCCAATCATACGAAATTTTCTTCAACTTTTGCTACCTTCCTTGCATTGCTTGCATGCATGCGCCCCCCCGGCCACACACCGCAAATTCAGAACAGGGGCTTCTCACTTCTCAGTTAATCTAGTGCTGCTGTATTACTGATGCCATTTCATATGTATGGAGATATACACCTCGATCTATCCGTACGAGCAATGTTTATTTTGCAGGATTCGACAGTGAAGAGATACTACGAGTTCAATCGCATCGGCCAAGACTCAAATACAAGTCGAACAAAAGGAATAATCCACCATCATCGCAGTGTTAATTCGCTGCTACTGACATGTTACGCCGGCTGCAGAATGAACAAATGTCACTACTAAATTCTCGAACGAACGACGGTAAAGTAATATGTATCATGCTATGAGAAATTGATGGCCACGACAACAACTCCTCAGATTAATGAATCTGAAGATGAATTTTATTAACTTCCTTTTTTTGAGAAGTCAGCGGGGGAGGATCCCACCTGAACTATATTGATAATGGACTCTTCTCTAACAAGAGTACAAGATCTATGTGTGTGTCTAGTACGAGTAAATTTCATTAACTAATTATAATCAAGACAAGACAAGCTAGTACAAAAAATCAATCAATTGATTATCGTTACAGAGCAACACCACATCGTACAATTTCTTGGCATGGATCAAATTAAGAATTCCTGCTTGCTTCTAAACCTGCTCCAAATTAATTGACTACCACATCGTTCACGGTACAACTTGTTGTCTTGGAACATCGATCAGGAAACGGAACACGATGAGAATGCCCGCAGCGAAGGATTCATGAAGCGCGACAACGAACCAGAAGGCGGCATGTCATCGCCGGACGCGGAGAGGAGCTTCTCGACGTAGGCACGCTCCTCCGTGCTTGGGCATGGCAACAAGTCGCCGCCGCCGCACTGGCCAGATGTTGACGGGCCGAGCAAGTACGCCTCTGCGTCGAATTCGGCGGGCAGTGGCGTCGGGTCGTCGTCGAACATCAATCTCTCGAGCTCCTGCAGCAGCTGCTGCCGGTTCGTCGTCGTCCTTTGCGGCCGCACGCTCGGTGGAGCCTCCATGTGGTCTTCGGCCGCCTTCCTCTTGGAGAAGTACGCCTGTGCGTCGAATTCGGCGGGCACCGGCGTCGGGTCGTCGTCGAACAGCAATCTCTCGAGCTCCTCCAGCGGCTGCTGCCCGTTCGTCGTCGTCCTTTGCGGCCGCACGCTCGGTGGAGCCTCCATGTGGTCTTCGGCCGCCTTCCTCTCGGAGAAGTACGCCTGCGCGTCGAATTCGGCGGGCAATGGCGTCGGGTCATCGTCGAACATCAATCTCTCGAGCTCCTGCAGCAGCTGCTGCCCGTACGTCGTCGTCCTTTGCGGCCGCACGCTCGGTGGAGCCTCCAGGTGGTCTCCGGCCGCCTTCCTCTTGGAGCCGGAGCAGGACAGAGCATCCTTCGCCGGCATGGATGCCTGCGCGCGAGGCGAGCGGTACACCTTGCAGAGGACGAGGTCGCACCCGCCGCAGTCTTGTTGGTCGAGGCGGAACTCAACCATGCACCACCCGAGCCTGGAGAAACGGCCCGGCGACGTGCTCACCCCGTAGGAGAACCTTTGCAGGTGACCGACGCGGCGACCATCCGGTCCTCGCACGGCCTTCGGGCCTCCCTCCGATTTCCAGCACCCCTCGCCGACGGCGCGCTGTCTCCTCCTGGACGATCCAGCGGTCGCGCTCTTGTAGCGCGCGGGGCAGAAGAAGTACCAGACGGCGCTGCTCTTCTGCCCGTTGCCGTTGTCGGTGCCGGACGCGGGCTTGTGCTTGGCGACGAGGTCCGCGGGGACGTCGGCGTAGACGTCGGCGTGGTGGATGAAGCGGGCGTCGAAGGGCTCCCCGGCGACCTTGGGGCGCAAGAAGAGGCTGATGAGTTCGTGGTCAGCCGGGCGGAAGGTGAAGCCCGGATGCGCCAGAACAGCAGCCTGATCGGCCATAGATCTCGCGCCTAGCAAGCTAGCTCGTTCTTGCTTGGTGGGATTGGTGATGGTTGGTGCAAGACCGATCGAAGTGATCGATTCTTGGGGCAGGGCAGGTGTTATCTTCTCGATCGGGTGATGGGTGAGGCGGTGGCATGGCATCAGACTCTCTCTCCTAGTGTTATATACTCGATCGGGTGGGTGCTACTTCTTCGAAAGCACGTAACCAACAAACGGTGCAGATGCAGCCGAAGCGAGATGGACGTAGATCCGTAATTTAGCCGGTCGCGTGCCTAGCTACTAGAACGCCGCTAGACTGCGCGTACGGGTGATTTGATCCACTTGGCCGCAGAATTTCCTAATTCGGAGAGGATCGGATGCGTCGCACGAGCGTGTTGGGGTGCTAGCTTGGCAACTGCAAGCGGATAAATTATTACTGACAGAGAGCAGTAGTAATTCCTACTCTCTTCCCCGACCCGATCGTTTTCCCATGCCCATCCACGCCCTGCACAGCTGACCCGACCTCCTCATTGATCGATGCAGAGTTGTCTAAAGACATTCCTAATAGTGTATTTATTGTTATTTTTTAGTTATACCACGTTAACAAAATCCTACGTGGAGGAGAGAGAGTACATGCCGTCTCTTTTTTAAGAGACCCTCGTGCACGCGAAATAAAATATGATACATTAATATATATACTCTAGTTGACATGTGGATCCGTTTCAAAGAAAAATTATAAAATATAAATTTTATAGTATGTGCTACATACTATATATTGGAGATGTTGTTTTTAAAGATGATGTAACATGTGTTAGAAACGAAATTATTTCTAACTATTGGAGATGCGCTAAGGTAAACGAGAGTCTAAACAGAGAGATTGGAACAGCTAAACTACAACGGAGGCCGTAGCTGTTTGGCTGTGTAACCAAAATTACGACGTTCCTATAAGAATTGTACCGTTTCCTATGAAATTACGTGTTCCAAACAGGATCTGACATAACCATCCAAAAAATTACCAGCACTAGTAGGTTTTGCAACCAGTCTATTTTCTCAGGTAATTTCTAGAAATGTATGTACAGAATGATTGTCGGACATATAAGCTTATCTTGGCTCTAATCCATTACGAAAATTGTTTGTTTTCAAAGTGTTACGAACAAAGGGAGACGGAGAGGCGTGTATGCGGAAAAAGACGTGCATACCACAGAGGCATAGAGTACTGAGTAACAGGTTGCATATTATCACTGTGCCTCGAACCAAGAAAGCGTCCATTTTTTTAAAAATAATATTAATTTAAAAATATTTAAAAACATAGCCGATTTTTAATACAAAAATAGGCTCATATCGCTATTTGAACTGGCGACAAGCTCCTGTCACCATTTCAAATTGCGACAAAAATATATTTACTGCCAGTCGCCATTCCAACTCACGATTTGCATTGAAGAGTGTGCAAATCGCCTGTTGAAATGGTGACAAAGGTTCCCGGGTTCAACATAATTAATTCGGCCAAAGGATTCCGAATCCAACTCCTAATCTAAACATAGTGTTCAAATTTACTATTTATGACATGTACTGTTCACATCGAGTATTGTTCACGCCTTGGGCCTCCGCGCGGTTTGGCTTCTTTCTCTAAGTCTTGGGCTGCTTGGACCTTCCCCTTTAGCGCTGCATGGCAGCATCTGGTTGTAGACTCCGACCGGCGTTCCCTGCCTTACACGACTACAACCTTCGGTCAAGACCTGGTCGTGACAATGGACCTGGTTGTGGACATGGTCCCTTGATCTTCCATGGTTCTCCTTCATTACTTTGGCTCCGGCCTCCCTCTCCTTCCTCTCGGTTCCAAAGTCTTCATATTGTTCAAACCTAAGAATGCACAAAGTAGTGACATGAGGTAGTATTCCATTCTCACGAATAACATCATTAGGAATAGATAGAAATGAGTTCACCTCAATGTTATGCTTCTTTGCAAAAAAAAAAATCGCCATTTTGGTAAGCTCATGTTGTTCTCAAGTACATCAAAGATTAAACACAACATATGGAACAATGCGATTGATGCCCTCTTCATCCTCCCCTTCTTCACGAAAAGCCATCCTCGGCTTTCGTTAGCCTGAAAATATGCTAAACAAAGAATACAACGTATATGCATGGTATATATATTTTTCATCCACACTCCCTCCGTTTAGCACATTATGATTTTCTGAAAGTGTACTAAACAAAGAGAATAACATATATGTGTGATATATGTATGAATCAAATATTGTATCATTCTTGTTGTTTTGCACAAAATAATTAGCACAGCAACAGCCATAGAATGTATTTGATATATACATTGCAATACTTTCATTCACATCATCCTCTCTCCCGTGAGAAAATGTCGTCCTCGACTTTTCTAAGTTCATGGGCAAGATATTAAAGGGGCAAACCAAGTCAAGTTGTTCAAATATGAGGAAGAAAATTCTTAGTGCCTTCTATGCTTCAACTACGCTACTCTGTTTACTTGTACATGATTGTTCAACAGTGGATAAACAAGTCGGCTTAAGGAATCTTTTAAAACAGCAAGCACTACTATTGACACACATCTCATTGTGATCATAGCATGGCACAAAAGATTGTTTATCCAAAATATGCCATTTTAATTCAGCAAGCTTACTACATGTAATGCATATTCGATAAACATAAAACATATCATCTATACTATATTTTTCAATCAAATTGAACTTATATGTGTAGGCATAACTACTAACTAGTGATTTTAAACACAAAATTTCAGCAACATTCTCAATCACATTAGATAGCTCTCTAGGATCATCAAACATAATATAGTACAAAAAATCACTAGGAGATACTGTAATACTTCAAAACACGTTAGAGAGAAAACAAATTTAGATAAAGGGGTTTTTCTGAAATTTCTTCAAAACCTGGGCCATGGGCTCTTAGCCCACAGCACCAAGGCCCAAAAAGGAGGGGGAACCCTAAATATGCTATAGTACCTCCCTTGTTATAGTGCACTGCATGCTACAGTGCCATGATGCTACAATACCTCCCTTAACCCCCTTTGTGGCCATCCTTTCCCAAGCACTTCCTCCATGCAAAAGAGAGAAAGGGAAGGAGACGAGGGAAGGTGGAAGAGAGAAAGAAGGGGGAGAGGTGATCCTTGTGGGGATTTTCAGCGGATTTATGTCTTCAAGGGTGATTCCCAACTCATAGTTGTTTTGTTCATTTTTCCTCCATGCGATTGTTGTCGATTAGCGGATTAGTGCCCCTGTTGTGATTGATTCGTGAATCTGTAGTCATTTTGTTCGGCAGTGTTGGACTAGATCAAAGCGAAATTAGGGTTTTGGGTCTCCTAAAGAATTGTGGATTATTCCGTTAGGTTTATGTAGGATCTGATATCACGTTATTTGGAGTTGTGGTTTGTGAGTTGTGAATTTCTCAATGATTGCTGTCCAGAACAACTGTCAAGTTATAGCAGCCGTGGAAACTACAAGATTAAGATCTGTTATTGGCCGAATCAGGGTTGTCCACCAACATGAACTTTTTAGAAAATTTTCTTAGCTTTCCAGATTGATAGAGAACACAATTTTTAGATCAACCTACTGAAAGCTATATCTATTTTAATGTTGCTGTCCAGAATGTCAGACAATTTCTGTCATTGTTTTCTGTTGTCTGTTAAAATTAGTTCAATGCAAATTTTGATAATATAACCAACTATACTTTTGTAGAAAATCTCATAAGCTTTCTAGAGAGGTGAAAAATGAATTTTTATGATAAGCAGATTGGGAGATACGTACTTTAGAAGATCGCTGTCCAATTTTGAGTTACTGTTAGTTCATTGTTTCGCGGGAGTAAATTAATTATGTGTAGTATGGGGTTCTTGGGAGTGCGGATTAGAGCGTTGCAATTAGCATTGTTTCTTGGGATTAGTTGCACTTTCTTTACCATCCAACGTGTTACAACGCGAAAGGCAAGTACAAATTGTATCATCTTGTATGATTGATGTTCAATCTGGTTATATGATTATGACAAGGTCAATTTTTATGAATTATGGTTATTTCGGTTCTTTACATGATTCTGTTCATTGGTAATGTCAAGTTGTTACTTTGAGAGCATACATGCATTTCAATTCTTTCCATTCAATCATTCATGTTTCACCCACAGGAGTGGGTATTAATATTTCCATCATTCCAATATGGGCAACTAGATCCCCGTATGAAAAATTCTTCATACGAGTTTTGGATACCCGTATTTTGGATAATGCGGGCCTAAGTGAACACCGACAGGTGTATCACCGGCTATACATGTATATGCGGAAGAGAAGTGGATTGTATATTCATATTTGCACCAAGTGCATAGCATTTTCGTGTGTATTCGATATATTGACAAAGAACTATCTTTGATTCGATGTTTCTTGTGGTATTCAATTGTATTTGCTGAGTTTTGGACTCGCTCTTGTTTTATTTGTTTAAGTGACCGTCGAGGATGACTTTCTTTGGGGGGATTTAGCTCACGGATGCATCTCACCTTGCTGCACACATCCAACACCTAACAAAATTTTCATTACTTTAATTCAATGAGACTCAGGTATTGTAACAATTGGCATGTTCGTACTTCATTTGGTTCTTTTCATAGACCATGCTGGTGATGTTTAAACTGTGATTTTGAGTTTAGTCGCTTGTTGAAATTTCTTTGTTAGTACTGTGAATAGAAATATTTTGATTGTTGTCTAGCTATCATACGTCGTTGATTTCATTTAGATAATTGTAATTTCAGCTTTGGATTGTAAGTCTTAGTTACATCTTGACTTCCGCATAGCCAGGGTGCTACAGATACTCTAGTAAGAACTTCCTTATGAGTAATCAATTCCACATTATGTAAATTCAACAAAGAAATTTGAGAACATGGAATATTCAAATGAACACTAGAGTTCTCACTCTTACTTACCTCTTCTTGATGAACATTCAATTCAACATCATTATTGTTACCTTTAGCGTCCTCCTTATTTATTGTAGGTGTTGTAAATAGCGTTTCTTCATGATGTAACCACAGGCGACAAGCACTCCATTCCCAACTATGGTTATCTCCTTGCCTTTTATATCCAACGGTTCCGGTTGTTGAACATTGAACTCCTCTTCTTTAATGTCAATCTGCACAATGTTAGAAACAACACTAGAAGTAGAGAGTAAATCGTTAATTTCAGCAATAACCTCACTTTTACTATTATCTACTTCACTTATTTCTTTTTGTGTATCTTTCACACTATGAAATTGGATGTTCTCAACCTCACATATGGAGGAATCACACAGTTCATAATTTTTAACACTCTCACTCAATTTGGTTATGTGACTCCCATCCTCACATGGGTTTTGAAGCATCTTATCTTCCATTAATCGTGGGCCAGCAATGGAGCAATTGCCATCATCCACGATCTCCTCATGAATTGCGGTTTGTGACGGGACAACACTACTCATCACCTCAGCCACAGAAAATTTGCCATGCTCGACCATCTTCTTAAGTGGTACACTAGTGGATATATGAGAACTAAAGAGTCTGCGTAGATTTAATTGATATGCTTGCATATCTTTAAGTCTCTTTTCCACCTTGATAGCATATTTCACAAATTCTTGCAGACTACGAAAATATTCATCTTGGAGTGCAGCAACGATTTGAAAATTTTAGCATGCTTTGAAGTATTTCTTTTCTTGATATGCACTAGTGATATTGGCACGGTGCATTGCATGACTCAGCTCAACATAGTAGTCTTGAACAACTTTGTCTCCTTGTGCAATGCTCTTCACATGGAGTAGTAGTTCCCGCTCATAATAGGATGGAATAAATTCTCTTCTCATGGTCCATTTTAAAATGACCCAAGATGTAATGAATCATTTTCCACTTAGTTGTTGCCACCAACTAGAGGCAAAGTCCTCAAAAAATATTAGTGACCACTCTCACTTCCTTGGTTTATGATTCAAACTTCTAGGATTCAAGCTCAAACTCCATGTCTTGTACCCACTCAAGATACTCCTCTGGATCAATACTATCATAGAAAGGAAGATATGTATACTCGCGATCTTCCATGGTTAGTAGCAAAGCAACGAATATGTACAATTTTATGGAAATCACTCAATCTCACTCTTTTCTCTCCAAAGCAAAGTTCTTACCTTTCCAAAGCGAATTGAGGTCAAATACTTACACTTTGTAGTAGTTACAATAGTAAGGTGATGATCAAGCGAATTTAAGAGTGTTTCACAATTGCACAACAACATATTTATAGTGGAGCTTGGTATGAAAATGTATAACCTATGGTTCTGATTATGTGTGTGTGTGTGTGTGTTGTTTCAAGCTGTGGTTTTTCTTATATTCGTGTAATACCCCGAAGGTGATTCGGCTTATTAGAAGAAGTTTCGGAAGAGGGAGCTAATCGAAAAACCAGAATCATCTTTTCACCGGGGGGTTTTCTGTGATTTCACGGCAACCTGGGCCTGGGCCACGGCCCAGGAGGGGCCCATGTGGTGGCTGGCCATAAGGGGGTTCCCAACCCCAAACCCTAAACTCCACATTTCTCTCCCCCTCCCCCCCTTTGGAGCCGCCGCCACCTTTCCCTATTGCTGTGCGCCGCCTTGTACGTCGATTTTGGGTAAGATGCGTTCGTTTTCTGTCCTGTCCATATCTTAGAAAGTTGTAGGTATTGTTCTTAGCTTTCCACAGCCACTGAGATCACGTGATTCCGCCTTACGGTTTAGGAGATATGATTTGTTTAGTGCGCGCTGTTCTGTCTGTCTGACGAGAAGGATCTGTCGGCTTGATCCTAAGTTTTGATTTAGTTAGAGGCATTTTCAGAACCTCCACCCAAATAAGTTATTGTAGCCCTTTAAATTATCTTTCAAAGCTGATAAAGATCATCTCCATTGGATCTGTATAATGAAAGTTATGATATTTTCTTTACCACTGTTCTGAATTCTGGGCAGATAAATATTAGCGTTTTCATCTATTGTTTAGACTACTGTAGAGGCCGAATCTGGGGTTTTGCCCTTCTAGAGTTTTATTTTTGGGAACGTTAGCTTTCTTTTGGCACCAAGATCAGGAAAATCCGATCTGTAGTTTGGGAGATATGAATTTTTGATTGCGATCTGTTCAGTCTGCCTGAAAACTGGGGTCAGTAGGTTTGTCCCTCGGTTTTGTTCAAATTAGGGGCCGAATTAGAACCTTCACCCAACTAAGTTATTGTAGTTCTCGAATTTATATTTCCAAGTTGATAAGGATCATTCTCATTGGATCAGTAGGCTAAAAGTTACACCATTTTCTTTATTACTGATCTGTATTCTGGACAGACGTAGATGAGTTGTGTTTAACTGATAATTAGCCCTCTGTTTTGGCCAAATCAGGGGATTCCGTCAACTAATGTTTTGTAGCCTGATCAGTTAAGAATCAGTGAGCACTGGTTTCATATCTTTTAGAGTTACAGACAATTAATGGTGAATTTTCTCGTACGACTGCCAGAAGTTAGGTAATCTGGACTTTTTGTGTAGAGGATCAAATTGAACCTTTTGTTTGGTTGGTTTGGTTAGAGATTGTGGCGAGGGCACGTGTAGCTGTCGTGCTCGGTTATCCTCATATCGATCATTTTATATTGTAGGCGGTGAAGCGGTGAGTGAAGGGTACCTCGATTACCTCCCAAACCGTCATTGTGTAGCAGCAAGTAACTTGTATACTATGATTGATGCATTATGTGATGTGTGAATGAATGATTATATTTGTCCGTATTTGTAGATGAATGCCATGTATATCTTTTCATTTATGAGTACTATTCAATCTTGCCATGGGATCACATCATGATATGCATAAATTACCTTTGTAAGACCCATCAATTCGGTATGGGCACTTGAAAATCCCATCAATTCCGAATAGGTGCGTGAGTCCACCATTCCAATGTGGGCCACGTTACGTGAGTCCACCATTCCAATGTGGGCCACGTTGGACGGCCGTATGAAACGTTCTTCATACGGTTACTTTAAGTGAACACCGACGGTGTTTCACTCGCTATACCTGATATATCTTGCGATATGTCCAATTCCTTCAATGCATCATTTCACTTCATCCATTCATAAAGTTGTTTCCAATCAATGTTCAAGTTATGATTGTGATAAATTGTTCATGGTATGTTTGATTGTTACATACAAGTACTTGCTGAGTCTTTGGCTCATTCTTGCTTTGTTGTTTTATTTAGGTAAATGACAAGGAAGAATGATCTCGTGGAGGGTAGTTCAACACGATGCACTCACTACTATAATCCAAATATTTTGAGAACTTTTATTGTCGTTATTTATGTCTTGTGTTGAATTGTAATAAGCCATTTTGGTCATAACTACCGTATCCCTCTGAATTGTTTATTTCCATTCCGTTGATTAAACTTGATGATGAATCCTTGTTTCCGTATATCCTTATTAACTCCTTCACCTTGTCATGCGTTTTGATGTTATTATTCTAAAGAGTAGTGATTGTAGGTGACATCTTGACTTCCTTATAGTCAGGGTGTTACAATTCGGCTACAATTTCTTCTTTGCTCTTGCAATGGTCGAATTAGGGTTTGCTTACCTCTTGATTGCACAAGTCTCACAATTCAGCAAGTGTAAAAAACCTAAGAACAACCCTAATACAATTATCAATAGCTAGTCTCAAAGTTGAAAAGATATAAGTGAAGTTACTTTCGGCCAAACCAAAAACCCGGAAGTCCTAGTGCGGATAGGTGTTGGGCTACGACCACGACTACGATCACGGCATAAGAAAAAAGGTACGGGTAGGTGTTGGCCTACTACCACGACTACGATCACGATACAAGATAAAATGTGCGGATATTTCAACAAAAAAAATTTAGGGTTTATGTGTACTCAAAGACAAAGTGACGCAAAGGAACACAATGATCAGCACGTAAATAAAATTTCTAATGGACTAAAACCTAACTAAACTCGCATGAAATAACAGATTAAACTAAAGGCTTGGAATTTTTGTGTTGCATGTTTTCAGTTTATTGGACGATAGGAAAAAAGAACAGCAAGCTAATCAATCTAATGCTAAGGGTAAATAATCCTACCGAGTAAACGGAGCTCTGATACCAAGATAATACGGGGTCTCCCGATCTTCTCGACGTTGGATCAAATACTCACATGATCCTCTTGAATCGTAGTGATCTTCTGTTGCTCGTGCAAGGATTAGCACTCTATAATTCATAAGAACATACACACCGATTTCACCGACCAATAAACTGAAATCATCGTGCTCCCAATTCCCAGCGAAAAGGTCGAACGATCTGAATTTGGAACTCCCAATTCCCCTTTCAAGTTGGTTCGACCAACATAGAAGAACAAGAGAAAACTTGTTTCAATCTATTATTTCTAAAAATAATGATCTCAGCAATACATAGGGGGTCACGGTAGTATTAATGGTACCCCCCCTAACTCACGCACCAAGGCCTAGTGTTTAAATTTACTATTCATGATATGTACTATTCACACCAACTACTGTACACGTCGAGTACTGTTCACGCCTTAGGCCTCCGCGTGGTTTGACTTCTTTCTCTAAGTCTTGGGCTACTTGAACCTTCCCCTTTAGCACCGCATGGCGGCATCTGGTTATAGACTCCGACCGGCATTCCCTGCCCTGCACGACTACAACTTTTGGCCAAGACCTGGTCGTGACAACTGACCTGGTTGTGGACCTAGTCCCTTGATCTTCCATGGTTCTCCTCTATTGCTTTGGCTCTGCCCTCCCTCTCCTCCCTCTCGGATCCAAAGTCTTCACAATGTTCAAATCTGAGAATACGCAAAGTAGTGATATGAGGTAGTATTCCATTCTAATTAATAACATCATTAGGAATAGATAGAAACGAGTTCACCTCAATGTTATGCTTCTTTGCAAAAGTTTTCGCCCTTTTGGTAAGTTCATGTTATTCCGAAGTACAGCAAAGATTAAACACAACATATGGAACAATGCGAAGGATATCCTCATCATTAATTTTTACACCTTTTCTTTTTTTTTAGACATGTCTATCTACTGTTATTTACCTGTACGGAGTTTATAAATCCGTTGTTTGGGTGATTCGCCCGAAACTCGTAGGTAATGTATCAAATTATTTATCTAGTGCAATGAAGATTTTATTATATTTATTTTACCTCTTTTTCTATGCTTTTTTTATCGATCGGTCTACTTCTAAATGTTCTAACGTGGTTTAAAAATCTATACTTCTGGCGATTCTTTTGAAACTTGCAGGTATGCTCGTATGTGTTCTATTTACCTATTTTTATTTTATAAAATTTTTCAACATATTTTTCTTCTTCTTTTCTTACTTCATTTCTTTTCCCATCATCTGTCTCCACCTTATCCAACCATTTCCTTCGGCCGACACAGTCCAGGCTTCATTCTTCCCCATTGCCTCTCTTCATCTCTCTCCCTCTCCCTCCATTAACTTCCTCTGGAGATTTGCTACGCGGCTCCCCCTCCCTCCGGCCGGCCCGGCCCCTAGCGTCGCTGCCGCCGCTCACCTAGTCATTACCGCCGCCGTTCCCTTGGCACGCCGTCGTCCCCTCTTCTGCCTGAGCTCCTGGTCGCCCGTGGTGGTTTGTGGCCCAGCCCAGCTCCATCCGGCACGCCGCCACACGGCTTCCCCCAGCCCGCTGCGCCTGCTCGGCCCGCACGCTGCGCCCAGTGCCCAGCTCGGTTTCCCCTTTCATGTGGCTATTTTGTTTTTTATGTGCAGTTTTAATTTATTCTATGATTTAAGGTTGACTGATGCTCATGCATGGAGAGGGTACTGGAGTGAGCTACTGCCCTGGTGGTGATGCCGCAGTTGCACTGAGGTATACTACTACTCTACTCGTTCTATCCCGCTCCCTGCCCTTGCTCTTTGATGTGGGTGATGGATGATGATATTGTGGGTTCGGCTTGGGCTAAAATAGAAATGCGGGTTTGGTGATGAGATGATTGTTGGGAGTGCTCTCTATGACATGTTGGGTTATTGTTGCAATATGTTAGAAAAATAGGGCAAAAGCTAGACACGAATTTTTACGTGGAAGACCCTTTCGGGAAAAAAACCACGGGCGCCAACCGGCGTGATCACTATATGTGGAGTGTTTACAAATCGCACGGGATTACAATGAAACAGCTCATCTTCTCGTACGACATACAAGAGGTATATATAGGGGGAGGACGTAGAGTCCAAGTAGGACACTTGTCCACTAATATGGAAACTGATTCGGACCCTTCCAAATTAGAGAATTCGGATCACAATTCCAACAATCTCCACCTTGAGACGAATTTTCTATTGTAGCATAATGAAGAATCTTCAATCACCATAATATCTCCACAATAAGATAAAGAATCACCGTGCACCAATTAGTCTCTAGGACTAAACTGATACCAGTAATAGGAACTGGCTTTGTCATCATATTAGCTGGATTATCATAAGTACTTATCTTGCACACCTTGACATCACCTTAAGCAATGACACCTCGAATAAAGTGATATCTTACATCAATGTGATTTGTTCTCTCATTGAACATCTGATCCTTTGTAAGACATATAGCACTCTGACTATCACAGAATATGGTAGTGTAAGAATTATCTCCACAAAGCTCACTGTACAAACCTCTCAACCAAATAGCTTCTTTACAAGCTTCAGAAATAGCCATATATTCTGCTTTAGTGGTAGATAATGCAACAGTAGCTTGCAAACTTGTCTTCCAAATAACAGCACAACCACTAATGGTGAAAACATAACATGTGAGAGACCTCCTTTTATCCAAGTCACCAGCATAATCAGAGTCAACATACCCAACAAGTTTATCTCTAGAATTTCCAAACTGTAAACGAGCATTAGAAGTGCCACGCAAATATCTGAAAATCCATTGAACTGCTTTCCAATACTCTTTTTCTGGATTAGCCATGTATCTACTGACAACAATCAATGCATGAGATAAATCAGGACGAAAACAAACCATGGCATACATAAGAGAACCAACTGAACTGGAATATGGAACACTAGACATGTACTCAATATCATAATCTGACTCGGGACATAAAGCTGGAGATAATCTGAAATGCGAAGCTAATGGAGTACTCACTGGTTTTGCATCATGCATATTAAAACGACGTAGAACCTTCTCAATATAACCTTGCTGGCTAAGGTATAACTTGCCAGATTACCTCTTTCTAATAATCTCCATGCCAAGAATATTCCTTGCCGCACCTAAGTCTTTCATCTCAAATTCCTTACTCAACTGTGCTTTCAGTTTTGCTATTTCCGACTTATCTTTTGCAGCAATCAACATATCATCAACATAGAGAAGCAAATAAATAGCTGAACCATTAATAGTCTTTAAATAAACACAGCTATCATAATCAGATCGCTTAAAATTATGAGAGCATAAATGAGTCAAATCTCTTGTACCATTGCCTAGGAGATTGCTTCAAACCATAAAAAGATTTCTTTAACCTACAAACAAGGTGTTCTTTTTCAGGAATAACAAAACCCTCAGGTTGGTCCATATAAATGTCTTCTTCCAACTCCCTATGTAAAAATACAGTTTTAACATCTAATTGCTCAAGTTCATAATCATGCATAGCAACAATACTGAGTAAAGTGCGAATAGAACTATGCTCACAACTGGGGAAAAGACATCATTAAAGTCAATACCTGAAATCTGGCTATAGCCTTTAGCAACCAACCTTACTTTATACCTTGCTAGTTTAGTAGAAGAAATACCTTCCTTTATTTTGAAAATCCATTTGCAATTAACAGATTTCTTCTCCTTTGGTAATTTCACTAGTTTCCAAGTGTCATTCTTTTCAAGTGACTCCATCTCATCATGCATAGTAGTTATCCACTTATTACAATCAGTGGAATCAATAGCCTCAGAGTATGATGAAGGTTCTGCATTACCTTCAATTTCTTCTGCCACACTCAAAGCATAAGCAACAATATTAGCTTCTTCAATTAACCTCTTGGGTGGATTAATCTCCCTCCTAGGTCTGCCAACTGCAATAGACCGTTGTGGTGAGTGCTCACAAATAGGAGGATTCTCAACAACAGGTGCATCATGGACAATAATATTTTCCTTATCTGATGTGTTATCTGAACCAATAAGATGATCCACTTGAACACTTGAATTATGCTTACTCTCAACAGGAACATTAGTAGCCAATTTGTCAGGAAGCATAGTAGATTCATTAAAGACAATGTTTCTGCTAATCACAACCTTACGTGTTACAAGATTCCACAACTTATATCCTTTGACACCAGATTTATAACCAAGAAAGATACAAATAACAATTCTAGGCTCTAATTTTCCATTATCAACATAAGCATAAGCAATACAACAAAAAAACTTTCAATTCTGAATAATTTGCTGGAGAACCAGACCATACCTCAATTGGAGTCTTCTTTTCAATTGCAATAGAAGGTGACCGATAAATAAGATAGCAAGCAGTGGAAGCGGTTTCAGCCCAAAAACGTTTATGCAAACCTGCATTAGACAACATGCAACGGACTTTGGAAATAATAGTTTTGTTCACACGTTCAGCTACACCGTTTTGTTGAGGAGTGCCAGGAACGGTGTAGTGCCTAACAATGCCTTTAGTTTTGCAATATGATTCAAATTCATCAGAACAGAATTCCATACTATTATCAGTGCAAAGTTTCGTTACCTTATTTTCATTTGTCTTTCAACCATAGTCTTCTACTCTTTAAATCTGAAAATACTTCTGATTTATGCTTCAAGAAATAAGGCCACACTCTTCTAGAGTAATCATCAATAATTATCAACATATAATTAGCACCGCCTAGCGATGTCTTGCGAGATGGTCCCCATAAATCAGAATGCACATAATCCAAAATACCTTATGTGGTATGAACTGAAGTATTGAATCTCACCCTCTTGTGTTTGCCAAACACACAATGCTCACAAAATTTTACTTTGTCGATGCTATGTCCATCAAGAAGTCCTCTCTTTCTCAATTCTACCAAACCAAGTTCACTCATATGCCCAAGGCGCATATGACAAAGATTAGTAGCATCAGAATCAGATAATGAACTTAAAATTACATCAACATTACCTGATATTGTAGTACCTCGAAGATGGTACAGATTGGCAGATTTCATATCAGCTTTCATCACAACAAGAAAGCCTTTTGATACCTTTAAAACTCTACCTTCACCTGAATACTTGTACCCTTTAGTATCAAGAGTATTCAAAGAGATAAGGTTCATTTTCAAATCTGGAATGTGCCTCACATCTGTCAAAGTTCTGACAATGCCATCAAACATCTTGATCTGAACTGAACTAATTCCTGCAACCTTACTAGATGAGTTATCACCCATCAACACGGTACCACCTTCAACAGGTTCATAGGTGGCAAACCAATCCCTATTGGGACACATATGAAATGTGCAGGCAGAATCAAGAATCCATTCATCATTAGTCTTAGCACATCTAGCAAAGGCAACAAGAATTTCTCCATTAGGACTATCATCAGCAACAAAAGAGGCTTTACCTTCATCATCTGGTTTACCTTTTGGCTTATAATAGCCAGCTCTCTTTTCTTTATTTTGTAGCTTCCAGTATTCAGAGATGTCGTGTCCACTTTTCTTGCAATATCTGCATGATTTGTACTTGCCTCTTGATTTTGACCGGCTCTTGTAGCCGTTCGAACTTTTACCTTAAGATCCATTGTTTGAGTTCTTCTCCTCTTGCCTGCCACGAATAAACAAACTTTCTCCTTGCGAGCTTGAATTTTCATAAAGTACCATATGTTTCATCTTCTCCTTTGCATGCAAAGCTTCATAAACTTCATTAAGAATGAGAGTATCTCTACTATATAATATGGTATCTCTGAAATTTGAAAAAGAACTAAGCAGTGAACACAAAAGAATAAGACCCAAATTCTCATCATCATATTTTACCTCTATCGACTCTAGGTCGGTAACGATCTCCTTAAACACCGAAAGATGGTCAAGCACGAATCCTCCTTCTTGCAATTTATGAGAGTACAATTTTTGTTTGAGATGCATCTTACTGGTGAGATCATTTGTCATGCAAATTTGTTCCAACTTTAGCTATAATGCAGCAGATGTCTTTTGCTTCAAAACATCCTGCAAAATATCATTTGATAGATGTAGGTGAATTTGAGATAAAGCCTTACGGTCTTTACGCTTCTCATCTGCGGTCCATGCGGTAGGTTGTTTATTAAAACCTTCTAATGTATCATCCAAATCCATTTGTGCCAACACAGCCCTCATCTTGACTTGCCATAGCGAAAATCTTGTGTCTCGACCCAGGAGTGGAAAATCATACTTCAAAGTCGCCATGAGGAATAGAACCTAAAATTTGCTACTATTGATCTGTGTAAAGTTAGCAAAAAAAATCACGACTGATTTGGTACACTTTCTGTGTACACAAAACAAAAAAAATATTTAAATCTCCTTTTGTACTTTTTTTAGGGTAGCCGAAGAAAAAAAAATACTAATGGTAATCACAGGAGCACTTCACACGTGAATTACCAATAATGCACATGAATCAAAGTACCTGGTGACTTGATTAAACAAAAAATATATATCTTCGAACCTGTGCATGTGCTCTGCAGAGTTAATTTCCCTATTTTTTTTTCTTCTTTGGTCTGCTGTCCTCGGTTTCGGATGACGGATGACGGACGACGACCGAGCCGAGCGGCCGTTCGACCGAATCGATGCTGCGCTGGTTTGAGGACAGGAGGACGTGCCGAGGGAAAAAAAACACGCGAGGAGCGCTTCACCCAGGGCGATGTGCACGGAAGACCAGATCGGCCGCCGCAGATCAATCCACTGGCGATGCTTTCTTTTCTCCGCGCGTTGTCGCGATTGACTGATGGCTTTCCCACGCACTGAAGACGATGCTGACGCCGCTGATTCCTCGCGCTGTCGCACGCCTGAGGAACGATGCGCACGGTAGACGAAGACGCACAATTGCGTGTGACGGCGACGGCGGAAACCGAACTGCTATTTTTTTTTTGTCTTGCTAATCTTGACAACTTGCGCTTTGATACCATTTATTAGAAAAAATAGGATAAAATCTAAACACGAATTTTTACCTGAAAAAACCCTTTCGAAAAAAAAAACTACAGGCACCAACCGGCGATGATCACTGTATGTGGAGTATTTACAAATCGCACAGGATTGCAATGAAACGGCTCATCTTCTCGCACGCATACAAGAGGTATATACTGGGGAGGACGTAGAGTCCAAGTAGGACACTTATCCGCTAATATAGAAACTGATTCGGACTCTTCCAAATTAGAGAATTCGGATCACAATTCCAACAATTGTTACTGCACATTTTTGTTCATATGAGGTGGTTCCTTTTTGACAAAAATGACCTTAGGGTGAATGCGGGCTACCTTGTATGCGTTGGGTTGAGGATGGCAGCGCTTGGCCGTGATGGTGGTCGTCGTGCTCTCCTTGTGTTTTTGTTGGTTCCCTCTGTTGCTCCTTGTGATTGTCGGTTTGGCGTGGTCCTTGGCGGTCGACGCTGGTTCTTGGTCATTGCTGCTGTCGTTCCTGCTCCCTCAGTCTTCCTCTTCTCCTTTGCGCCTCTACTCCGGTTGCTCTCTGTGGCTTGTTTTCGGCTGTGCTAGGTGGTTGTGGCAGTGGAGGTGGTGGTGCTGGCTTTGCTTGCTCTTTGTTGGGAATGGCAATAGGAGGGTTGCGGAGGTGGGGTTGGCTTGGCTTTGCTCTTTGTTATTGGCCTTTGTTTTGCTTGGTAGAGGAAGGAGGTGGTGATGCTTGGCTTTATGAGGGATGGTGTGGGTGTTCTTGGTGGTGGCTTGCTCTGCTTTGTTTTCTACTCTGCTGTGAGGGGCTTGTGATGCTTGGGTTGTGAATAAATGAATGGGTGGGTTTGTGCTTGAGCTCCTTGCTATTGCTGTTGCCTTCGGCTGGGAATGAGCTTGGGGCTTGCTTGAGCTTTCTTGGTTTGCTTGTTTGTGTGCCCTCGGCTGTGGGTTTGTGAATGACTTTTGCTCTATGTGAAAGTGAGGCTTTGTGGATGGCTTCTGTTGGAGACGGGCTTAAAAGGGGGAGGCTCTCGGCCGTGGGGCTGGTCGTTTGCCCTTATGCATTAAGCTCTCACGTGCTACTATTAGTCCATGGTCCAATGGTCCAAATGGTGTTTCGGTTACTGTTTTCTGGATTTTCTGTGTTAAAGATAAGTCTATACAACGTGGGTGTTGGACACTAATAAAAGTCGAGTGATAAAACTTACGGAAGTGAATGGTGCCGATTGACGTAGGTTAACCTGGGTATCTCAATGATCAAGGTGCCGACTAACTTAGGCTAGCCCGGGTATCTTGATGATCAAGGTGCCGATTGACCTAGATTGGTCTGGGAACCGCGATGATTCTTATGGTAATCTGATGACAACCTTCTTCTCTACTCTTAACTTTAATGGATTGGTTTTAGTCTGGTTGTTCTTTTAGTCTTTGTGGTCAATGTGTGTAGGGTTTGCGGGATGGTCGAAGAATAGTTTCGACGGTTGGCGATAAATGGACAAGGACAGGCTTCAAGACATGCAATGCAAGATTTTATTTTATTTTATTGTAATTTAATCAAAGTTATAATTTATATATTCTGGTTTGTTGTAATTAATTCTTGTAATTAAATCGAAGATTGAATTGTTGTTTTCTTTCTGCTTGCAATGAATTCTTTGTAAATAACTTCGAGATGTAATATTTTACTTTTGCTTGCAAGGAATTTCTGTAATTAACTCTGAGATTATATTGATGATTCTTTAATGCGGTAAAAAGTTACATTGTGGAGCCTGCTGATGAACTCTGGATTTATATGAAATTTGTTTAGCGATGCATTCAATATTAATTTGTGCTTATGTTTGATCTTGTTTAGAAATTTTTTAATTACGGCTAATTACCGATTAGTGTTGCTTAGCTCAAGTTAATAGCTCGGGTTCTCACACTATTGAAGAGGCACCAGAGGAGCCAAGAAAAGTAGGGTGGTGGTGAAGGACCCCAAATAGGAAGCTAAGTACGATTGGGTCGAGCACGCGGCGGATAAGGGGAAGACTCCTGCTAGTGAAACCGGTGGTTGTCCTAGCTATCCTAACATCATTTAATCGTCTAGCCAGTCTCGCAGAATATGGTTGATTTTGAGACTGGCCACCGCCACGGACAGTCTAGAAACAAGAGGAAGGGACCGATGGGCCATCAAGACTGATCGATTTTGTTCCAACCAACCTTTTTTCTGATTCTAAAAAGGTGCACATGTATCGTAGGTTTATTTCGGTTTGTTGATTCATGCATATTAGCGTTTCTGATGTACGTAATTAAACCTAGCCTGCCATGTAATTCAGAATTAAATTATAAAGTATTTCAAACTTTTATTTTTCTTAAATATTTTGACTATTAAATATTACGTTATCTTTTTTCGAAGGAATCGGTTCTACAAACAATACAATCAGGACAACAACGCACATGGCAATCCTAAACCTAAATATATTTTTTCCATTTCGCTTTGAAGGGGTCTATTTCTATTATTGTGTCGCCGAACTCGTGTTCCAAATTGCGCCACCGATCTCGCATTGTCTACTTCACGTTTCGTTATCTTCTCCAATTTCAGATTCCGAACTACGCGGACACTTCAATGTATTACTAAAAAAAAACTTCGTGAAATACACTAAATCTTTAGTCTTAATTCTCTACACAAAAATTAACGAAATTACAAAAATAGATTCATGTCGCCAGTTTAATTGGTGACAGGACCCTCTCAGTACCGTTCCAATTGGCGACAGTGTTCCATATCAAATGGATATGGCGATAGGAATCTATTTTTATATATAAAAAAAGATCAACTATTTATTTTGTTTAAATTATCTTTAAAATTAATAACATTTTTTTAAAAAAAAAAAAAACGGTAAACGCGTATCACCTCCGACTTGCAACTATGGCGCGCTCATGGGTGGCAACGAGCGGCTTATCATCCGAACGACCACTTGCCGTTATTTTTTCTCGCACCAAGTTCGTCACTAAGATAAATAAGTGGATTTGCTATTTCTAAATCGTCTGAAATACAGCGAGAGTAAACACTGCATTAATGCACGCACACGTACGGTACGCCGCGTATTAACTTCCCTTAAGACATACTCGTACTAAGTATTTCGAGATGCTTAACACGTACGCCCTCTGACGGGATCCGCATCTCGGAATTGAGCTCCTTGAATCCGCATTCATTTCCATCTCGATCGGAGCGAATTGCAATCAACGTAACATGCTCAGGTTTTGGATGAAGGCCGCCTCACCTTCTGCCCCCCGGGATCAGGAGCTCGTCGATCTGTTTCTCCGGCCAAAGATGGCCGGCCAGCCCTTGGATGCCCGCTTCATCCACAACGCCGACCTCTACTCCGCCGCCCCCGACGAGCTGTGGACAAGCGCGAGTCTGCCAGCGGCGATGGGGACAGTCGGGTGTGGTATTTCTTCACCCCCGTGCACTACTGCGCGGGCAAGAACGCCCGCGGCCGCGGCGCCGGCGCCGGCGCCGGCGGCGAGAGGAAGTCGCGCACGGTCGGCGCGGACGGCAACAAGTGGTGGCGCTCGGAGGCTGGCCAGAAGCCGGTGAAGGGAAGCGCCGTCGGCGGGTACGTACAGAAGTTCTCCTACAAGGTGAAGACGGCGTCGGGCACCGTCAAGCCGGGATGGCTGATGGTGGAGTACGGCATCCACCAAGAACACGGAGGCAGTGACCTGGTCCTCTGCAAGGTGTACCGGTCGCCTCGCACGTCTCGCTCGGGCTCATCGCCGTCCTGCTCGTCCGGCTCCGGCTGCAAGAGGAAGGCAGCCGACGACCACCCCGAGGCTCCACCCTGCAGCGTGCGGCGGCAAACGGACGAGGAAGACGACCTAATGATTGCTAACGACATCGAGCACGCCCTGATCGCTTCGTCCGGCGAAATCGACGACAGCGCGGCGTCGGAGTATTACCGCGGGACGACACGCATGCCGGGAGGCGAGCGCTCCGAGTCCGGGGTGACTTCCTTCTTGCCTGCCGGAGGCGAGTTGCTAGCCGAGGCGTGCGACGAGTGCAGCAGCGGCATGCCATGCCAACGTCTGCGCCGTGGTGCAGCGACGTCGAGCTCTGCTTCTTGGAGTCCAGCTGCATGCCAGAGCCTACAGCTGCCGCGATCGAGCCGGAACAGCAGGCGGACGGCGGGCAGATCGAGCTCTTTGATGCCGGAGTTACTGTTGGCGACTTGTTAGACCCGGCGCTTGGCGAGTGCAACGGCGACGGCTTGCCATGTCCAGCATCTGCGCCGCCGCGTGGGGACGAGCTCTTGTCGGCGTCCGGCGACATGACACAGCAGACTACACAAGCGTCATCCGGCGGAGGCGTCGAGCTCTGTTCTGTAGCCGGCGGCATGTCATTGTCTGAATACGACGCATTATATGGGATTGCCGGATACCAGCTGTTGTCTACGTATTTGCCTCCGTGCCGCAGCGACGAGGACGACGACGCCACGTTGTGGTCAGCAGCGGCGGATCTAAAAGAAAAACAACCGGGTGTGTGTACAGAAACACTAAACTTATGTTACAGGTGCACAACTATGTATATAGATACTTTGATAATATAAAATTAAATTAAACCTGGTATCCTGTGCATCCTTAAATTGCACTTGGATCCGCCCATGGTGGTCAGAGAATGTCACCACGTCGCCTCTTTTCGCCTCATCAATTGATGCTTTCTGGTGTACCCAAACTGGTTGCTGGATGTACTGAGACAGGGAACGTTGTATTATGCCAAAAAAACATTAATGAAATATCATTGTGCCCCTTTTTGTTGGGGAAAATTACCATGCTTTGGGTCTGAATTCAAAATGATTTATGAGATTGAATGACTGAATTGCTGATTCATGAGTCCTGTGAAAAATAGGAGATCGATAGATTGGTTTGAGTTTTTCACCCCACGTTCAATCGTGGGCAGCTCTGCTATTTATAATCATCAAGTTATAGATACAAAACGGTTACAACAAGAACCGGATACAATCACAACTGAATTTGGTTTAAACCTGAACCAAACTCTATCTATAGTTTAAAGCACGGTTTATCTCTAACCGCATGCACACGTGATCGATCATCTTAACACGCCCCCTCGATCTCAATTGGTCTCTATCAGATTGAGATCATTGTGGAATCTTCGAAACAAATGTCGAGGAAGCGGCTTCGTAAAAATATCAACAACTTGATTTACTGAAGAAATGAACTGAACCTCGAGCTACCGTTGTGCAACCCGTTCTCGCACAAAGTGAAAATCTATTTCAACGTGTTTGGTGTGAGCATGAAATACCGGGTTCGTTGTGAGGTACGTTGCGCCTATATTGTCACACCAAAGCTTCGGTGGCCGTTGTAATGGAACCTTCGGTTCACGCAGCAGTGATTCCAGCCACACAAGCTCTGTCGTAGCATTTGCTACAGCTTTGTATTCTGCCTCCGTGCTCGACCGTGAGATGGTTGGTTGCTTCCGAGAGCTCCATGACACCAAATTCAGTCCATAGAATACTGTGAAGCCTCCCGTTGAACGCCGATCATCAGGACACCCCGCCAAATCGACATCAGAAAAGGCGCTAAGATCTTGGGAGAAAGAACGCCATATTTTTAGTCCAACATAACACATACCTTTCAAATAACGAAGTATACGTTTGACTGCCGCCCAATGCACATCAGTTGGACAGTGTAAAAATTGGCACACCTTATTTACTGAGAAAGAAATATATGGGCAAGTGAGAGTTAAATACTGGAGTACCCCCACTGTGCTTCTGTACAAGAATGCATCACGATCACATAGAGCCTTGCCGTCCTCCTTTGTCAAATACAGAGCTTGATTGATGAATAGCTCGCACACACAAACATAAGCACGACATCGCTTTATATGGACAAACAGACTTGCGGGATGAGCTACAGGATTTACAGAGTTAGACTCGGTTTGATAGCCGTGCTGTGCAAGCCTACAAGGAGATTAGAGAGAGAATCGTATACAAATATGATATACAGACGAATTCATATCTGTTAACACTCCCCCTCAATCAAAACCTTCTACAAGGTTGAGATTGTGTCTGAAACTTTCTAGCAGGCTAACACCAAACGGTAGGGTGAAACCATCCGCAACTTGATCTTGAGATGTAATGAATCGTATATCAAGTATCTAGCATGCAACGCGTTCTCTGACAACAAAAAAAAATCAACTTCAATATGTTTTGTTCGGGCACGAAAGTACCTAACTTGTCACACCAAAGGCATGTCACCCATATTTGATACATGTCGAGCTCACCAAGGACTGTACCCAAACAGTCTCTGTCGTAGTATTAGCAAGTGCTTTATACTCAGCTTCTGCACTAGATGTTGAGGTTGTAGGTTACTTTCTTGCATTCCATGGTATGAGATTTGAACCAAAGAATACCGCAAAGCCTCCCATAGATCGTCGATTATCAGAGAGAGAATCATATACGAATACGATATACAGACGAATTCATATCTGTTAGCAGTATCTCCTTCCAGTTGATTAGTGTTTCCTCTTTCAATTGCATGTGTCGTTCCGCATCGCGTGAGTGAGTTTGTGTGTTTACTGATCCAAATAGCCAACAGCCGTCTGGTTCCAGAACCGAACCGCCGAGCGCGCTGAAAGACCAAGCAGCTCGAGCGCAACTGCGCCGCGCTCCCCCGCGACAAGGACGTACGCCCTCCTCGCCAAGGTCCATGCCGCGGCGCCAATCAAGTTGCTCATGCCGCGGCTCAGTTTGTGAGGATTTGTAAGAGCGCTCGTACTAGTCTGTGTGGGTGGCGTTGACAGCTTTTCTGTCGACTTTATTGTACTCTTCTTGGTTCTTTGCCTTCGAAAAAAATTCGGCTAAAACTTTGCTCATGCTACTTAATTATGCCGTTAAGGTGCACCAAGGTGATGTTTTCTGACGTGCGTGATGGCTGATGCTTTGTTGGTTGCGTGATAGATAAAGGAGCCGAAGGCGAAGCTAGGGGACAAGGAGGCGGCGGCGAGCTTCACGTCGTTGAAGGAGGAGCCGGTGGCCTCTGACGGGCCGCGCGGCGGCGGGTGTGGGGCCGTCTGAGAGCGATTCCAGCGCGGTGCTGAGCGAGCTCCACTGGAATGGGAAATGGGAGCGGAAGGAAGATGACGACGGCTTCGGGTGGTTTGGGTCCGGCTCGACTAAGCGAGCCAGTTTAAGTCAGGTGAGGGTAGAGGTAATTCGGACATTTCACATCGGGGTTTTCGGTATTAAAAAAAGAAGAAGAAGAAGAAGAAAAAGCTCTGAATATTGATTCGGTGACATAGGTTGGTTATTTCTGCAAATAGTGTGGAAAATTATAATGGGCAATTTTTGTGGTGACAAATAATCGATTTCCTTGATTTTGGTATGACCAGTTTTTGGTTTCGTTGGTTTGGGTATAAAACAAAATAGGCCAAAAGTCCGCCCTCCCGATGCACGAGTTCAGCCCAAATACGTCGAGGAGGGCCACTTAAAAGCGTTGTATCATCGAGTCTGTTCAAAATTATTCTAATTATACTAATTAATTAATTAAATATATAAATAAACTAATTTCTAATTAAATTAAATTTCGGTCTATCTTGACTCATTAATTCGATTCTAAAAATACTATAATTAAAATGATATGTAAATTTTGGAAGAAAAAACTTGATAAAGAGGACTTTCTCGGTATCCAGCCCTAGTCGGCTGCCCCGACCTGAACCCTTCTGTAAGAAAACCCAAACATCCATCCGATAGCAAGCAAACATTAAACATTAAATAATTGGTCAACATTCCTAGGAATTGAGTAGTGAAAATCAAAAGCTCAAGCTGTCCCGGACCAAACAAACCTTGCCAGAGGGCATAGAAAAAAAAAAGAGATGATTAATCGATTCTTCCATACCACAAAACCAACAGGATTTAGAGCCATGCCAACCTCTTCTCAACAAATTATCTTGTCTGTGATCAAATGGTACTGTTAGACCATAGCGAAATAACCGCAGCAATTGCGGTAATTATAATGATTTATTTTAGCGGTTAACCTACACCATAGGTTTTGCAGTCGAAGGAGATACACCTCCAATTGTAGTATTTTTACAATCGAGGGAACTTCTATCAAAATTTATCGTCCAGAAAGCAGAAGAACATCTTGCTCTCTCACTCTTTTGGACTCACAAGAAGAGCTAGCTCTGTGAAGTCTATCTGAATCCTTGAAATGTTGTAAGCATACAACGATTCCATTCACAGTATATGCAGCTCCTCTGCATTGAGTCATCGGCAAAATTAAGCATGATTCTAGCCCAAAAAGGGACAGCCATCAACAAACTTACTGGGGTGCTTTATGGTCACTACTGCGTACTTCCAGATATATGTAGGAGATGGTGTTAAATAATACATGCATGCTAGCTCCATGAAAAGCGTACCAACAAATACTGCTAGCACTATTAGGGCTCTAGATCGAGATTTTATTCTTCAAAATAAACCATTTATTAAAAAAAACATGTTTTAATATTTTTTACAAAAATAACCCACAATCGTTGGGCCGTCATGCGACTACGCCCAATCGCTCTGTGGCCCAGCGATTAGCTAACGTGGGAGGCCCAATCTCACAACGAAAACACAACTAAGGCCTTGGTTTGTCACATGTCTGAGTCGCGTCTTTGGTGGCGAATCGAGGCTCGTGCGTGTACGCTTTTTGGGCGTAACGTGGATCGAGGCGATTGCATATTAGGCCGGCGACTAAGCCCAGTCGCGTTTTGGCCCAACGACGGTAAGCTAATTTTTTTAAGAAATAATTTAAATAAACTTAGCTTTAATTTTACAAAATTAAATAGTTGGAAGAGTTGTTTGTGAAGACTACAATTATTTTGTAAATAAATCATGCATTAATTGTTTTATGTGGATATTCACCATTTTAAGTTTTTGCACAAATAAGACAAAATTTGGCAAAAAAAAATAAGCTTCGATTTTAGTGAGATGAGAATAGAGCAACAATTATGAGATTGCAAACCTAGCATAACACTTGACCATGAAGGTGTGAATTACATGGGACATAGGGTCTGGATAGGTGCATATGTTTGCATAGCTATTCCTATGATACAAATGGCTATATGCATGAAATTTCGACCCGAACTACAACTACGATACAATCACGACTTTTGGAAAGAAAAATATTTGACAGATGAAAATCAAGTCAAGCTTGCGAGCAGACGTCCTACTCCCTCTCGCGGACCCAAGTCATGAGTCTTCACGTGGGCCTCGCAGTACTCGACCACAAGGTCGTTTTCGGGCATCTACTCGTCCAGAATAATATTCACTGTAACAAGAGCATCAAGGACAATCAGTGTCTTTTTCTTATCTTTCCCGCTCCCGGTTGAGTAAATTTTCCAACAGGTAAAGGCCTCGAGTGTAACTGTATAACTCAGCATGTATTTCTGCTAAATGAATTCAATCTCATAGCTGAGAAAGTGCATTCATCACTCTTCTGTTATAATGCAATCTACCCTGGAAATTATAGACTATAAAGCATGTCTCTTTATTCGTACTTCGGTCCAAATTCCGCACATATAGAATGGTTACACGAAAATACAAATACATATCTGCACAATTCCTGCAGATGTTTGTTCTACACTAACTTCCTTTGTCACTGGTCGATCTGATACAATTTTGTAATAGTGGAACTGTACTTAATAGTTTCTTTGCCTACTAGGATGCATCTTCTCTTTATACTCCTGCATGTATCCACTCTTTAATATACTCTAACCAAATACATTCTTGTTTCCCATAATAACATGCCAGGACAGATTGCACATCAAGCGACAACCGGTGTTTCGACAGCCATGGAAGCAAGAACAACATCGGATTCAAACCAATCCTGACCGTCCCATATCTCGGGCAACGCTTCCTTGATGTTGTGGATGCTCTCCAGCGCATGATCAGCCCCTGGAACGACTGTTGGCCTGCCAACCTGCAAAAAAAATCATAAAGTTGCATATAAAATATTTTCTTTGAACATGAATACGTGAATGGTATTTAGTTTGGAATTTTAGATCAGGCTTACAATCACGGTGTGGAAGCCTGCGGCTTTTCCTGAAGCTATGTTTCGGGTGCTGTCGTCAAAAAAGATCTGAAAATACAGGTCGAAACTATCAGATTGTCGTCACATGCTAGGAAGGATTCTAGGTCATGTATTCTAGAGGGAGGGATTGTTCTTACTGTCTCCTTGGGATCAACATTTGCAATCCGAATCGCGGCTTCCATGGCTTCAATAGAGGGTTTGCAGAGGATGGGTGATTTAGGTCTGAACCCATCACAGATGGAATTATGGGACTTGCATAGATCATTGCATGGCAGAGCCGGTGGATTCAGTGTCTCAAAGCATATTATACCCTCGAAGCAGTCCTGTAAACCAAGCTTACGCACAACCTCCTCCGCATGAGCTCTATTAGAGTTTGTGAATATCTGCAGCAAGCAAATTTAGGATGATAATAAGCATGTCTGCATGTGGTTTTCAAAGCATGTTCTTCTAGGATAAAATACTGATACACAACCGTATGTATACATTAAGAAAAAGGGGGAAAATATGGTGAATTATTATACTATTTTTCTCTGTGGAATGGAAAGTAGAAGGGTCCTCAAAATAGGGTCAGGCCTCAGATTGTCATATGGCAATCTACCGTGAACAATTGCATGAAACTCATCATTGTCAAATTCGTAACCTAGTGCCTGCAGAGAAGTAACAGTCCCATGATTAGAAAAGGAGGAAAGAACATATAAGTTTGTTGAGAAGACTCAAGTATTTTGCTTTTTTATATGAAATACAGAGGTTTAACACTGATGAAATACAAGTTGTACCTTAAGACCAGCCATCGTGGTGCCATATTCCTTGTACAGTTCGAGGCACATTTCTGCAATTTGGCTTTCTTCAATTTGCAGGTGGTGACGCATGTAATCTGGTAGCCAAAATTTAAAAATTTCAGTCTCTCCCAGCACTTGTGAAAACATAAATGCTTCATAATCATATAGCATGAAGATATGGAGATAATTAGTATCATTACTCACCTTGAATATTTTTGCGACAAGCTAGATTGATGCCAGCACTGAAGGGATACAAAGTATCATCCATATCTGAAGATGCAATAGCAAACAGCTTTATTGGATTGGGCAAAAAAGAAGAAGAAATAAATTCAACAAACAATTCATCTGGTTTTCAAGGCATGGAACGTACCAAACAGCAAGCAATCATACTTAGCTCCTTCAACAATAGACTCCATTCTCAACAGTCAAGCTGCAAAGGGAATTGGCAGATGAAATGGCACCAATTTGAGAGCAACCTGAAAAAGAAAAGAAATCCATATAGATTGACCAATGATCATCAGGAGATGAATTAAACGTTAAAACAGATTCTGTAACATGCCAGGTAAAACAGGCAGAGCAGGTCCACACAAACTCAAAGTACACAAACAATCAAACTGAAGCAGCCAGACCAGAAACTTCGGCGATCCACAATCATGTTGTATTGCTACAATTTAAACTTTGGTGGTGGCGGCGGTAGGAAATATAATACAGGACTGAACACTTGTCAAGGCTCGTTTGGCTTTGAATCCTGACAACTCTAGCAGAATATTATTATAGTTAATCTTTGGTCTGAACACCTGATGTAGGCATAGTAAATCACATCTCACTCACCATTGTTCCAACCCAAGAATGGGCATATTCTGATTTCTGATATTACCTAAGAGTTTAATTCATGATACCTCAATCAAGTATCATTAACACAAATCTGTCCAACTCCTAACTCCAGTACCACGAATAGGACAAAATGTCTTCTGAAGATAAAAAAACAATTGGACAAAAATACCAAAAGAAGGCCAAAAGGTCGAGAGGGCATGAGTTGGTTACCTCCAGATAATAGTAGTACTGAGGCCTTTTGATGAATGGCGTTGAAGCTGGTGGATCCGGTGGTGCTCTACTTAAAGCAGCCCAAGGCTCTCGACGTACAGAGCAGATGCGCAGGTTCCTTGGTAGATTGATGGCATTGACTTGCAGAACATTCGGAATGATCCAGAGCCAATTCGTTGTCTGTATCTATATATTGCACCAATTGAAAGAATCAAAGAATATTACAGCATCTGCTTTAAATGTCCTGGAATTTTGCATAGATGAGGAATAGGTCCAGTTGGAACTAATTGGTACCATTCTAAATGCTGTTGCTTATCCAGCAGCCTATGTTGAAGTCATAAAGAATGAGTTAGAGTAAGAATATAAAAAGAGCTTTGGCGAATCAGACTCCTCCAAAGCTCCAACTTAGCACACGCCTTCATTTGGAATAGTTTGTGTAGTCCAATAGCAACTCAAATGGAACAACCAACATGAGAAGACTGTTCGAGTCTTCTAGTACAAAGGATACTTTTCGACTCCCTGAATATTATGAGCGTTTCATGCTAATGTCCAAATTCTGAATTTAAATTGTGAGAGACTGTAAGGTTAATGCAGCTCACGCAAAGAACATCACATTTACTTATGTTCGTGGTAGAGAAAGGAATATAGGTACATCTTATCAGCGAAGACACTGGCAAAGTTGAGCAACCCCACCATGACACATTGACAATTTTTCAGATTATAGCCAAAATGCGATCAAATTCTTGATGGTCGCCATGGAACACTCCAGCGGGAAGCACCGAAGCAGTGTTAGACGTCAGAAAGCTGAAGGCGTGAAGTTGATTTGCTAGATTACAAGACAAAAGGTTGAACTACAATCAGAGCAAACGCTTAACATATTTCAAGTGATCATCCATTCTTCACGTGGGGGACGTGGCTATGCCATGGTTTAACCCAGTCAACTCTTGAGAACCAGAGCAACTCCAGATTTAGATGAAAGAAAAAGCATGAGGTATCCCATGAAATCCTGGTTGCCTTCCCAGCGTCAACGGCTTTGAACTACCATGACTGACATCAGAGGTTGAGCTCTTGCGTACTTGTAAAGCAGACCTGCCCTTCAGATCTTGTCCTGAAGCACCTAGAACGCATTTGGGTTCCTGTTATCCAGTTAAAGATGAATAAATTAGATAAGAATTAATGTTACATTCTTTCTAGGTTTTCAGAATTTTACACAACTTTAAGAAAGAAAAATAAGCAATAACGCAACAGAACCAACTAGTCCACAGTCCACACCAGAGGCTTGCCCAGTAGCATGGAATATAGAATATCAATTCAGAGAGAGAGTGGACGGAGGGAGAAGAATACTTGAAGGGATTAATAGGAATATTATTTTTTCTATTGCAAGGGCAAATACTTCTTAAGAGACAATATACCAACCGAGAACTTGTGTATACCAAAGTTACATAAATAATTTGCAGAGCACGCCTACAGCAGTAGTTCAGTACCTATGCACGTGTCAATGGCCCAAAAGAAAGAAGGAATGGAGATGAAAACCATGTGAAACAAATAATACAAGTGTAGCACCGCACCTTCTCTGTAATAGATCCCGGTAAGTTAGCCACTGGTGTCAAAAGCTTCGCTCTTGAGACAATAGAAAAGATAGCATTTCAGAAGTGCAAGGATGTTTATCCATGAGATACCAGGCAGATTGCCACTTACCGCCCTGGGGAATATCTATCCCTAGCAGCCTTTATCTTTTCTACCGCCTAATGAATAAAGAAGCAAACAGACTGTGTCAAGAAATCAATCATTTAATAATTTGCATTGGGAAAAGTGAATAAGAGTTCACAGGTGAAATAAAAGATGCATCCATGCCTTTTCTACTCAATCAGGACTGAAACTGTTTTCAGTTGCCAAGAAATTCACAAGCCCCTGAACACAAAAAAGCCCCAACTTTCAGCCTGTTAAAAAACACGGACCATATGATATGAACTCTCAAGCACAACCTCCTTCTCTGGTGAGGTCCACAAGAAATCTGGAATTTATGTACAAACATTAGGTTCCATAAACAAGGTCCGAACTTCCTGGTAAGGCCAATCTTCTGGAACAGTGTACCTACGGATCAAATAAGAACATGCACAGTAAAACCTAGCATTTCAAGATTACTCAGAGAATAGCACAACAAACAAGACAAATATGCTAGTTGAACCAGATCATGAATCTACACCCAAATCCCAAGGGATTCCAAGATTTTGGCATATTTTCAAATTCCTGGGGTATAAACTGTTATGAATATTGTGTGTATATTGAAGAGGCCTAATGAGCAATATATATATGGTACAAAAGGGACATAAGACTAAACCATAAAACAATAGGAAATACTAGAAATACCCTTAACACCCCCCTCCAAATGCAAAGCGTATGCAATAGCATTGCATTTGAAAAGTGTTGATACTACAAAAGAAAAAAAAATCCGAAGTCCGAGTCTTATAATATCGTCATAGCATGCAGCTTTTGGAAAATATGTCGACAAAATATCCCCTCCCATCCGGTGTCGTGCGACAACCCATAAAGCACAAGGTACGGGAGCAAAGTTGATCGCGGCAACACGATGAAGAAGATGATGAGACCGACATGAATAAAGGAAGCTATCAAATCAAGCCGAAGATAAATAGATAAAAGCATAGCGGCGCAGATCGAAACCCAAGACGACGGCGGCGCAGTGCACAAGAAGCGCAACGGAGGCGCAGAGCGGAAGAAGCGCGACGGCCTTAAATGCTCGAGGCAGCGGCTCAGATAGAAGCGGCGACATCATAAAGATTTCTACGATCTGCAGCGGCTCGAAGAAAAGAACGGCGGCGGCTGCCATGTAAAAGAAATTCCTATGCTTCTATAACTGACAATAAATTTATGGACTCGCATGGCTTAGACGAACTCAAATATAAAGTGGTACGAACTTGGATGGACGCAATAGAAGAAACGACATGAAAGAAAGGAAAGCCTAAGGATAACTAGCAATAGCATAATAGCAGCAACAGAAGACTCATCTCCTCATCCAACCAGCAAGCACCAGTGCAGCACCATAAAGCTTGTAGCAACACCATCAGCAGCCCAAACAAAGTGATGGTCGGATCACATCTTCTTGTATGTAGTGACAAACTCTGGGATGACCAAGAAGTAAGGTCGTTCAATAAAAGATGTCGTAAAAGCTGCCATTGAAACGGCAGCAGCAGACCCACACAAAAGGACCTTTGTCTGTAAGGCATCTTTGAACCAACAAACCCATTAAGCAACTTGTCCCACAGGAGGTCTGCCGTAGCACTTGTGTTGTGGGTCATGTTGTCTTGTCCTTGACGCGACTTTCACGAAGTAGCTTGAAGCAAAGTCTCCGCTTCTTTGGTTGCTTCACCTGATGCAGCGCAGTGCCTCTCGGCTTTTCTTGTGATACCAAACTGGTACAGCAGTGCCTCCCTTTTCCGTTGGAAAGAACACCAGAGCGATGTTCGCGAGAAAACCGGCGAGCGGATCAGGACGAAGAGAAAACCAGATCAGGTCGCAGAGCATAGCCGAAGCTCGGTGAGAGCGGCGCGGCGGACCAGTGCGAGGGATCCGGGCATCGAGAGCGGCAGCAGGCCGATCCATGGGCTACAGGCCAGCGACGCGGAGGAAAGCGCAGAGCCAGCGGCATCGAATCGGAGCTGAGGAGGCGCAGATCCAAGAGCCGCGATCTGGCCAACCAGATCCGGACGAAGCGACCTCGGCGACGACAAGGTGGTCGGCGTCGGAGGCGGCAGCGGCAACAAGATTTGATACCACCGAGCAGAGGTGGCACGAATCCGGGTGACGCAGGCGACGACGGTCGGAAGACGAAGCAGCGCTGGAGGTAGAAGGTGTCGGGTGGCCCGAGCGGCAGCATAGGGTAGATCCGGCCGTGGGAGGCAGACCCGAGTAGGAGACACGGCCGACGAAGATGTTGCCACCTCTACCTCGGCTGGAGAGCGACAGTGGCGGCTGGAGAGGATGAACCAGTAGTGGCGGCGGCTAGAGAGGAAGATCCAGCGGCGACAACGAGAGGCCGCCCGTAGAAGAGGAGGCAGAGCACGGATCTAGACCACCGTTGCCTATCCCTGGCTCCCCATCTATCCAGGTAGCGCACCGCCACCTCTCCCTGGTTCCGCAAGCACGACGCCAAAGTCGAGCACGAAGGCTAGAAGGAGGCCACCCCTGGGAGCGAAGATTGGTCCTTCGGGGACAGCAGCAGCGAAGGCGAGTAGAGGCTAGGAGGCGGTGACGCTACAGTAACTCTAACCTAACATTTGCTCTAATACCATGTTATGAATATTGTGTGTATATTGAAGAGGTCCAATAGGCAATATATATAGGATAAAAGGGGACACAAGACTAAACCCTAATACAATATGAAATACCAGAAATACACTTAACATAAACAGCGCATCAAGAAGTTATATGAAGCAGAAACCCAAAAGAATAATCACTGGGCATTGCCACCATGACATAAAACTAGGAAACATTAAGCAACTGTCCATTAAAATGTTAATTTCTAAAAAAAACAATATTCCAGGCAGTCATCAAGGACTGGTCAAAACCAAGCACATGTCAGAGACATGACCAATCAGCAATTAGTTGATGACTACTTGGAAGCACACTCATGATGCACACACTCTACTGACGCCATGCCTCACCTTGACAGGTATGTGCAGCAGGCCAGCAGCATAAAATGGTCTCAGCAGCAGCTGAGAGTGGACGCAACAGAGGCATGCCGATAGCAGTAGGCAGGGTGACAGAGGGCAGCAGCGCAGCAACATACAGAGGGCAGCAGCGCAGCAACATACTGGCATGATAGCTGCAGGATCACAAGAATGGCCTAGCCACAGCACATAGCGCATGGAGATGGTGCCATGGCAACAGGAGCAGTTGCAGAGTGCGGCATGGGCGCATGGCGACAACAGCTGTGTAGGATGCAGAGTGGTGGACAGTGGCAGCATGGGACACACTAATGGTATGGCTACACCTAGTGTGTGACACAGCAGCACAAAGGAAATTCGGCAATCTTTTCCTAAAGTAAGTGATATTATTTTAAAAAATTGTTGACTTTACCAAAATTCAATAATCAAATATTTCGGATGATTTGCATCATCATTACCATTGAAAAGGCATGCATAATGCCATAATCGTATGCTCAGTCTATGTTAAGCATATAAGCATGTCCACATGACAAATCATCATTGAAACACCATCCTTACCAATGAAAGCACGAGCCTATTGTATAATTGCATACAGGCCTTTTCAGGAGTTTAATTGCTTAAATTATCAATTCATAGAGTGAAAAAAAAGTCTTAATACTTTGCTGGCAACACAAATCACTAGCAACTAGCAAGGATAAGTGATAAACATACCTCCTCTGGTTAAAATTTTGCACAACTTCTTCTATGCAACCATGCTAACGAATAAGTTGCAAGGCTCTTTGTCCTCCAATACCTATTTGAACCAAAATGGAAGTACTACAAAATTTTAAATTCCTAAAAGGCTCTATATTTGGGACGAATTTTATAGATTTATGGTAAATATTAGTCAAGGTTGGAAACAGCATACACACTTACACAGCACCCAATTTCCTTGCACTATAAGCAAAAGCACTCCACAAACAACATACTTAAACTTCAAGTAGTGTCATGTAGCTGACACAAGCATAAATTTTAAACTATAGAAAGAAATGACAGAAAAGATAATTTGAATATAAAGCATGGGCCATTACACTTCCACAGTTCTACTGAAGCTAAATTTGGAATGGAGTATGTTATATCTAAAGCACCCATGGCATGAGCAACTAATAAAGAGAGCCAAAATTTTCAGAGTTGTACCATTTGTTCAGCAAAGCATAAAGTACTGCATCATGTTGTGGGCACAATCTAACATCAAAATTCAAGCATGCGTAAAAAAACATATGACGCGATAATACCGTTAATATTCTTGCAGTAGTCCCATCCGGGGATCAAAAAACCGGATCCAGCGGAAATCCCGGTCGGCGGCCGGTACCGGTAACCTGCCGGTTATCGGCTGGTTACTGGAAAAACCAGAGAAAAAAACCGGTCAAATTTTGAAAACTAAATTTTGAACTGCGGTTTTCCCGAAACCGATTACCGACCGAGAACCGAAAAAACCGGATGAAAAACCGGAAAACCCTGAAAATAGAGAAAATTAGTAATTAGCAATTTGAAATTTGGAATAATGCAAATATTAATTAGCATCCAAGGCTCCTTTATGTTTTAATAGTGCTAAATATACTAAAAACTAATATTTCAATACATAATCTAGCATAACAATGCCGAAACTAACTGTGGAAGGACATTATGGAGTCAAAAATTCAAATTTGAATTTAAAAATTTCGGCATGTTTTTTTTCTACCAGAACCGGCCGGGAAAACCGATTACCGCTGATAACCGGCCAGTTTTTTTTACTCTGGTCACATCCACTAAGGATACATAAGTCAACGAATTTATGCATTGTGAATAAAAGTTCCTCCAAAACCTGGAAAATAATGCAGAATTACCCTGAGACTTGGAAAAATATTAGAAGATAAAAACTATAAGGAATTACCTTTGACACTTCAAATTATGTTACAGGAGACTTCTTAAAACTAAGGTCAGTTAAGTGGCGAAGAAATCTTCAAGCACCAAAAGTCAGTGAATCCATATCCTCTGAAGCTACAGCATAGACCTGGCATTCACAACCCTCAATGAAATACAGTCCAGCCATGCAACTAGGGTATCAAAGATACATAATTCTTACAAAGTCATTCACTTGTTACACCTTATGATTTTCACAAAGTGCTGCACACTGTGCTTCTGCCTCACCTGGTGCCTGCAAAAGTGTTAAGACAAAGTGATTAGCTATATTGATGTAACAGTACAAGCTCATGAAGGACAGCTAACATGCTTGCATCTTTTCCATGAAATCATAGTACAGCATGTAGTTCAGTTAGAAGAATTACTCCCCATGAGGTGTGTCGACCAAGGATAAAAATCTCGTTACCGGCCAGTTTACCGGTGACTGGCCGGTTACCGGATTTACCGGAAAAAAACCGGATGAAATTCGTTTGAATTTGCTTAAAAACCAGTCAAAATTTGAAAACTAGAATTTGAATTTGCTAAACCGGGAAAAAAATTTGCTTAAAAACCAGTCAAAATTTGAAAACTAGAATTTGAATTTGCTAAACCGGGAAAAACCGTAGGGTTTTCCGTTATCGACCGATCGTAAGGCGATTCATCGACCGCAGAATCGACTAGGATTTTCATCCATGGTGTCGACGATCTAGACGACGATTTTGTGGAATAATGAGGGAAACGCTAGAACTCGCGGACAAGCAATTAAAAAGGGATGCATTTATTACTAAGAATAGATTACATGGGTGTTCCTTGATCACAGGGAACAATGAGTGATACGGGTTACAATTGTCTTTGTCCTATCCTACTATCCAACCGGTCCTTATATACTACCGAAGAGGTGGCAGTTGGCGATGTCGAATGAGGCGTCTTCTTGCTCCAAAAGGCAGCACACGTGGTAGCGGTCCGTCAGCGACTCATCTTTTCGCGACGTGGAAGGAACATACTCCAGGTAGTTGTTGTCAGAGACGTAGAAGTGATCTGGTAGTTGTATGTCAGAGACATGAGGTAGCTATACACGTGCGGCCAATCTCCGCCTCCTTCCCCGCTCCACCCGCTTCAGCCCGGGCCCACTGTCAGCTACATGCGAGCGCCAACCCGCTTGCCAACGCAACCGTCGTCGCTCCCGTGTGCGCCACGGACTCTAAGTCCACTCCACCCTCGACGTCCAGGTCGAGCACGCCTCCCCGCGCTATCAAGCCACCGCCAACCTGTGCCTCCTCTTCGCCTCACCCCGTTGCCTCTGTACGTCGTTTTCCTCCGCCCAGAATGCCTCCGCGAAGCGCCGCTCGACTTCGTATTCCCCACGTCCGGTGACGGCTTTGTCGCGCCCGTTCCTCCGCCTTGGAAGCTCCTTGAGCCAAGCCCATTGTGCCGTCAGCTCCGCCTCGATCTTCTCCGCCGATTGCGCCCAACCACCGAAGCTCCCGTGCACCACATCGTCGTCACCACTTCTTTCTCAACTCCGGCCACGCCCGTGCACCCGAAAAAGCTTCAGTTCCATTCCCCGCTATTCCGGTGAGCTTCTCGTTGAATCTCTCGCGCCACACCGTGCTCCAACCCCCGATCTACACTTCTACTCTTTTGATTTCGAGTTTGGTGCACCGTGAGCGAAGATCCCTCTTCTCTTTTCCGGCCACCGCCCTTCGTCAGTCGATTGCGTCGCACTGGTGGTCCTTCGCCCTCATCTTTCCCACCTTATTCATCCCCACACCACGTTCTACACCGTGCTCCCCTCGTTTTCCCCGGAACTACCTCGCCACCGTAGTCGATCCGCCGCCGCCGCCTTGAGCTCGCCACCGGTCAGCACTATCGACCTCCGGTCTCCGCGTATGCATCACCAACTTCGCCTCGATCTCCTCTCCCCGTTTTGCCCTTCCATCGCCTCTGTCGTGCTCACTATCGCCAGTGAGCCCCATGCGCCGCCACGTCGCTAGTGCCACCTTGCGCCACATCATCACTTTGTCCTCGGTCCGCTGTATCAAGACCATGTGCGCGATCGTGATCAAGATCGCTCGCCACGCCCGCCACCTCGCCACCTCAGCGCCATCTCCCTACCACCTCATCCCATTGTATAACGTGTCAATCCACTAATCGTCCACGTAGCAAAACAGAGTCGTCCTCCTTTCTCTCTTACGTGCAGGTCCCACACGTCATCCACCCAATCCAAACCCTAGATCAAATTCTCTCTCACTTGCATGCCGTGGTCAGTCAATCCTGGTCAAACCCTATCTCCATGAGCTTGGTCCACCCTCCACCGTGGACTAGCACACCTCTATGGACTTGGTCTATGGACCAATGGCCCCACATGTTAGTCTCTAAACTTTTCCCAGAATATCTTTTTATTCAAAAAATCCATAAATCTCAGTGGACCCCACATGTCATCCACAACCTTTTCCAAAATTTCTGAAATAAAAGATTTTGGGAATATTACGTGAACCCCACCTGTCAGTATCTCTCCCCCTTTTCCTTTTCAGCATTTTCCTTCCTGGTCGAACTTCCGAAAGCTCATTCTTCCTCATACAAACTCCGATTGAAACCATTCAAGTTTCTAAATTCATCTAAAATCAAGCCCTACCTTCCAGTACCATTCAATTTCCATTTGGAGTTTATTTGATTTGTCTTTTTGAATTATATTTGTTTTTGCGCTTTCTCTCTCGTTGGACGTTGATGTTCCGGAATCATCCGACGGAGCTGAAAGCCAAGGAATTGCAAGATCAAAGATAAAAGAAAAACATCATTGTTATAGCAAAGCAAGTTGTACCTTTGACCATGTTGAAGCCAGTTTTTCAAAAATTACTTTGATTCAAACTATTACATGTTATTTCAATTATTTAATTCTTTAAATTTTGCGATTAGTTATACACCTACTTGATTATATCCACCTTGCTCATTGTATTATCCTAATCTTTTGTCACCATAACTTGGTTAATTATTAGTTGGTATTATTATAGCACCAGCGTGGGTTAGTTAGACACAAATAGTTTGCTTATCCATGCAACGGGTTATTGATATCATTTTGAGTTGCAAATCTAAACTTGACTAAGTGATTATGGAACAACTTTGTGGAAAGATTGTGCGTTGTATGTTGTCGCTCGTTAACAGCATGTGTTGCACTTAACCAACAGGGTGGGAAAAGACTTAATCAAGTATGAATGTCATAGTTGGTAGTATGGAGTTGTGTGTGTTTGGAAAAATATGAATGTGACAGTTGGTAGTAGTTTAACAGTCTTGCCTTGGTCAATTAAGGACTTAACTTTATACGCCATTGAACTAAACTATAATTGTACGACCACATGTCAGGTATGGGACAGACCTAACTTAGTAAGTTACGGATTCTTGACATTGATTACCCAGGCAGATAGGTTAGACCATGGTTATTAAGGCGGTAAGACGAGGCGAGGCGACCCACCCCCCCACACGTTTTAAGCGATAAGGCACAAGGCGAGGCGACGCCTTACACACATCCTAAGGCGCTAATGCAGCAAATAAAATGAGTATTTTAGCAGCACATATGTACACTGTGTTAGATATATAGACAGTGTAGGGTATTCTTTGTATATTCACAACCCTGTACATGCTATATATTGGCCTTTTGGCCCATTGGAATGGATAATAAGCCTCTTTCCAACATGGTATCAGAGCAAACTTAGGTTTCGGGTTAGGGGTTGCCAGCCAGCACCACCGCCCGCCACCGCCCTACCTGTGCCTTCCGCTTTTCCTACTCCCCCCGCAACTGCTCAGCTTTTCTTCCGCCTGGGTCTCTCTGCGCCGCCGACGTCCTCCCACCGCCGGATCGCGCGTGCCGCCGCCTGATCCCGCCGCTGGAGCCTCCCTACCGCTGGATCCTACCGCTCCGTCGCCGGATTTGCCTCCGCGGCCGGATCCTACCGCTGCGGCCGCCGCCGCCCACGGCCGGCCGCGACGACGCCTGAAGTTACCGAGCAGAGCAGAGGCTCGCTCTGCTTCCTTTTTTCGCTGGAGCGGCGGGCATAGCCCACACCGCCTCCGATCTACTCTGAGCCGGCGTGCGCTGCCGGCCACTCGAGCCTACGGCTTTAGCTCCGGTTTCTCCGGAAAAAAAACATCAACTAAAGACTCCGGATCCGGTCAAGTCATCCCTGATGGCTTCTACCAGAGGCTCCTTCGCCATCTGACTCCCCTCTGTTCGGTTCGATGGGACGAACTTCCAAGCGTGGGCCATTCACCTGAGGATCCACCTGAACAGCCAGTGTCTCTAGGGTCATCTCACCAGTGAGCACCCCTATCTGCCTCGCCCGACACCACCCGTTATGCCCGCTCCTCCTGCTGGTGCGGATCTGGTGGCTCAGGAGGCCACCAATGTTACACTAGAGGCCCTGGAGATCTACCAGTTTGAGTTGTACGCCTACGAGCGATGGCAGGATGTCGAGACTTGTGCTACCGCCATCCTGGCGGGTAGCATGTCCGTGACCATCTCCATGGATGTAACGGAGCTACTGACGACACAACTTATGTGGAAGCGCCTCCGAGCTTACTACCAGCCGACGAGTGATGCTATGTATCTCTCAGTCGTGCACCAGGTGCATTCTCCTCAGCAGCTCAATGCCAATGTGGATGATTTCTACCGGAAGCTATCTGACGTGGCGACAGCTTGACTATCTGGGGTTGGATATCTACCGCACCTATCCTCGCCGGCGCGGCTCCGCGCCACCAGAAACTCACCGCTGCAGACGACTTCTCGGCATCGCCTCGGCCTTGAGTCCGAGACGCAGGCGTGCTCATCTCTTGACTCGCCACCCGCGCCCGAGCTTGGTGGAGGCCCTCACGGGTGTGCGTGCTGAGGAGACTTGACACCGTGGCGTGACTCAGATGCAAGCTGTCTTGTCTGCTTCAGCGCCTGCTCCATCGGTCTCTTCAGCACCGACCGTGATCCCTCCAGCTCCTCCAGCTGGTCGCCGCCTCTCATCGCGGGTCTCCACAAAGACCTACCGCCGCCGCGGACGGCCACTGTGTTTCGTGGATTGCTACAAGCGGAGGAGGGACCAGGGTCGTCAGGGTGGACGTTCCCCGAAGGGCTCTGGAGGTTCTTCTCACTCAGGAGCTGACGCTTCTCGCCAGGGCTCCTTCGCTGACGCCACACAGCAGCTCCTCTACCCACCTCACTTCCGTTCATTCCACGGTTCTTCCTTCCACTTTTCAGACTGCAGATGGTACGTCTCTTCCTGTTACAGACCGAGGCACCCTCTCCACTTCTTCCTTTCATGTTCTTGTGGTCTCTCATGTCCCTCAACTTACTATGCAGCTTATATTGGCTGGTCAGATCACTGATCACGACTGTCGTGTTGTTCTTAAGTCTTACTCTTGTTGTGTTCAGGACCGCCACACGGGGACTCTGCTTGGTACTGGCCCTCGACACCGTGATTCGCAGCGTCTTTGGGAGGTTGACTGGCTTCATCTTCCTTCCGTTGTCTCCATCAACCAGTCAGCCACTACCACTACCTCTGGTCTTGCCGCGTCCTCCACTACCTCCTTCGCTCAGTGGCACCGTCTCGGTCATCTCTGCGGATCGCGTCTATCGTCACTAGTAGGTCGTGGTGTTCTTGGGTCTGTTTCTAGAGACACCTCTTTACATTGTACGGGTTGCAAGCATGGCAATCAGCTGCGGCTCCCCTATAACTCTAGTGATTCTATTTCTACTCGTCTTTTTGATCTTGTTCACTTTGATGTTTGGGGTCCGGCTCCCTTCATTTCGAAATGGGTCATCGATACTATGTGATCTTTATTGATGATTATTCATGTCATACTTTGATCTATTTTATGTCCTCTCGCAGTCAGGTTCTCTCTATTTATCAGATGTTTGCCACCATAGTTCACTCAGTTTAATTCAGTCATTCGTGTGTTTCGTGCCGACTCTATAGGTGAGTATCTATCTGCTACTTTGCGCTGCTTTCTCACGAAAGTGGTACTCTTCCTCAGATCAGTGTCTGGTGCTCACGCCGTAACGTGTGTCTCGAGCGTAAGCATCGTCACTTGCTTGAAACCGCTCGCACTCTCATGCTTGCCTCTTCTGTCTCCCCCCCCCCCCACCACCACTTCTGGGCCGAGGCCGTTTTCACTATTGCTTTTCTCATCAACATGCAGCCTTCCACTGCTCTTCAGAGCTCTACTCCTGTCGAGCGCCTCTATGGGCGAGCCCCAGAGTACAATCACCTTCACTGTTTCGGTTGTGTCTGTTTCGTCCTTCTTCCACCTCGTGAGCACACCAAGCTGACTGCTCAATCAATTGAGTGCGTTTTCCTTGGCTACAGTCTTGAGCATAAAGGTATTCGTTGCTACGACCCTGTTGCTCGCCGGATGAGGATCTCTCAGGGTGTCACTTTCGACGAGTCCCGACCTTACTACCCTCGTTCCCCCACAGTCAGGTCAGATTCTCTTGTTGCATCGCTCTCTTTTCTGACTTTTCCTGACTCTCCGCCTTCCACTGCTGTTTTGCTTCCCCTCCACCTTCGCCTCCCTCTCCTCCGGCTGCACCTATTCCTCCTCCGTCGGAGTTTCCTTCCCGCTCTTTTGTTGAGATTACACATTTTCCTCTGCGCTACTCTCGTCATCCTCGGTCTTCTCCAGTTGAGCCTCTGTATTTGTTGGGCCATGTTCCCAGCTCTTCTTCATCCTTATTGGGTCCAACTCCACCCTCTCCCAGATACGATCTTCGTGATCGTCACACTATTAGGCCGCCTGAGCGCTACAGTTTTGCAGCCGCTGCTCTTTCTGAGCCTACGACCTATCGTGAGGCTGCTGCCTAGGATGCACCGATACGCGATACCGGTACGGCGATACATATACGGCAATACCCTATTTCTTCGAAAAACCCGATACGATGATACAGATGTGTGTGTGTGTGTATATATATATTTAAAATAGTAAAAATATAAAATAAGTTAGTTGATAAGTTTGAGACTTTGAGTCAAGGGCTTACCAATGTATGTAAATTTGTCCATGTATGTATGTAAATTTACTCCATTTGTCCGGTATATATGTAAATTTATCAATGTATCACCTTGATTCTTGACATACATGTTGCCATAAGGACCATAAGTCCATAACTAATGAAATGCGACATCATTAGTTATGGTCCTTATGACAGTATGTATGTCAAGAATCAAGATAAAATGAACAATAGAAGACTTAGCTTCTGCATGACTAATGATAGAACATAGATAGATAGTTCATATTACATAATTCAAGCACACCCAGTCACAAACCATACGGGTCCATACCCCATAACATAGTTCAACAATGTTCATAAAGCAACAAAACATAATCAATACCACTTCTATTCATCACTCAACCATAGTAGTTTCAGCATCATCTTTTGTTGCATCTTCACATAATTCCATTTTCAACTCTGGTTCATCAAGTGAGAGATTAGCAATCTCAAGGATGCCCATGCCACTAGTAAAACTTTCATGGGCATCTGCTCCAACATCCCACATCCTTGTAGGTCCATAATGATATTTTTCTGATTTTCTTGAGAGAAGGCGAAGATTGGAGTGCACAAATACCAAATCTTCCGCACGTTCAGGAGTCATCTTGTTTCTCTTCATGCTATGAATGAAACCATAGGTACTCCAATTCCTTCCACAGCAAGAAGATGATGATGGTTGCCCAAGCAATTTCAAAGCCAACGCTCTCAACTCTAGGGCTGAACCTCCATACATGCTCCACCATTGCTTTGGTTTAAGATGAACTCTATCCTCAATTTCCGATACTTCCGACACGATCGGGCCGCACCGACACGACGGATACCAGATGCGCCTAGGAGGCGACGGGCATCGAGGTCGCCGCCACCCCGATTGGCACCGCGATGTCTGAGGAGATTGCTGCTTTGGAGCGTACTAGGACTTAGGATCTTGTGCCCCTACCTGCTCGTCACTCCCATCACGTGCAAGTAGGTGTACAAGATCGGGACCCACTCGGATGGTTCCCTCGAGCGCTACAAAGCTCGTCTTATAGCGCGTGGTTTTCAGTAGGAGCATGGTTGTGACTACGATGAGACCTTCGCTACTGTTGCTCACATGACCACTGTTCGCACTCTTCTTGTTGTGGCCTCTGTTCGATAGTAGCCCATATCTCAGTTGGATGTTAAGAATGTCTTTCTCAATGGCGAGCTGCGTGCGGAGGTCTACATGCAGCCGCCCCCTGAGTATTCTGCCTCTGATGGTATGGTTTGTCGCCTTCGTCGCTCTCTCTATGGGCTCAAAGAAGCCCCTCGTGCTTTGTTTGACTACTTCTCCTCTGTTGTCACTGCTGTCGGCTTCTCCACCAGTGATCACGAACCTGCCATCTTTGTTCACACCTCTTCTCGGGGTCGGACGCTCCTCTACGTGGATGATATGATCATCACTGGAGATGACTCTCAGTACATTGCCTTTCTGAAGGGTCTCAGTGCAGTTCTTGATGTCTGATTTGGGTCCTCCTCGTTACTTCCTTGGGATTGAGATCACTTCTACGTCTGAAGGCTACTATCTCTCCCCGGAGAGGTACATTCAGGATATCCTTACTCGTGCTTGTCTCACGGATCAGCATGTAGTGGATACTCCGAAGGAGCTTGGTGTTCACCTTCAGCCTGCCGATAGTGAGCCTCTTGAGGATCCCACTCACTACTGTCATCTTGTTGGGAGCCTTGTCTACCTTGGGATCACTTGCCCTGACATCTCTCACCCAGTTCACATCCTGAGTCAATTCGTCTCTGCTCCCACTCATCTTCTTCGTGTTCTACGATATCTTCGCGGGACCATCACTGGTCGCCTTTTCTTTCCTCGCTCTAGTTCTTTGCAACTTCAGATGTACTCTGATGCGACCTGGGCTAGCGATCATTCTGATCGCCGGTCCTTTCTGCTTATTGTGTTTCTCTTGGTTCCTCCTTAATTCTTGGAAGACCAAGAAGCAGACAGCAGTTTCCCGTTCGAGCGCTAAGGCTGAGTTGAGAGCTATGGCGTCGTTGACAGCTGAGATCATCTGGCTTCGGTGGCTACTTGAGGATTTCGGTGTTTCCGCTTCTGCATCGACTCCTCTCTTATCAAATAATACAGGTGCGATCAGCATTGCTCGAGATCCTGTGAAGCATGAGCTCACCAAGCATATTGGAGTGGATGCCTCGTACATGCGGTCGCAGGTGCAAGACCAAGTTATTGATCTTCAATATGTGCCTTCGGAGTTTCAGTTAGCAGATTTCTTCACCAAGACACAGACTAGAGTTCAATATAGATTCTACGTTTCCAAACTCAGTGTTGTTGATCCACCATGAGTTCGAGAGTGGGTGTTCTTTGTATATTCACAACCCTGTACATGTATATTGGCCCTTTTGCTCATTTGAATGGATAATAAGCCTCTTTCCAACACCTTGTCATTGCCAATTCTTAGGCCCATGTAGCACCCAACCCCCTTTCCAATTGCTCTTCTCCCATGTAGCATCCATCCCTCTTGCAAGTTTCAACATATAGATTGTTATAAATGTAATAGATACAAATTGTATTCCAATTAATTGAGTAAATGCGGATTGAGTATTTGAGTGACATACCTTGTTGACAATCTCTCCTCTCTTTTCTTCTCCCAAGCAACAAGCTACATGAATAATAAGCAACATAACAAATTAACAAGCACGACATAAGCGACATAAGTCCACAAAAATAACATAGGTGATAAGTCCACAAGCTTAGAGTAGTCTAATGGCATAATAGTAGTCCACAACAGTACAACACAAAAGTAGCATAGTCCAACTCTCTCATCTCTCAATATCCATCGTCGAACTCATTGGGATTACTAGTAGAATCCATATTTTCTCCACCATCTTCAGTAGCATTGGGAGCTTTGTCACAATCGCTCACATCCACATCATGTGGATCTTCTTCATTGCCCAAATCTAAGTCCTGCTCTTGCTCATCTAAGCCATCTTCTTCAACCACCATTGTTGTAGATCTTGCACGCCTTTGGTAGATCAGTCTCACCATGACTATGTCTATTGGCTTGCCTTGGAAGACTGTGACCTCGAAACGAGAGTGATGCGCCAATGGCTTCATCAACATCATCCCATGAAAGATCACCCTCATGACCACCTTGAGGTGGTACAGCCAATGAGCCAGCCCATTCATTGTCCCATTCAAACTCCTCAATGACCAAATGGTCATAGTTTTTGCCCGCTTTCTCCTACCTCATTTGAAACCTAGTTTTCATCTTCCGATTGTATGCAACAAAGACCAAATCAATCAATCTCGTGTAATAACCGGTTCCTTTTCTTTGTATGTAGCTACAAAAGCACAAATGGCGAGGAAAGCAAATAAAATGAGTAAATGACGTGTTGAAATTAATAAGCACATATAAGCTACAAATTGAGTTAATGAAAATAAACACAAAGAAGCTACAAATTGACTCACAAATTCAAAGGTACTCCAATTTCGCTCACAACCGGATGATGAAGCACAAAGACTAACAACACGCTTAGCAAACCTTTGTAGGTTGATGGCTCGACCACCATATGAACGCCGCCAATCAACTAGAATGGCAAATACACACGCATATTAGGAATTAGGAATGAAATAAACATGCTGAAATTAACAACACTTACTAAGGCTCCTTGACTCAAGCTTTGGATTGCCATTTTGTTTGAAAAGACACTCCTCGTTGGCCCTCATAATGCATGGCTTGTTCATCAATCTTGTTACGGATATTCTCATCTTGCATCATTCTTGCAAGCACATCATTGAAGCAACTCCTTAACTCCCCAACATAGGTATCATCTCCACTCTTTTGGATGGCAAAGAATTTCCCTGGGTTCAAATAGAGTACAGCCCCATACAATGGATGATCCATTTGTTTCACCCAACGTCGCTCAATAATGTTCATGATCTTCTTGAGCAAACGTTGCTTGTTTTGGGTAGGGAAGCTAAGCTTGATCTTCTCCTTTGCATGAGCCATTAATGCTGCAACCTCTAGCATTGCGGGCTTCTCATCACCATCTACCACCCTAAGCACGATAAAAAGTGGGGCTGAAGCTCTAAAGCAATCTTCAATTGAATTTCAGAACTCCTTGGAGAGCACAATGTCTGTCACATGCATACCGGCATCCGTCTTTGACAATTTGATGCTAGTCCATGATTCACTCACAAAGCATCCTTGTGCTTGTGCCATGCTCTTCAAAGTAAGGAAGGCTGTGGCAAACCGAGTGGCTGTGGGTCGCACAAGATCCATCCCACCTGTCTTCTCCCTCATTGCACTAAGAAGCCTCCCATGCCTATAAATGAATGTGATGACAGGCATGTGCAATAGACTTCTTAAATTCCTTCAACTTCCCAATGTTTTCCAACATAAGGTCCAAGCAATGTGCGGCACAAGGACTCCAAAACAGTGTAGGAATCCTGCCCATTAGAAACTTGCCTGCTGCCTTGTAGTTAGCACCATCATCGGTGACAACTTGAACAACCTTGTCTTTTCCAATAGCCTCAATTCTCTTTAGCAAATTAGCTAGCATAGTTGCATCATGTTGTTCACTTGATGCATCAACGGACTCCAAGAAGTAAGTCCCTTCCGAGCTGTTGACAAGGAAGTTGATCAAGTGGAGTCCCCTCCTATTAGACCATCCATCCGACATAAGTGTGCAACCATATTGCTTCCACGCCCGCTCGTGCTCCTCCCTCAAGGTATTTGTCTCCTTAATGCAATCTTGAAGAAATAGCTCCCTCAACTCATGGAATCTAGGAGGCTTATACCCGGAACCGTACTGCACAGTGGCCTCACAAGCAATCTCAGACTGCCTTGAGTTTGCGGCATTAAATGGTATGCCACACTCATAGAACCACAAGACTCATTGCTTATTCACATAATGCATGCCATCCTTGGTCCTTGTGCTTCCCTCCATGGTGCTTTGAAAAGACCCTAAACGTCTTTGATCTACAAGATCTTCGAGTGTTTTTCGAAGCATACCAACAACTAACTTGGTCTCCTTTGCCTTGGCCTTGCTTGATGCTAGAGCCTTTAATGAAAAGGCAGCATGCCTTCTTTTGGCGGTTGTCTCAGAACTTGGCTTCATAGTGGAGTCTTGGGACTCGATGCCATGTGCTACTACCTCCACATCTTGACCTCCCCCTTCATCATCTAGGAAGATTGGTTTAGTCCTCCTATTTTTTTCAAATAATCTCTCATCTCTTTCCTGATTTCTGTTGTGGTATTGAGACACATAACCACATCTGAATAGCCACCCGCAAGATGCTCCTTCAGCCTTTTAATCCCTCCTTTTACTTGGGGTGTTACAAGGGATACACATCACCTTATCTCAGTTGCCAATTTTTGGCCAATAGCCATATTTCCATCCCAGATCATTAGGCTTCACCTTCCGTTTTGGATCGGTCTTTGGATCATACTCGGAGAATGCAATACTTGCACTTGCACTTGCCATTTTTTTTGCTTCTGCATTAGAGAGATCAGAGAAGTAATTATCAGTTTAACTAACATTCAGCAATTCAGCACAACACCAGTACACCACAACATAGTAGCAGTTCAGCATAAAGCACTGATTCGCTTCGCTGTTCGCTCAATTGCTCCTCTATTCTCCACACCTCAGCGCAGCACAGAGCACACGACCACACGCACATGTCGATGCGCCCGCCTCCCCCTCCGGCGGCGACCCGACCTGCCCGCCTCCCCCTCCTCTGGATACGGGGAGGAGGGAGGGAGGGGAGGCGGGGAGAAGGACGATAGGTGGAAGAGGGGAGAGGAGGGGTAGGCAGGCAGGCCGGGTCGCCGCCGGAGGGAGAGCTGTTGGGCGACGGGCGAAATAGAGTAGAGGGGGGGAGCTGCTGGGCAACGAGCGAAACAGAGCAGAGAGGAGGGGAGAGGAGGGGTGTACCTTGCTGGGCGACGGGGATGGGCTGGAGAGGGCGACGCCGAGGCAGATGGGAGAATGGCCACGCAGATCCGCCGTAGCCGGAGCAGATGGAGGCGCCGCCGCCTAGGGTTCCAGGTGAGTCTTCAGCTCTTCGCCCTCTCCTCTTTCCCCTTCTCTCTCTTGTTATGCCAGTGGCCAACACTTCGCACTCCTCGCGCTAAGGCCAGCAGGCCCAGTACTTCGTGCGCGCTCCTCTGGCAAAGGCGTCGCCTCAAGCCTTCCGGGCGCCGTCATCCGCCATAGCGACGCCTTAGGCATGCGCGGCAAGGCGGGGGTGACACCTTGCCCGTCGGCGGTGCCTTACCGCCAAGGTGCCGCCTAAGCGACGCCTTGATAACCCTTGGGTTAGACTATGTGTCAGGGTGGAGTTGTGATTCTGTCTGTGTGGTAGGTCACATTTATGAGCGATTCGTCGTATCCAGGTCCAACGATGTGCGACGGGCCAACCATCTATGTATTAGGCGACACCTAAGTGACGCCTTGATAACCCTTGGGTTAGACCGTGTGTCAGGGTGGAGGTGTGATTTTGTCTGTGTGGTAGGTCACATTTATGAGCGGTTCGCCGTATCCAAGTCCAACGATGTGTGACGGGTCAACCATCTGTGTGGGGGTTTGGTGCTGGCAGTATACACAACGGGAGAGTCAATTGTTGAGATGAAGTTTCGGAAAGGTTTTGTTATGATTGGTATAGGCCACACTGGTTATATCTTGTTAGTAAAGTGTGCAAACATCTGCAGAGTGTTAACAATCTATTTGAATAACAATGTCCGTGGTCATGAACATGCTCAGAGATTTCACACGAGGGATAGATTTTCATAAAAATCATTAGAAAGGGACAGCGGTGTGATTTAACTCATATGGTTGTGTGAAAGAAATTGTTTAGACTTCGTGAGCTTTGTAAAATACTTGTTAAATTATTATTACTTTTTATTTTCAATCGTGGTTTCAATCTATTATTCATATTCAACAGCAATTGTTGATTTTATGCAAAAGAACTATAGATGTCATATCCTTTGGAATAAGCCATCATCAATAACTGCATTCTGTGGTGCGACTTGTTGAGTACTATATGTACTCACCTTGCTATAAACAATGTTGTTCAGCTGAAAAAGGCTAAATCAGTTCGTTGTTGGTCAACGGGGTCAACTTCAAGGATCGTGGAGAACTAGACCGCGCTACCCCAGTCGATTGTCTGTGGGCATATGGATGGGCTTCACTGAAGTTATTATGTTTCCTTCCGCTGCAGGTTACTTAAGATATTTGACTTGTAATGCATTAATTGTAAGTTTTGACCTTAAGGTCGTTACTCTGATAATTATTGTTAATTGTCTATTTCTTAATTATCTTTGCATATGGAATGATATTTCATTGATGTTGCCACTGTGTGCACTAACGTGATCCTGGACTAGTGCAGTATACACAGAGAGTCCATACTTGCATAATTGGGTCCCGACGTATATGTACTTTGTATATATTCAATCTCTGTATATGGTGTTTTCTGCTTATTTACCATGCCTTCTACATGTATATGACCATATCATGGAATAGAATCAAGTGTTCATTCCAACAGTTTAACCATAAGCTTAAGGCCTCCCAAGCAGGCACTATATAAGTGAGGCAGGTGCAATTTGCTTTTTTGAGTTCAAGAGATTCCCGATATTCTACCGACTATCCATGGCTTTGGAAAAGCACATCAATGAGGGGGCTGACTCATCTGTGTCAAAGTAAAAAAAAATCCTTGAACAGATGGATGAAAGCGTTAATTACTTAATTGATACCTCAACTACAGGGACACCCATCAATCTTAACAGCCTCTTACAGTCTTCATTGTGCTTTTTTGTGAGCTGGAAAGAAAAGGCAAGAATTCGTAACTCATGCTTGGAACCACTACAGGACTTGATAAACAAATTGCAGACAAAAGCTCAAAATGGCAGATTTCATGTGAGGCTGCTTTATCTGAAATAAACCGACAAACATGTTCTTTCCTAAAATAACTACACAAAGTTTTGATTGCCTCCTTCCCCAGATTGTAGGACAATTACCTTCACAGTCCTTTGGATAATTTTTTCTGTTGAATCCTCATCTCCAACCTGTAATGCAAATGCCACCACAGAGGTTCAATAAAGCAGCAAATTAAAAGGCATGGTGAGTGAGGAGGAAGCTCTAGAAATATGGCGAGGAGCAAGAGACCTCGATAGCCCTATGAAGATCTTTGGAAGCATCATCCATCTTCAAGGACCTAAAGAATAACAATCATATGGCAATGCATGTATTGAGACTTGAGAGTGAAGGATTCGAGGAAAGGAACAATTTAGTGTATACCTTTTCTCCAGTACCTTTTTCTTCAGGTCAGGTGGCCCCCCATCAAACACAAATCTGGCATAAAAGTTCAGCAGTTAATCCCTCTCAGCAACAGTATGCCAGAAACCAACAGGGACGACAGAAATGCATCAGACTCACACAGGTTTTATTCCTGCTTCGAGCAATCTTACAGTCCGGTTCAACATGCCCTGCAGGTGGCTGTGCAATTCACAGCCATAACAAGTTACATAAGATTAAAAAAACATCTGTTATGAATATTGTGTATGTATTGCAATAGCCCAATAGGCAATATATAGTACAAAAGGGCACAAGACTAAACCCTAAAACAATAGAAAATACTACAAATACCCTTAACACCCCTCCTCAAATGCAAGGTGTATGCAATAGCATTGCATTTGGAAAGGATTGACACTGGGGAAAATCCAAAATCTGAGTCTCGATAATGTCGTCGTAGCGTAAAGCTCTTGGAAGATATGTCGCGTATCAAAAGATCTCCCATCTGGTCGTCGGCGACAATTTCATAAAGCACAAGGTGCAGGGGCTAAGAAAGTAGAGACAAGCGGGAGCAAAGTCGACGCGACAACACGACGAAGAAGATAATGAAACCGACATGAATAGAGAAAGCTGTCAAATCAAACCGAAGAGGACTAGATAGAAGCATGGTGGCGCAGATCGAAGCCCAAGACGGCGGCGGCCTAGGATGCACGGGTACGTGATACCGGTACGCCGGTGCGGGTACGCCGATACGGCGATACGACATTTTCCAAAAAAACTCCTATACGTCGGTACGGCGGTATATATATAATAAAAGTAATATAAATATGTAATATAAAAGATAAATGATAAATTCATAAGACGTACATAAATACTAGTACTTAGTGTCTTAGTACATAACCAGTAGGACTAAAATGATCATGAGTCATGACAGGCAGAGCATAGCATATCAATATATCATCAACCGGAGCCTCGCCAGAGCTTCTTTAGTACGAATCCAAGCCTCGCTGGGAGCTGCGACTGGCGGCTGGGGAGAGATGAGGCTTCTTAGCGAGTGAGTGTCTTCTGCTATGCTGTTTTTCTGCCGGCGGCTAGGGTTTCAGTTTTCACTCACAGCATCTTCATGGGGTTTCTTAGGCTAGGCTGGGCTTCCTTCTCATTTCTTTGGGTCGTACTAAAGACTCGAGCGGTACAATGTACAGCTTTTTTTTTTGTTTTGTTTTGTTTCGTATAAATAACGATACCTCTGGCATGCACTGAGCCGCACTCCAAGCCGCACCGATATCGAGCATCGCACCGAAAGTCTTGCAGACGCGACCCTCTGCGCAAGATCAACAAGATCACAAAGCGACGCCAAGAAGGCACAAGAAGCTTAACTGAGGCGAAGATTTAAGAAGCGCGGCGGGCTTAGAAGCTCGGGGCGGCGGTTCAGAGAGAAGCGGTGGCATCATAACGACTTCTACGATATGCAATGCTCGGATAGAAGAATGCGGATCACGCCATGAGAAAGGGAAGGCGTAAGCCAGGAAGCAATCGGCTGACTGTCAAGGACTTTGTGGACTTGCACGACTTAGACGAAACTCAAAGATAGAGGGTTACAGACTTGGATAGACTCAAAGGAGCAGCAGATACTAGCAACAACACTCTTTAACAGCGAGAGAAGCTGCAAGAAGCCAGTGTGGGAGAAGCCGAAGCCAACTAGCTGCACCTAGAAGCTAGAGGAGAAGTTGGAGCCGATGAAGCCGGAGCCGCTCCAGCCAAATCTGGCAATAAAACGTTGGAACCAACTTCTCCGGTTCTCCCTCTCCGGTTGGAATCAACTTCTCCCCTCGCATCACATCAAGATTTCCTTCCATCTCCCCTCGCATCACATCGCCGGAGGAGAGAGCAGGATTTTGGCGGCCAAGAAGCGCAACACCAGAGCGGGCACAGCGGCGGCGGGGTCGGAGAAGAGGAGCAAGAGGGGCCACGGATCCATCGCGTTGTTCATGGCGATGGACAATGCCTTCCAGTTCTCCCTCTCTTGCTTCCGAGCTCGACATGGATTCGGAGGCGGCGCAACTCGAGGCGACGGCGGGAGCTCGAGGCAGAGAAACTCGAGCCCGAAGCAGCGGCGCTACACGAACAAGGCCGGGGCGGCAGGACAGAGCGGCAGGGATGTCGCGGCCCCCTCCCGCCCAGATCCAGATGGATCTCGCCAGGCGCATGCGATCCGCCGCCGCCATGACCACGTCGAGAGTAGAGCAGAGGCGGTGGAATCAAGAGCGGAGCAGAGACTCTAAGAGGAAGCCCGATTCGTCAGATCGAGCTCGAGGACGACGAGCAGTGCCTGGATCCGGGCCTGGCGACGAGGAAGATGATGTTGGAGGCCAACTCAGTGGAGGAAGGACGAGGGCTGCTGCTGCTGCTGGAAGACAAGGAAATACTACAACTAGGTGGCCGCCCCCGGGAGTGGAGATTACTCCTCCTGGGGCAGCGGAAGAGATTAGAGGCTAGGGTTTGAACATTTGCTCCGATACCATGCTATGAATATTGTGTATGTATTGCAATAACCCAATGGGCAATACATAGGGTACAAAGGGCCACAAGACTAAACCCTGAAACAATAGGAAATACCACAAATACCCTTAACAACATCATGATCACAACCAGACAAAACATATTGAGGGGAAAACATTTGAGTAATGTTTCTTTTCCTTGCCTTGTGACTCCACCAGCCTCATTGGTCAAAACTTATGTTCCTTTCCTTCCAACCACAATCTACAGAAATGGATTACAGTATTACAACAACAGATAAGGCTAGTCAGATGGTGTACGTGATCACATGGTTTGCAAATGCCCCCAGAACACCAAAACATGGGGAGTAATGTAAATGGCATTGGCCAAATCATGGGAGTAATGCAAATGACATTGATACCAGTAAATTCTAATTTCTAATCAAATATCATCCCCCTTTTTGTCTACATATGGAATGCTTGCACGTGCAAATAGTATTGGCTTTACAAGAAAATTTCGGGTTTGTTAGTCAACACTCTGAAAATTGAAATTCTACTACTGGCACTAAGACACCGGCCTCCTAAACAGAAGAAGCTACCGTGCATACACAGAATATACCAGATGGCAAATGTGTTTGCATTTTCTCAAACATTTGGTGGACGTCTCGTGCCACAATGGTCGCATGTGAACCAACCCAGTGCGCGCATTTCCCAACTGACTGTGCTACGCACCACAGCCAGAGGCAGAGATCGATCACATTCCCAAACCAAAGCAAGCCAACCATCACTCAGACGAGAGAGGGAACTGAAGTGGAGGGGAGTAGAGTAGATAGAGGGGGAGGCGCCACGCGCCACGACGACGACGACTCACAAGGAACTGGTAGATGCCGAGGCTGGCGTCGATGGCGATGACGCGGCCCCGGTAGTCCTCTACCAGCCGCTGCGCCGCGGCCCTCGGCGTGTGCTCCGCCAGCAGCTTCGTCAAACCCTAGCGCGCGGCGTACACACAGATAGAGAGATAGTTACATCGAGAGCCCAGAGGCGAGATGGGAACCGAAAACTCCAATCCCACGATTACCTTGATGCCCATGGCTATGGCGGCAGCGCGGCGGCGCGGCGAGCAGCCTCCACTCGCTCTAGCCGTTTCCCGCCTCGGGAGAGGAGACGAAGTGGAATGAAGACTCAAGACTCACTTTGGGTTGTGCTTTTTTTCTTCTTTTTTAAGAAGAAGATGGAAAAAAAAACTTTGAGCTCTGCCATAGGCCGTTGCGAGCTTTTTTAAAATGGGCTTCGAGGCCTTTCACTTCTGTCCACCGGCCTATTACGTCGGCCATCTACTTGATTTTTTCCCTCTCAAAAAAAAACTTATTAAAAAAACTAGCAAAATGTTCGTATGTTAATAAATGATATCATACGTTTTAAACTCACGTTATTTTGCTTTTAGAGTTTAGAACTTAGATGGTCTAATGAAACATCTACTTGAGCTAGTACTCCAAACATTCGGCTCGGTTAGTGAGAACCAACATATATCGTGATTCTAAACATGAGCTGAAATTTTCATATAAAATAAAAAACAAAACGAAAAGAAGAGCATATAACATTGGAACGAACTTGAAAACACGATTTGAAATATTTTACGCGCAACTCTAAAAATAGTGCCACGAGTTACACAGACCCGTCTCAAAAGGAAAGAAAGAAACCAAAAGAGAGTTACACGGAATTCTGGCAATTAATTAGTATCATATCGTTATCGGCGACCTCAGCGTAACTTTTCAAGGCATAATTAACACCTGATGGGAAAGGGTTGAGAAGGCAAGGCACAGTTAACCGACTAAGTAATCAGATCATATCTTTTTATCCCCGGAAAAAGATCAGATGTGCTTCTGCTTTTGATCCATGGGAAATTCGCGTGTGGTTCAGGGAGCCAATTAATGTGCATAGATGCATTTTAAGAAGTTGGATGAGGTAACGAAATGGCCTCTGGAATCGATTCTAGATTTAAAAATAGTGGTAATTCTTGTATGCTTATTAGAACATTCCATTAGAGCCGTCGGATAGGAATGGGAAAAAAGGCAAAAGGAAGATGTGTGCTGTGAACACATCAAAATTAGATGCCAATTAAGAGCCTTGACAAAATTAGATGCCAATTAAGTGGCGTGATCAATGCGTTTTCATAAGGGCTGGATCTGGATGAAAGAGAATCAATGTGTTTTCACAAGGACCGGTCGGGCGGCGGAGATGGAGGGGTAAACCAGGATGCGAAGGTTCTAGTCGAACCCAATCGCCATGGATCGAACAAGATTGGGCCGGCCAATAGGTACAACACTACCCTGTCCGATCTATATGCCCACTCATAGTGCAGGGTCCCGAAGTTGTCTTTCTCGTCAGGAGGGGTGGAGTCCACCGCTTGAGGTCGACAATTAGAGTTCAGAGGGTTCGAGATCCAGAGCTTTTGCATCGATCCTTCGCGGACGTGGTGAGGAGAGGGGTGATGGATCTAGGTAGGGGAAGACCTCCCCGTCGTTTTGGGGATGGACCTCCACATTGGGTGGGGGAAGCGCAACGCTCCTGATGAATGGATGGAAGAAGATGACTCGCTGGTGGAGGATGAACTTCGCGAGAAGCTCAGGAGAGATCAAGATCAGAAGAGATGATTCTAAGAGATTTAACAAGGGGGTTTCAGAAATCAGGTATACAACAAGGGTTTCAGGCAGCATATAGATCTAGATTCGATTGTCGTGCGTATGGAATGCTGGATAGTGGTCCTTCTTCTCAATCAAAGGGGTGGCAAGATGATTCTCGCTGAGAGAACTTGAGCAGGGAAGGGGTTTCGCGGAGATGATTTTTCTAGAGGTGAGGTTCGAGGTGGTTTTATTGTGAGAGGGGAAAATTTTAGAACGGAGAGAAACAAATCTAGCTCAAAATGGGAAGAATCTGTGAATATGGGTAAAGGAGAAGATTAGAGCAAAGGTTGGGGTGATACTGGTCCGAACACTGGGGTGCTTCGATCTAAAGATAGAGGTACTTGCTTTATGTGCTCACAAGCCGGGCATCATCAAGCGAGATGCATCAACCCTCATGTTTGTTATAAGTGTAAAAAAACTGGCCATGTGACTACTAGGTGTCCGGCGCGGGGAGAAGCACAGCAGCCGGGGGAGCTGGGCCGGAGACCGAGCCGACAGGGGGCGGTAGCGGGGGGAAGGAGGCGCCAGGGGAAGATATGGCCATAGCAAAGCCCAGGAGGAAGGAATGGAATGGGACCGAGGAGAAGAAGCAAATGAGGAAGGAGTCAAGAAAGAAATGGTAGCCTGGGATTTCATTCGGCCGTGAGTGAGGAGATAAGTGAGGAGAGAGATTAGGTTTCATGAGGGAATAAAGAAAGGAAGGGGAAGCAAATGCGTGGCCTGGGTGTGTTCGGTCAAATGAATGGTAGGTGAGAAAGGGATCAAGGAGAGAGGATTAGGTGTAGGAAGATTAGGAAATAAAGGTAGGAATTGGTAATTAGGAAAAAGAGTAATAAATATAATATAGCAAGAATTAGTAGTAATAGATTTAGATGAACAGCAATAATAATAAATATCTGTGCAGTATAATTAATAGATCAAATAAATAAGTCGCGTACAGATATGTAACCGTAGACAGACCGTTAGAAAAAGAAAGAAAATGAAGAATAAAAATATTATAAAAATGAAGAATAAATAGAGGGAATGCATACGTAGCATACCTGCGATTTGCGAGCGAATCATCAGAAGTATAGCTTTTTAAATCACATTAGAATGTTTAACAACAGACCGACCAAAAAAAATAAAATCATGCAAAAAGGGGTAAAATAAATCTAATAAAATCGTCACTAGGTTAGATAAATAATTTAATGCAATACCTATCAGTTTCAGACAAATCACCAAAAAATGGAATTATAAACTCTGTACTGATGAATAACAGTAGACTAATCGGTAGAAAATAAAAATAGAAAATGCGTAAAATTAATCTGAGAATATTTATCAAAATTAAGCACTGATAAAAATCACTAGATTAGACAAATAATCTGTTGTGTTAGAAATAATTTAATTATGTTATAATAATTAAAATAAACCACCCCAGTTTATTTGGAGAAATAAATAAGTACGTACGCACATAAGTAAAATCAATTAGTCGTATTTGCACAAATAAAATTTAGTAGACTTAGTGAATTGCAAGTACGATTAGTAGTTTATTTTCATAAGATAAAATGCAAGTTTCGACAACCTCGATCCTAGAGCCAGTAGACCGTAGAACAACCGTGGTTGGGGAGTGCTAACTTAACGTGGAATCTAAAAATATTATTAAATTAAAATCGGCTAACAAAGGAAAATCCACTTATTTATGTACGCATAATAGCACCCAAAAGTAGGTATGTATTTATTTATTATTCGCGTCGTCACGTAATTGCAGCAGACGAACCAACGCAGACCGGAGTAACTGATTTGGAATTCTTCGACGCTGATTTTTTTCTACAATTCCGAAGGCAAGCTTATCTCTTGATCACCAATATAGTTATATTAAATGTAAATCGTACTTTGCTATATTATTATACATGTGTGCATGAAAACTATGTCTCAAAAATCAAATCGGATTAATGAAAGAAGAAGATAAAAAAGATGATGAATGAGAAAAGAGTTAATATTATGGCTGGTAAAAGGGGCCCGGGGCAGGAAAAAAAGATGAGAAAAGAGTTAGTATCGACAGAAAGTAATGGGTGGAGACTTAATCACGTAACCTGGAAAACGTTCTATATTCTAAACTCGAACCCGCATCAAAGGAAATGTAGGGAACCTGGCTCATTTAGAGTTTAGAGTAGCTATGGATAAAGTGGTACAAAGCCTGTGCAGTGCTAAATAAAATTATGAATTCATGCATGTCTCCTAGATTGGAGCCTACGGGAACCACCAATGGGCCTATCTTCTCTCCAAGTGACTAGTAGTCTTTTCAGTATTAAAATTGTCCCTTAAGTTTTGATGAATTATTTTTTGGAAAAAGAGATGGTCTAGAAAATGTGATAATGAACAGAGATGGGTCATACAATGCATCTTTGCTATTAATGCTTGTTGTGTACACTAGTACTCAATCTCGCTATTATTCTCCTTTTTTAGTTCCTAGTCCGGCCGGGAACTATCCCGCATGGGATGAAGGACACACAAGTACCGATGAGACCGTAGGAGGTGAGGGCACTGACTATGAGGACCAGGGTGAGATGGGCGCCATGTTCGACGTCTGGGACAAGTAGAAGACCGATGGAGCAAGGAAGGCAAGCAAAGGGACTTAGTCCCATTTATCAATTGTAAATTACTACTTGTAATGTAGACCATAGCCTTGCATGGCTAAATACTAGAATAATGTACAGTTTCTATCTTATTGTTCTACTGCGTAGACTTTGGTAAAGCTTACTATTCGTCGGAGCGGTGTCCTACCGAGTAGACGAATAGTAATCTATATGCCTAAGTGTGATTACCCTCTGGGTAATGACACAGGGCGCCACATTGATCAAGGTAGGTTCTTTGTGAGTATGGTGGTGAGACACAAGATGAATAACTTCAGGTGGGAACTGGTGACAGTTTATGGCCCGACTCATCATGAGTTGTCTCGGGAGTTTCTAAGGGAATTACATACCAAATGCCAGACTTCAGGGCTTCCTCTTTTGGGGGGGGTGATTTTAATCTGATTAGAAAAGCTGAGGATATGAGCTATACTTGTATTAATTACACTTTGATAGATAAATTTAATGACTTTATTGTTGCTAATAAGCTGACGAAGATTAAAAAGAAATGGCCCTAGATTCACCTGGACAAACAACACAAGCTTGCCCCCATCATGGTGGATCATGATAGAACCTTGGTGTCAACAGATTAGGAAGCTAAATATCCCCTATGCACTGCTTGTAGCCTAACCAGAGTTGGCTCTGATCACAGCCCTATTGTTTTGAATTCTGGACAAAAGGGGATAGTTACTACATGGAGGTTTCATTTTCAGAATAAATGGTTTTGCCAGGATAATTTCAGAGAAGTGGTTCTGCATAAGTGGGAGGATTTTAGTAGCAAGGTTCCTGAAGCTAGCTGTTCCTTGGACAAATGGGTTGGGGTTGGCTTCTTTAAGACAATTTTTAAGAGGTTGGGGTGCTAATCTCAATGGAAACTGCAAAAAAGAGAAGAAGACCCTCAACAACTTAGACAGGAAGCCTGATGTTAAAGGTTTAGAAGCTCAGGATTGGATAATCGGTATAAAGCAGATAGAGATTTAGAAAGAATTTATGACATAGAGGAGAGATTCTGGCAACAAAGGGGGATGTGAAATGGATAACTCAAGGAGATGCTAATATAAGATTTTTTTTCATAGTTGTGCAAATGGTAGAAGAAGGAAGAACTTTATTTTCAGTCTGAAGGATGGAGGGAAAAATTTAATAGAAGAAGACAGTATTAGAGATCATATTTATAAGTTTTACAAAAACTTATTTGGTTATGAAGCTAGACATACTGTTCAATTGGTTAGTGACTTCTGGAATCTAGGAAGCGGAAAATCTGATGTTGATAATGAAAGTTTTGTTCAACCTTTCTCCGAAAAAGAGGTTTGGGGAATTTCTAGAGAATTACCTGCTGAGTCTGCCTCTGGGCCAGACGGCTTCCCTACCTCTTTCTATAAGACTTTTTGGGATGTTCTTAAAAAGTTATTCATGGAATTGGTGAAAAATTTCTTTGAGGGTAAGTTGGACTTGAAGAGGTTAAATTTTGGGGTGATCACTCTAATCCCTAAAATCAAGGATGCTAACTCTATTAAGTGGTTTAGACCAAACCATTGTAGGATCAAGGATATCCGACTAAAAGCGGGGTGAATAGGAGGTTTTTAAAATTCTTCACCTAATTACAATTGTTATCTAAATTAAGAGCTAGACAAAACTAGATACAATTCTTGCTAGGCAATTCTACAAAAGTAAAATACTATAATTATAAATGCGGAAGAGTAAAAATAAGAAATTGAACCACAATGGAGACAACAGAGTTTTTTCCGTGGTATCAAAGACTTGCCAGTCTTCACTAGTCCACGTTGAGAAAGTTTGAGCAAATGCAAGGCCACACGAATTGAGCCTCACCCTTGATCACTATAGTTGCTCTTCCTCCGCCTCCGAGTTGGAGAGCACCACAGTAATCACAACCCTCGCCGGGTCACTTCACAAGCTTCTTGGAGTAATCATCGTGCAGCTTCTCCAAGCCATTTAGGTATTGGCAAGCACTAAGAGTAATAAATCGCAGCTCTTGCTTGAAGACTATCAAGTGCCAAAAGATCAACTAACGAATGCTATGCACTTGAGTAGCTCTCAACTACCTCAAAGAGAGAATTGAATGCAAATATGTAGAAGAGAGAACACCAAAACCCCAAGAGTATTCAATATGGCCAAAGGCTCCTGCCTTGGTGCAAGTGGGGGTGTATTTATAGCCCTCAACCACAAAACTAGCCGTTACAACCGCATTCTCTGAAAATATTTGGCTCAACGCAGGGGCGAATCCACCGGGTAGGCTTCATAAGGCTGAAGCCTACCCTCCACCAGCGCCCAAAACACCCACCATTGCAACCTCCGGTGTTGCCATGCCATCGTCAATCCCACCTCACGTTCCCCACTTACCCTGTTTCTAAAATTCCCCAAATCCCCAATCGGCGATCCATTCCCTAATCAATTTGAGCGCCAGCGAGGAGAAGCTCACCTAGGCCAGCCAGAGGGAGCTGGGCCGGGGGCCGGGAGCCACTGCGGTCTGCGACGCCGCTGGTAGTTGGAGCCCGGAGATCGGAGGAGGCCAAAGAGGGAGCCGGTCTACGAAAGCCCAGAGGAGGAGGGTAGGAGACGACAGGAGGCGATTTTGGGTGTGGCCTCGTGTCGCGTGCGTGAGGGAGGAGGGAGGCGAGAGGCAGGGTGGTGGGCCCACGCCGAGGAGGTTGACTGGCCGAGGGAGGCCGGGAGTGACTGAGGAGGCGAGGAGGGAGTCTCTGGCTGCTGGCTCTCACCTCTCTGTTGCTCTACTTTGCGTATCTGCTCTGCTGAGTGCTGAGAGCCTGAGAGGAGGCGAGGCTATTTGGGTGTGGCCGCGTGGGCTGCTAAACAGCTGAATACTTCCCTCGTTAGGTTACAAGAACTGGCTGCAATTAAGTTTCTGAGCAAACAACACATACTACTACGACTTTTCCTCCTAACTCACTCACTGGGAGAATCCGAGGCCTGAGCCACCAGTACAACACCAAAGCACATTGGAGCGTGTATACTTCACAGAATTAAGCAGCATAAAATGCCTCAGTGCCTGTGCAGCTTAGCTATGGCGGTGGTATATACTCGTTACTCAATTACCAATTTGTTTGTAAGTTTGATATAATGTGGTATATACTATATACTCAATTACCGATTAATTCGTAAGTTTGCAATAATAGAGAAACAAACTTTGCGTAATTATTTCACAAGCAATTCAAGTAGTACTCCCCCAACCGATCAGAGCGCAACTCAGCCAAAAAAGTCTCGACTAGAATTTAATCCAGATGAAATTATTGTTGATCTAGCGCATCACATACCATTATAAGATTTTGTCAATGAAATTAGAGATGAATTGAGGAGGACATGTTTGTTGAATGGTCCAACTCGAGCAGTTGGGCACTTTAGTGGTATGGTTCTTTTATTTTGAATGCTCATGGTCATTTAATACAATTTGCTATTGTATTACTAATTTTTCTAATTTTGATGTACATGTTGTTACCCGCTCGAACCATATTGACAAGTTTTGGGGATTTACTTTCCATTAGCGAGGTATATTCATTGTATTTCTCTTTTTTTGTTTTGCTTTTATTCATGTATGAATTTGATTGCACAACAATATAAAAATATATTTGTTACAAATTAGTTTAGTTATTCGAGACTTTGAGCTCACCCTCTTTTTTCATCCTGGATTCGCCACTGGCTCAACGGTCATAATAGTAGCATTTAATGATCTGAACTAGCCGTTACACATAAAGTTATGGTACTACTGCCAACAAAAGAGGTACTACCGCATCGCGGTCATACTACTCGGCTAGAACGAAGCTACCGTTTTCTAAAGCTCAAGAATTCTCAAATACACATTCTCTGGAAAACTCATACCACCAAGTAAACTTAAGTACTACCGCACTCCGGTAGTACCGCTCAGGGATTTGAGGTCATACCGATCCAAGGGAGATAAAACTCCCAAAAACACACTCTCTGTAAAATACGTACCGCCATGTATTTTTCGGTACTACCGACCTGCGGTAGTACCGCAACTAAAATGCGGTAGTTCCATTTTTCAGAGAGTAGCAAACCACTTGAAAACACACTTTCTGGAAAATACGTACTGTCGTATAGATATCGGTACTACCGACTTGCGGTAGTACCGCTTATCAACAACGGTCATACCGATTTTCAAAATATTTTTCCAAAAGCTTAAATCAAGATAATGCAAGAACCCTAGTTGATCATAATCATGATCCATATTTATAGTACGACTTTTATCCTATAAATCTGATCTTTTCTCCAAACACCGAGATCGGTAAAAACTACAAAAGGGACATGTCGATGTTTTAAAACCGAACTTACCTAATGATTATTTTATTCGGGGGGTCTCCAAGACTCAAATCATGCAGAGAGAATGACACATGAATTTTATACAGGTTTGGGCCTTCTCCGGAGAGAATAACAACCCTAACCTATGTGGTTATATTGAGTATGCTCGTTACAGATGAAGAGAACGACTGAAATGCAATGTTTTATGCTCTTGATCGTGTCTTTCTTCCTCTTGTCCATCCTTTCCCCCGCCGTTTGGTGATTCCTCCTTTTATAGCATGTTCATAGTAGGCGACAATTTCTCCAGCCCAAAATGTGTATCAATGCTTCAGACGATGGCCCGGTTTCCAAAGATTACTACTAGAGAAGTAATGTTCCCACGTCGCCAGGCGATTATCACCAGGACAGAGAGATTAATTGTGCAATCATTCTGGAGAATAATAGCGTATACTGACTATTTAGATGCCCTAATTAATTGGGCCTACTTGTCTGTAAGCTCGATCGATTATATGGTAGTTGTAACTAGCCTGGTCGTTGAAAGACTTACGACCATGAGGTGATCATAGAAGAACTTACGATCTCGTGCTAGTCGTAGAAGAACTTACGACTATAGGGCAGTCATAGATGACCTGATCATAGAAAGATTTACGACCATGAGGTAATCGTGGAAAAACTTACGATCATGAGGTGGTCGTAGAAGATCTTACGACTCCAGCTTCTCCCTTAAGAACATTAAGGGGTATGCTCAAGAACCCTATAATGGCATTATTATCCATAATAAGGATTACGAATAAATAATTAAATGAGGATTTCTAGATCCTTTGTCATCTAGGCCCCCAGCTTTAAGTGAAAGTACCTACTTGGCAAAGGAGTGTTAGATGATTTCACTTGAGGTGTAAAGATAGACTCGGTTTTCTCGAATAGACAAATTTAAGAATCTAAATCGACTCTCATAGACCTGTCTGTTGGAGCGGTTCCCGAAGAGGTGGCAACTGTTAGGTTGCCACGTTTTTATCCCAAGTGCGCGGTTATAAAAACTTATCGTAGGTGCGATTGTAGAGTTTTTCACTCCAACTATTCATCAAGCTTTCGCATTCTCCGTCTCCAACCAAATCGTACACCTTCAAGCCTCCTCCCTTTGAGAAAGATGGCCGGAGCCGCTTCACAGTGGGCCGAATCGGAGATGGACACGACCAAGATGATAGCTTTGGTCGCCACTGAGAAGATCCCAAAGAAGCAGTTCATGAAGTGGATTGAGGCTTCTGGGCAACATTGGCCGTCGAGGGAGATTGGGCAGATTCTCGTTCTCTAGGCGCATCGTAAGTGTGGCCTTTAGTTGCTCTCACCCTTTCCTCACGCCAGCTCGAACACTTTGGGGTGGAATTGGTGAAGCTCGTTTCCAATTCTATCACAATATTAGGTGTGTTTGTATACTTGCGTGAGGCCTACCTGGTGATTCCGACCTACTTGGAGTTGTTCCAGTATTTTTATGGGATGACCCTACCGGGAGTCGCCAGAGTTATAGTCCAAGCTCCACGACGGAAGTCAAAGGAGTACATTCGATATACACCGGTCGTCATGGTCGGGATGGAAGAATAGGTGGTTCTACCGAGACGACCAGAAGATAGCCTCTCTTTCGCCAGGAACGCCACCGAGAATATTTCTTCCTGGGATTCGACTTCCAAGGATCTTGACCGGATCGCCCCCTACATTCAAGCCATCAAGGACTTGAAGGAGGAGGGGCTCCCTGTTGCACGTGGTGAAGGATTTCATCACGCCCGCATTAGCCCTCTCAAGATATGAGCATATCCCATGTGGAAGTACTGGGGTCATAAGACCCGACCATAAATTACGAGCAGGGTAAGTAAACCTTCGATTTAGCTCTCTTTCTATTGATTTGGAACTTGGTTATTGAAAATTTATTCGCTCCTGCAGATCTCTCACTAGCAGAAATTGACGCTGGGTCAAGCTCGTTTGTGAGAAATCGCCGCCACCAAATGTGGCGGCTCCTCAAATCCTTGCGCCAATCGCAGAGGATAGGAGGGAACGCCTAAAGGAAATCAAGGATTGATTTCATCTTTAGGATCTCGTAGTCGTAGAAAAACTTATGACTAGGTACTGGTCGTAGAAGGACTTACGACCGGAGAAAGGTCATGGAAAAACTCACGACTAGAGGGTTGTCGTAGAAAAACTTACGACTAGGCTCTGGCCGTAGAAGAACTTACGGCTGCTTAATAACACTTCTTTTTCTGACTTCTGCGGAAAGAAGGCATGGAAGACCGTCGAGATGATGAAGAGGTCGAATTGATGATTGTTGGTGCGGCGATGGAGCAAGTCAAGGCTCCTCCGGCCAAAAAGCGTCGACTCGCGAAAGTCACCGACAAGGAAGGCGCAACCTCGAGCTCACGCCCGACCGGCCCTTTGCATGGTTCGCTGCAGAAATGGCTACTGCGGAGAAGGAAAAGACGACCGAAGCAGCTGAAGCACTCAAACACAAAGCCCCCAAGATGAAGGTACACTTTTACTATGATAATAAGACTTTCACAATTTCTGCCTCTCCTGGCTTTGTCTTTGGAGAACGGAACAATTTGTGTCTTTGTGAAGGAAACCCCGCACCAAAGAAGTGTTCATGGCCGATGGCGGTGCCGCCCTTGATGTGGTCGAGATAGGTATCGGCCATCTAGAGAGCCAGGAGGCTCAAGGAGCGGTAGTGCTCGCTCAAGACCCATGACCAGATGTGGTCGTGATTGAGAAGAAGTCGAAGGAATCCTCTTTAGGAAGGTTTCTTCCGATTCAAGATCAAACCGCACATGAAGCTATGTAAAAATACAAAAGTGTAAGAACAACATTTACCTTCTGTTTTTTTTACTATTTGACGTGTTTTCCTTTTGTGTTCCTAGCGCGACTCCTCTAGCCCTCAAGGACGTTCCTGTCGAGGAATGACAGTGGCGGTAGTCGAATGGTCGTCCATCGTCCGAATGGTGGAAGTGGTCGTTGCTGCCGAAGCAACTGCGACCACAGGAGTGGTCGTAGAGGCTGAGGCGAGAACGGTGCATGATGCAGCGGAGGCATCAGGCCAAGAGGATGGATCGTTGGGCCACCTCACCTGGAAGGAAGTCGCTGTAGATGTTCCTCCCGGCCCCCAAGGAGTTGTTGTTACCGAATCAAAAGAAGAAGAATATGTTAACTTCTTTTCTAAATTCTTCGGCCCGACTTCCGTTGTGGGGTCTTCTGCTTTCAGGTCTCGTACCCGAGTCACACACTCCAAGGATATTCCAGACAGGGGGAATATTTTCGATGACGAGCGTCTTGAAAATGTGTGGTGGAACTGGGTTCATGGGCTTGATGAACTAAAGGACCCCGCACGTGTACTCTCCATGTTTGCTTGGACGAGCATTAACGTAAGTGCTTGTTACCCAACATTTATATATGTGACTTTTTTCACCTCTCACTGTCCTTCTTTATGTAGAGAGCTCTAGAGCAAGTTGTCACTGTTGCACAGTACAACAGACAACTTGTACAACTGCGACAGTAGAAGGCGAAACTATGCGAGTAGACAGAGAGATGGTAAGTCACTATTACTCATAGTCATTTATATTTCGATCATTTTCATAGTGCTTATGGGGATTGTTGTAGGAGAACTTACGACTATGTGTTGGTTGTAGAAGAATTTATGATCAGGGAAATATCATAGAAAAACTTACGACTAGATACTGATCGTAGGAGGACTTAAGACCAGAGGCTTGTCGTAGAAAAACTTATGACCACGTGCTGGTCATAGAAGAACTTACAACTAGGGAAATGTCATAGAAAAACTTATGACTAGATACAGGTCGTAGGAAAACTTACTACCAAAGGATTGTCGTAGAAAAAGAACCACTTGCCCTATACGCATGTCTACTCTTTTCCTCTGTAGGTTTAAGAGTGATGAAAAGTCCTTGTCCGATTTGCTCGACTACGAGAAGATTTAGACGAAAAAGCTAAGGGAAGAGAAAGGTGTCCTTCGGAAGAAGCTTCAGGAGGAAAACTCTACAACTCAAAAGTTGCAAGGACAAAGAAACGGTAAGTGCTGAACTTAAGGCCACTTATAACCTTCTTTTTCTTTTTCTAACTCTCATTCCTTTTCGAAAAAAGAGGTCAAAATGGGGAAGCTCGGAACCGAGGTCAAAGACAAGACCATGGTTGTTCACGAGATTTCAGACACAAAGAAAAGATCAAGAGGTTAAGTCTTTGGAGGAGCGCTATGCAAAAAGTACTGCCTCTCATGACGATGAAGTCAAGTAGTTAGATTCTCGACTGCAGGTAAAGAAGTCTTTTCCTGCGACCAGTTTTGTTTTCCTTTAAGAGTCATTTTATCTGACTAGCTTTATTCTTTTCAGAGCAAGCAGTCGAAATAAAACAACTCCGTGAGGCTTCGACTTGTAACCAGGAGGAGATGAAGTCGATGAGGATCAACCTTCAGACAACATTTCTCTCCTTAACAATGTATTAGTGGGCTACATGCCGAGGAGGTCACTCCTCGTGAAGACACGATAGTTGCTCACTTGAGTACCATTAGAAAACAAGTTAGGACTTTGCAAGAGTCGGTGACCACTCTGAAGACCAACCAAGCTAATTCAATAAAGGAGGCGGTCGAAGGCGGAATAAGTTTTGTTCTGGCAAAACTTAAAGCTCATGACCCCAACTTTAGTCTGCAACCAATCAAAGTCGACTTCGACTCTTCTAAAGCAGAAGTGGAGCAGTTGATGGAAGATATGCAGTCGATTAGCAAGGAAGTCACGGAGGAGATGTGGATAGGATCTCCTTCGTCGGAGTAGTTTGTAATAGGAACCGGTAAAGACAAGTTTGTTGATATATATGATCATTTCTTCTTTGTGAAAAATCATATTATCGAGTAGTTAGTAACTCATAAGATAATTAATGGAAACAGAGAATAAGACTAAGAATTGAAGTCATATTAATAAATTTATCCTACCCCCAACTATTTCCTTAGTTTATTTAGATAAACTAAGTAAATAGTGTTAAATGGGTTTTCTGAAAAGAGAGAGGTTTGGCTAACTTATAGTCTGTGATCATGATTATCATGCACTGGTCGTAAGAGTAGCAACGAGTTGACACTAGGAAGTTCCTTCTAGTGGGCAGGACCACGTGCAGCAAGGAAATGTTTCAACTAGGTGATGTTACCATCTCAGACTAGACTAATCAAATCAAGAGCGACAACTTGAGTTAGACAAACGTCTGGAGTTCCTTTAGAATTCGTTCAACCATTTTCTAGTGCACTCAATAGGTTTGCCCTGGTAGCAAGAGTTAGAAACAGGACAACGCTAGGAAGTTCCTTCTAGTGGGCAGGACCATGTTCAGAGAGGAAAGGCTTCAACTAGGTGTTGTGTCTTTCTCCGACCAATTAGAACCGACAGAGTTTACCAAGAGTAGTCGAACAAATTACCAAAGTGTGCTCTGCTTAGAATATTTTTCAAAACGAATGAATAAATAAACTAAGACACTAAGAGTTGGCTTGAAAATATTTTGACCATATTTATTGAACCCGAGCTCTTTGTGTTGGCAAAGAAAAGTCAATAACGAGTCGACGAGAGGAAGTTCCTTCTAGTGGGCAGGACCACGTGCAGAAAGGAATGGCTTCGACTAGGTGGTGTTCCTATCCTTTCGACTAGTGTAAAGAAGTGTTGGGTACTGGTTGTAGAAAGACTTACGACCAGAGGATAGTCGAAAAAATTTCGAAGTGTAACGAGTCGACAGTAGGAAGTTCCTTCTAGTGGGCAGGACCACGTGCAGAAAGGAATGGCTTCGACTAGGTGGTGTTCCTATCCTTTCGACTAGTGTAAAGAAGTGCTGGGTACTGGTTGTAGAAAGACTTACGACCAGAGGATAGTCGAAAAAATTTCGAAGTGCTACTCAAAGTCAGACAATAAAGATAGAAAGAACCTGATACTTTATGGTCGAGGTGGTTGGTTACGCATAAAATTTGCATAACTGGTCGACGTTCCAAAGTTCGATAGAATCCAGTCGTCTTCCATTGATAGTCGTACTGAAACTGGTCGTGTAACTTTGACCACTGTGTAAGGATCTTCCCACTTGGAGGAAAGCTTGTTCCGATTAGACTGGGATCAAATTTTCTTCAATACCAAGTCACCTACAGCAAGGCTGCGAGGTTGGACCTTGCGATCATTGTATTTGCGCAGGGCTTGCTGGTAGACCACTGAACGGATTAAGACTTGATTTCTCTTCTCTTTGAGTAGGTTGATGTCATCTGCTCCAAGTTGTTCTTGGGTATAGTCATTGAAAATTTCTACTCGTGTTGACCTAATCTTTAGTTCTGGTGGAAGCATGACTTCGGCACCAAAAACTAAGAAAAAAGATATTTCACCTGTGGCCCGACTACTAGTTGTACGAATTGCCCATAATACTGAGGGTAATTCTTGTACCCAAGCCCCCCAAGCGCTTGACAAGCTGGTTGAAGACTCGAGTTTTGATTCTCTGCATTATTTGGCCATTCGCTCTTTCGACTTCCCCATTACTTTGAGGATGAGCAACAGAGGCTTAATACACTATGGTACCCAACTCGTCGCAAAATTTTTGAAATTTTACGCTCGAAAATTGCTTACCATTATCTGTGATGGTTTGACTTGGGAGCCCAAACCGAGTAATCACGCATCTCATCATGAACTGTTTTGCTGCTTCCATTGTTATCCCAGTCACAGGTTCGGCTTCGATCCATTTTGTGAACGTATCAATGGCCACAGTCCTGGGATATCAAGACTCCAGGTCGCAAAAGGCCAAGATAATGGAATTGTTTGAAATGTCTGAGCCGGTTGTGTATATGCCTGCTACGAAACTGGCATTGTACACACTTTTTAACCAACTTTTTTGGCATCATAGAAGGTTGTTTGCCAGTAAAAAACCTTGTTGAAATGCCTTCCACCAGCTGCTCAGAGGAAGCATGAGTTCCACAGATGCCCCCGTGTATGTCGTGAAGGAGTTTTTGTCCTTCCCTCTGCAATATGCATCGCATGAGTACCCCTTGAGTGCTTTATTTGTAGAGGACTCCTTTGACCAAAGTATACATTTTGGCATTTTGGGATAAGCGATATGCCTCGAGATCGTCATCTGGTATTGTACCCTTTCGAAGATACTCATAGATGGGATTCATCCATGTATCCTTGTATTCTAGAGAGGTTGTCTCAATAGGAGTTGTCTTTAGTGTTTCAACCAGAGACAGCTTTTGAAGTTGCTCCAAGAAAACTCTTTTTGGTACTTGTAATCGGGAAGAAGCCATAAAAGCAAGCAGGTCCACGAGGAAATTATCTTTTCGAGGGATAAATTGTACCTTGAAACTGGAAAAATGCTTTTGTAGCTTTTGGACCTCTGATAAGTACCGAGATATGGTCGGATTAGAGCACTGGTACTCTTTTTCGACCTGATTCATGACTAGTTGAGAGTCTCCTCTCACGAGTAGTCGTCGAATCGTGAATACTTTCACAGCTCGTATGCTAGCCAGCAAATCTTTGTACTCTACCACCTTATTAGTGGTCTGAATGTTCAATTGAATGACATACTTCAAGGTCTCACTGGTAGGAGATTCCAGGACCACCCCAACCCCGAGCCAGTTAAAGTAAGTGATCCGCCAAAGTACATCGTTCACTAGCCGTGGGTATCGTACTAGGGATCCTGAATAGGTTTAGGATTTGTTCATTCGGCGATAAAATCTGCCAAGGTCTGGAATTTAATGGCCGTTCGAGACATGAAATGGACGTCGAACTCCTCAAGTTCTACTGACCATTTTACCATGCTTCCCGCTGCTTCCCTGTTCTGAAGGACCACTCCTAAGGGAAACTCAGGCGACACAATTATCTCGTGCGCTTGGAAATAATGTTGCAGTTTTCTCGAAGACTTGAGGAGGCCGTAAAGAAGTTTTTGGACCTGAGGGTAATGCTTCTTAGGCCTGTGTAAAACTTCACTTATGTAGTAAACTGGTCGTTGGACGTTTTCACGCTCTATGACCAGTACTACGCTCATTGCCCGTGGCGTGACAGCTAGATAAATTAAGAGCGTCTCTTCTGGCTTCAGAGAAACCAAAATAGGAGCACTCGTAAGATACTTCTTGACATCCTCAAAGGCATTGTTTTCCTCTTCTGACCACTTGAAACCATCGTGCTTCCTTATAAGTTTGAAGAAAGGTAGTCATTTTTCTCCTAGTCGTGCGATGAAACGACTTAAAGCCGCAATGCATCCTGTGAGTTTATGGACTTATTTCTTTGTGGTCGGAGGGCACATTTACACGATGGCCTTTATCTTTTCGGGATTTGCTTCGATTCCTCGTACAGAGACAAGGAATCCAAGCAACTTTCCTGAAGAAACTCCGAACACACTCTTTCTCAGGATTGAGTTTCAGGCGTTGTTTTATGAGGTTGTCATACGTTTCTTGCAAGTCAAAAACATGATTAAGCCACTTGATGGTTTTTACGACAAGATCATCAACATAGGCTTCCAAATTTCATCCTAGCTGAGGTGAAAAAGTCGATTGCGTCAAGCGTTGAAAAGAAGCGCCAGTATTTTTAGACCAAATGACATTTTGACATAGCAAAATATTCCAAATGGAGTAATAAATACGATCTTTTCTTCATCTTCTAGACGCATATTAATCTGATGGTAGCCAGAATATGCATGTAGAAAACTTAATATTTCACAACCGGTAATAGAATCAACCAACTGATCGATATGAGGTAGAGAAAAATCATCTTTTAGACAAGCTTTATTGATATCAGTGAAGTCTACACACATCCGCCACATGCCATTAGACTTCCTAACCATTACAAGGTTGGCCAACCACTCTTGGTGGTTGACTCTCTTATAAAACCTGCTTTAAGTAGCTTATCCAATTCTGATTTGATAGCATCTCATCGATCAGGGAAAAATCTCTGTAATTTTTGTTTTACGGGTACTTTGTCAGGCCATAAAGCTAGCATATGCTCGATCACTTCCCTGGGGACTCCGGGCACGTCGAATGCTTACCACGTGAAGACATATGTGTTTGTTCAGAGGAAAGTGATGAGTGCATCTTCCTATTTTGGGTCGGGAGTATCCCCGATGCGAACAGTCTTTGAGGACTCCTCTGAATCTAGAGGAACCTCTTTGACCTGGTCGTTCGGCTTCGGTGCAGCTTTCGACTTCAACCGCTTGGTCTAAGATTGCTCCTTGTTTTCTTCCCAAGTTGGTATCTAGCCAACCATCTCGAGGGATCGATAATCGCACGTATGCGCCATCTTCTTATCACAGTGAATCATGATTACTCCTTTGGGACCTGGCATCTTAAGACGTTGATACCCATAATGAGTAGCCATTAAGAGTTTTGCCAAAGTCGGTCATCCGAGTATGGCGTTATATGTCGTATCGAAATCGACCACATCAAACGAGATCTTCTCTATCCTGAAATTACTTGGTGAACCAAACGTTAAAGGAAGAAAAACTTAGTCAATAGGTTTGGTCAAAGACCCCGGTACAATACTATGAAAAGAGTATCGTACCGGTCTTACCTTGGTCCTGGGTACTTGCATCTCATCCAGGGTACTCGTAAACAAGATGTTTAACGAACTTCCAACATCAACGAACACTTGATTTACTCGACAATTGTTGATGGTGGATTCGGCCATGATCAGAAAACGACTGGTCGAGTGGAAGGGATTGGGCAGTCACTCTTCTCGAATGAGATGGTGACTTCTGACCACTTCGGTAACTTATTGACAAGAGGAGGGTCAATGGAGTTTACCTCGCATTCGACAGCCTTAAGCTGTCGTTCTGACTCGTATGCCGATGACCCCCCCGATAGATATGCTCAATGGTATGCTCAGGATCTTGGAATGACATCTCCTCATTGTCGTCCGACTGCGTACGACCACTCGCTTGCCCTACCTCTTCGAGGGTGGGAAGTGGTCCTTTGCCGTTGTAGTAGTCTTCGAGTTTTCATTGGAAAACCCGGCAGTTGCGAAGGTCATGTCCTTTCTTTTTATGGAAAGGGAACCACCTAGGCTTGTCGTTCTTCCGCTCGAGGCACTTACCTTTGCCTCAATCGGGATATTACTTGCAACTTCATGATTCCTTGTCGCTTACGGCCAAGCCTTAGAACTGTTAGCTTATGGTTTTTGGCCCTTCACCTTCTTCTTGGATTTCTTGGTCTTTTTGTCCTTCTTGCTACCTCCGTTGCTTCTTGAGGATTTTGGTCATCTCGATCAATGGTTTTGTTCCACTCGACTGCTTTTGCAACAGTTGCATATCGATCAGCCATCTCGAAGAGTTCAACGACGGTAGCCGGAGGATTTAAAGCGATGTCCTCTGTAATTCTTCTGCTGCGTACTCCCTGCTTGAAGGCTCTGATAACATATGAGTTAGAAACATCAGGAATTGAATTCTGAACCTGACTGAAGCACCTAATGAATTGACATAAGGTCTCGTGGTCGTTCTGCTTTGTCCTGTCCAGGTCGTCCTCCTTTCTAGGGCGATAGTAGGTACCCTGAAAGTTAGCCAACAGAATGTCACAAAAGGTGTTGCCACGAGTAGATCAACTAGAATGGTTGGTTTGACAACCACAATTGACCGGACCCTTCAAGCACAGTCGAAAGGTAATTCACCATGACGCGCTCTCCTCCTCCTGCTGCTCGGACAGCGGTTGTGTAGATTTGGAGCAACTCGATGGGATTCTGAGACCCATCGAATTTCTCCATATTCACTGGTCGAAACCGCGGTGGCCAGCAAACTGCTCGGAGGTCAGGCGAGAATGCCCTACATCCGGTAATTTCTAGATGACGAGGATCTAGAAATCCTCATTTAATTATTTATCTGTAATCCTTATTATGAATAATGACGCCATTATATGGTTTTTGAGTATACCCCTTAATGTTCATAAGGGAGAAGATGGAGTCGTAAGATCTTCTACGACTACCTCATAATCGTAAGTTCTTCTACGATCACCTTATGGTAGTAAGCTATTCTACGATCAGGTCAGCTATGATCACCCCATAGTCGTAAGTTCTTCTACGACTAGCACATGATCATAAGTTTTTCTACGATCACCTCATGGTTTTAAGTCTTTCTACGATCAGGTCAGTTACGATCACCCTATAATCGATCGAGCTTACGATCACCCAATCTACTATTGTAAAGCACTGTAGCAATTGATCCGGACCTTCGATTTTCGATCGGATGATGGCAATCGATCCTAACGCCATGGCACTGTACATCATTTGCACTGAATACTTCAATGCAGATGATCCCAATCCTACGAGGTGAGCTTGGTACACCACACTAGCCCTGTTTGTTTAGCCTTATGCTTTTTGTCTTATAGCTTAAAGTCAGTTTTTTGACTTAATCAGCTTATAAACCCCTGAACTTTTAAGCCAAGATTTGGTTTTTGGTAATCTATCTTTTTATAGCATGTTGGCTTATTTAGTTGTGTGAATGATAAATTATTTGAATTGTCCTTGATGGTTTAAAGGACCTTGTTAAGCATGTATTTAAACTTATTTTTGCATGAGATTTTAAAATATGATGATACGTGCAAGTGTACATATGAAACAAAATAGATTTTGCTCGTGCATGCATGTATTTATTTTGTATATTGCGCAATGAAAGAATTTGATATAGAAAGACAAATATTAGCCAGCCAAACAAAATAACACAGTAACAAAATAATATTCGATCATATATGATGCAATTATCTTGTCACTGCAACATGTACATATCATATTAATGTAATCTATTTATCCTCTTACGTCCATTAAAGAAGTAGCAATACTATCACGAAAGACACTCATATCTCCATCATGGATTGCTAATCCATTGACACTATGTCTTCCAAATGATTCAGCTTGTGTATCGTTTGGATCATAATCTTTGTCAAGATCACATCTCTAAAAAAGTTCATCACGTGAAGCACTATCTCGGATGAAGTTGTGTAACGCCATACATGCAATTATCATTTTCATTTGAATCTTTATTTTGTAACTTGGTAAAGCCAACAAGATTATCTATTTCATCTGCAACACGCCAAAGGAATGCTCAATTACATTTGCGAAGGGACGAGTGAGTGTGATTGAACACCTCGTATTTCCCACTCGATTGTTGACCATAACAAAATTCTGGTAGATGATACTTTTGTTCTTTGTAAGGAGCTAGATAGCTCTTTCGATTAGGATAACTCGCATCAACAAGATAATATTTCTCTACATACATTAAATATATAAATGTTGACAATACAAATCAGGAATGTTATCATAATAATTAATTATATGATTAAAGAAGCAAATTACCTTCAGGGGGATGTGGAAACTGGTTCGAATACTTGTCCAAAGTGTTATTGAAAATTCTTGTGTCATGCGCTGAACCCGGCCATCCGACGACAACAATAGTAAACCTCATGTCGAAGTCACACACTACCATCATGTTTGAGACGTATATCCATGATGACCAGTGTAGGCAACCTGCTCATCCGCTGGAACAACAACAGGTACATGTGTGCCATTAATTGCACCTATGCAATTGTTAAAATGAGGCGTGAAGCGATTATCTTGAAGTCTTGGATGCACTGTTGTGAACTCCGGATCCATTGATATAATATTATCTTTAGATAAAAGATAGATACATTGCAAGACTTCACCAAACTTTTTATTGATTTTTTCCGTTAATCTTTTGAAGCGGTTTTGAACTTGACTAATTGACTGAGGGCCACCCACTGTCCACAAAAATATAGCCAAAGATTCTATGGAAGTCATGGTCCTAGTTGATTTAAGCTATAATTTGCAACCAAGGTTTCATGCAAACTATAAAAAACAACCCTACTCATTCGGAACATCAAGTAACAATCTCTCTCATCGCCCAATTACTCACAACCCATTCATAAATAGTGGTTGTCTCATCTCCTTTTTGTTTAGGTAAGTGTCGTAGTAGTGCATACTGACTGTTTAGATGCTCTAATCAATTAGACCTACTTGTCTGTAAGCTTGATCGATTATAGGGTGGTCGTAATTGACCTGGTAGTAGAAAGACTTACGACCATGAGGTGATCGTAGAAGAATTTACAATCATGTGCTAATCGTAGAAGAACTTATGACTATGGGGTGATCGTAGCTGACCTAGTTGTAGAAGGAATTACGACCATGGGGTGATCGTAGAAGAACTTACGATTATGAGGTAGTCGTAGAAGATCTTACGACTCCAGCTTCTTCCTTATGAACATTAAGGGGTATACTCAAGAACCATATAATGGCGTTATTATCCATAATAAGGATTACATATAAATAATTAAATGAGGATTTCTAGATCCTCGTCATCTAGCCCCCCAGCTTCAAGTGAAAGTACCTACTTGGGAAAGGAGCGATAGACGATCTTACGACTAAAATATGGTCGTAGAACGGTGGTCGAAGGAAAGACTCTTCGACTGGTATTTCATTTGACCAGAAACAAACTTGGTCAAGAAGTTTGCAGGAAACCTTACGACTACAAGGTGGTCGTAGAAAATCCTATGACTACAAAGTGGTCGTAGTATGGTAATCGGAAGTAAATTCTTTCCAACTGGTATTTCATTTGACCATAAAAAGACTTGGTCAAGAAGGTAATTTCGCTTGAGGTGTAAAGAAAGACTCGGTTTTCTCGAATAAACAAATTTACGAATCCGAATCGACTCTCATAGACCTGTCTGTTGGGGCGGTTCCCAAAGAGGTGGCAACTGTTGGGTTGCCACGTCTTTAACCCAAAATCCTGAACCCGCCCATCCGGCGACAACAATGGTAAACCTCATGTCGAAGACACACACTGCCATTACGTATTGAGATGTATATCCATGACGACTAGTATGGGTAACCTGCTCATCCGCTGGAACAACAATAGGTACATGTGTGCCACCAATTGCACCTATGCAATTGTTAAAATGAGGTGTGAAGCGATTATCTTGAAGTCTTGGATGCACTATTGTGAACTCCGGATCCATTGGTCTAATATTATCTTTAGATAAAAGATAAATACATTGTAAGACTTCACCAAATTTTTTATTAATTTTTTCTATTAATTTTTTGAAGCGGTTTTGAACTTGACTAATTGACTTAGGGCCACCAATTAGGGATGATAATTGTGCCTGATTACCCGCAGGTGAATACCCTAATGGAGGCGGGTATGGGCATCTTTCTTTGCCCACGGGCATGAAAACGGGCACAATTCCTTGCCCATCGGGTAAACGGGTGTGGGCCTGGGTAAGCTCCACCCGTACCCGCTTCGCCCGATTACCCGTAACATATCCGCATGTGTAAGGAACTATGTCAGTTTGTATTTTTATTTTATTTGCCGAACTTGATTAATTGTCTTGTTGAACATGATATGTGAATTGTGATGAATTTTATTAGCTGTTGAATGTGTGATGCACCATTAATGTGTGAATAATGATGAACTTGATGTATGCATTGCTTACGGGTAACGAGCATGCCCGCGGGCAATGGGTACCCACGGGCGGTGATGCATTATTTGCGGGTAAACGGGTATGCCCGTGGGCGATGGCATATGCGAGGTTTTTCGCCCGTCGTCCTTCACGGATATGCTCGTGGGGAGAATTCGGGGTCGCAGGCATGGGTATGGGCGAGCACTACTCGTACCCATCGCGCCCGATTGCCATCCCTACCACCAGCTTTCTACAAAAACATAGCCAAAGATTCTACGGAAGGCATAGTCCTAGTTGATTTAAGCCATAATTTGCAATCAATGTTTCATGCAAACTATAAAAACAGTCTTACTCATTCGGAACATCAAGTAACAATCTCTCCTATTGTCCAATTACTCAACAACTCATTCATAAACAGTGGTTGTCTCATTTTCTTTTTGTTTAGGTAAGTGTTGTAGTAGTGCATACCTACGTAACCAGCTGCTATAATAAAAATCTTGAAATGGTAACTTCCGCTTTTTTGTTTTTTTTCGATATCATCTTCGCTTATATCGCTTTCAAATATCACTTGATAAGTTCATCTACAAATAATAACAATAATAAGTAACATAAAACATAATATCAAGATATAATTTAATTGAGAATATACTTTAAAAAAAGATAATAATAATATAAGTACGACGTAAGTACGTAACTGAATGACTATTCAACCCGTTATAGTTTAACTAAGAGCAACGTAACGTACCGTTCCAACTCCGCATTATCATCACGTAGCCTCTCCGTCGCGTGATCTGTCATCCGCGCTTTCGCTTTTCGTCCGCACAAAACGCCCCCGCGAACCTGCGAGCGGGCCCACAGAGCCAACGGGTCCACCTGCTAGCCACCCAAGGAGGCCATATTTATAGGGCAGGCACGCACCACAGGCCACCCAGCCCAACCTGGTACGGATTCTCCGACCTCTGACTCTGAGAAAGGCGACCAAAAACAAACGTATCTTCTCTGCATCTCCTCTCTCCGTCTCCCTCAAAAGTTGCTGGGAAATCTTGGTCGGGAGGACCGCCGATTCGCTCTCCTCTCCTGCCATGGAGGAAGCCCAGGGTATGGTAATGATACGGGAGACGCGCGCTGCGGTCCGCGGTTGTGATTGGCTCTTCCCGCTTTTGCTCTTAATTGCGTCTGGCTTTGGTTAATAGAGGTTTCAGATCCAACAAGTGCGGAAATAAACTTAGAAGCCCCAGGGCTAGGATATTTGTTCTTTTCTAAGATCAGTAGGGTGGATTTTGGGTTTCTCTGTCTGGACGAGTCGCAACTGGGAGTCTGGGATAGGAAAAGATTGTGTTTTTCTGCCTGATGGGTCATGGATGGGCTGGGACTTTGGTTTAACTGAATATATGCTCTTTAATGTCTATGTATGATTGTAGGAAGGGGAGTAGGATTAAGTTATTTTGGGAGTTCTTGTGTAGTTTGATCATGGCAGTGTTATGTTCATTGGGGGCTCAATTATGTTTTTTCCCCCTTTCTTTTCCCTTAGTGTATACTGTACAGGCCCTTCTTGTCTGTACCAAAATTGTTCTGGTAAATATTGTTACTACTGGTCCTTAGTTCTGCAATTTTAGGATGCTGTTACTCACTCCTAACAAAACTATGATGCTGATAAAAGCGGGAAAAAACAGTGTTCTGCATTTGTCAAAGTTAGGAATTGTTGTAGTTTTGTGACAGATGCAAACTATGGACAAGTGGCGTTGCTCATCATAAATGGTCTTACACGAGGCCATGGCCCATGGTAATGAAAATTTGTCTGGATCTGCAGAGTGACTATGCTTGTAGCGTAGGCTTGCAGATCGTCATTTCTGTTTTGTTGTCAACTTATTTTCTAGTTGTGGAAGAGCATGTAAGACCAGCTGAGTACATGCTGTCTTCCGTTTTCCTGCATAGCCGCCGTAGTGTTTAGAATCTTCTGACTTCACGAGAATCTTGTTTGCTTATGTGATAATTTTTTCATACATTTCGTAATTCTGTAATATAATTATTTGTTCTTGGCAGCTGAACATTCTGTTCTACCTAGGAGCTACATTGTTTCACCTTTTGACTAAATCCTGTGCTAAATCTTTATTAACTTAGGTGCCTCATGAACTATCTTCATTCTTTTCTAGTTGTGGAGTCCAAGGACGGAACTATCTCAGTTGCTTCTGCATTCGCTGGTCATCACGAAGGTATTAGTTGTTAGTTTTCATCTCCTGGACTTCCAGTTCTGACAATATGACATATTTAACCAATGAAGATCTGTACATTTCCAACATTTGTTATTTTCTGTAATTGGAGGACTGTTAAAGACTTACTTGTTTAAGCTTTGATGCATTAAACAGCTGTACAAGACAGGGATCACAAATTTTTATCAAAAGCAGTTGAAGAAGCTTACCGAGGAGTTGACTGCGGCCATGGAGGCCCATTTGGGGCAGTTGTTGTCCGTAATGATGAAATAGTAGTTGGTTGCCATAACATGGTTTTGAATAACACCGATCCAACTGCGCATGCTGAAGTAACTGCAATAAGAGAGGTAGGGTGCCCTCTGGACTGCAGCTACTCTCACCAACCCTACTTGGTGCTTGCTGTTTACATTTTGATACTTAATTTCTACTAGTAGCCTCACCTGCTGATAGGATGTACCCAATTCAAGTACTGGCTATAACTTAGCATCCTAATACAAACATGTTGAACTGTCAAGTGAACTCTCCTTTCGTGCTCTTGGAATTAGTACCGCTTTCTTCCTGAAAGATGTACTTGATGTTATGCTCACCTGTTTACACGGCTGGGACGGCATATGTTCTAGTCTCTTTGCCCATGCTGGTACATGCTTCATGTTCTCAGATTTGCCTGCTTCTCATATTGGTAATGTTATGATATTGTATTAAAGTAGCAAAGCTAGTTCATTCTAATTAGATAAAGTTGACTATTCACTGCGTTATATACTTCACTGGATACACTTAATCAGTAGCCCTTTTCTAACGTAATCAGCTACCCTTTTGGCATGTGGCAAGTTAAAATACAAACAAATTGTACCAGCCTAAAACCTGTTTAGAATCCATAAAACATTCAAGTGATGGATCAATTGTCTTTGCTAGTTTCTGTTTCTATATTCTCATAATTTCCTTGCCAGATGGTGTAGATAGACGATTTCAAGATCAGTTGTTAAAACAGGAGAAGTGGATTTTCGATGAGAAAACGGGCTTTATTTGGTAGATAGTTTATTTCCATTGTTTGGTTATCTGTCTCACATAGTCAATGTTTCTCCATACACTAGGCTTGCAAAAAACTTGGAAAAATTGAGCTGTCGGATTGTGAAATGTATGCATCCTGTGAACCTTGCCCAATGTGCTTTGGTGCTGTCCATCTATCACGAATTAAGGTTCATCCCTTACCTTACTTTTCTTCATCTGGTAGAATATAGCTATTGCTTAATTAACAATCTTTACCAATGCTGCAATGCAGAGGCTGGTGTATGGAGCCAAGGCAGAAGCTGCTATTGCCATTGGATTTGATGACTTCATTGCTGATGCTCTGAGAGGAACTGGGTACTACCAGAAGGCCAACATGGAGATAAAGCGCAGATGGCAATGGAGCCCTGATTGCTGAACAAGTCTTTGAGAACACTAAGGAGAAGTTTCGAATGTATTAATCTGTAGGTAAAGGCATGCCGGGATTTCACAGTGCGAAAGCCCCTGGTCATCAGAAAGAATAATGTAACTGTTGACATTCTGTCATTGGTGATGGACCATACACTATCAATTTAAATATATTTGATTCCCATTATGCTTCTGTTTCTGAGAAACAAGAAAGTTGCTGCTCCATGTTCTTGTTTAATGCGCAGTTGATTATTAATTTGCCTGAAAAGGGTCTTTTTGTCTCTTTCACTTGATCTTACTTGATGGTGAGGTACTAATTTTGGATACATTGCTGGCGACAATGATACCTCCATGTTTTTTAGGCAGCCATCTTCATTTTATTTTTATAAGTTCTTCAAGTAAATTAGAATGAACAGAAATGCTTTGATGGTACATCAGAAACAGCAGCGCACACTGCAAAGGCTAAGTACTACAACAGCCCAAACCGCTGGGAAATCAACTAGACCAGTCACCACAAAGCATTCAGATTTGAGTCAAATACCACATAAATCCTTATCAAGTTCAGCAATTTGAGAAAGGGTAAAGTACCAAGTACCAACATCAATGAGAAGACAGTGCTGCAAACACTGGACGTCAAATCCTAAACGAAAGGATACTCCAGGTGAATATCTCATTCGGACTGGGAAAACCCCGAAAAGTCTAAATTATAAACGGTTGGTGAAACTACGCCTTCGTCGGCATAGGCCGGCTCGAGGATGGCAGCCTCAACCTCCTGCACCTCCTTTTCGGTTTTCCTTACCTTCTTGGACTTGTAATACACACTCATGAAGGTACCGACGACACCATACTTGCGGCGACAGTGCTCGTAGTGAGAGGCGTCAAACATCCTCCAGAAGTCCCTTCTCATTGAGCTCAGAGACGGCATACTGCGGCTGGTAGCTGTTGTTCTCAATCAGCCACCAGAGTGCACAGGACACCGGATCCAAAATCTTTTTCTATATATGTATCTCATGTATCAACAGTATTAGACACCCTTTAGCCCAAATGAAGGACACCGGATCCTGGTCACAGCCCAAGCTAGCTTTTCGCTCGGGCGCACAGGCTCCGGCCCAACCGAGGGCACAGGCGCGCGGCCCAGCCCCAAGGCAAGCGAGCGTGCGGCCCAGCCGAGCGATCGGGCGCGTTGCCCAGCCAACCAGCTAGTGGCCGTGCAGGCCATCGAGCGAGCGGGTGTGCAGCCGTGCCGTGTAGGTCATCGAGCGGGCGCGATGTGGGCCAGGCGCCGAGTTCCAGTTCTCTTCGCTAGTTGTCGTGCAGGCCATACGATGCGGGCCAGGTGTCGTGCAGGCCATACATCGCTAGTTCTCTTCACAAATCGCTAGTTCCCGTTCTAGACGTCGAGCTGCCGGCCGAGACGAGACACGACCTTCTTCAATTTCTCTCAATAATACCGATTTATCTCAAGCACAATCACTAATTTTGTGTGTGTTTTAGCATGTATCGTGTCTTGATGTGCATTTCATACAGAATTTATGTATCATGTGGATAGTGCATGCTGTTGTTACCTCCCTTCCTTGCTTATATTTCATCAGCAACTGATCCAGTGCGTACTGTGCGGTACTGATTTCAGTGATTTGCATTCATGTTGTTCCTCTACTACTCAATCTATATGTTGTTGAAGTTCAGAGATGCTTGTTGTGAGTTTTAGGGATTCAATTTGCTAATCGTTGGTTGATTTTCTCAAACCCTAGGATTGGGATTTACAATTGTGGTAGTACCTTTGAGTGATCTTATCAATGTGACCAACCGACCATCTACATTTGTTTTAAAAATATGTGACCAATCGGAGGCACAATCTACATTTGAGTTTCTATTTTTGACTACTTGAGAGTTGAGACACAATGTCAAGTAAGTAAGCCTCATAATTTTAAATAATTGACGACAAATTTATACTTCTGTTATTCTATAGTACAAATATTTAATGGAGTGTTCAAATAATGGGTAATTGACAGATAAATTTATAGAAATATTTCTTAAAAGGAAAGTGCCACCACGGGAGGAGAATGTTGTCTCATCATCACATGAACAGAATGATGTCCCCTCACATGAAGAAAATAATACCACTAATGCAGAGATTTCACCTACAGAAGCAATCAATTGGGAAGAGGAGATTCAATTTGATCCCGACAAAAGGAGAAGAATAGAGGAGAACCTTCCTAATCAAAAGGATGTGGTAAGAAGAAATTACTTGGATAATGGGCCTTTCCAACCTCGCAATTTTGATTTTCCATATTCAACGATTGATAGTAAAAATAGAAGGTTTAATTCTGAATGGTTTACTGAGATTGGGAGTTGGCTTGAGTATAGCGAATCCAAAGATAGAGCGTATTGTTTTTATTGTTTCTTATTTAGAGGTCGCAACAAGAAGGAAATTGGATATGATGCATTTGTTACAACTGGTTGGTCTAATTGGAACAAAAAAAAATAGACTAAAGGAGCATGTAGGAGATGTCAATAGTGTTCACAACCAAGCAAAGAGAGGTTGTGATTCTTTGTTGAAACAAAATCAACACATTTATGTTGCTTTGAATAACCAAAGTATTGCTGATAAGATTGCTTATTATACTCGACTAAATACCTCAGTTGATGTTGCTAGAGTGTTATTGAAGCAATGATTGCCTTTTCGAGGCCATGATGAGTCCGATGAGTCCTCCAATAAAGGAAAATTCAAGAAATTTCATGCTTATACAGCTGAACAAAATCTAACTGCAGGCAAGGTTGTGGATAACAATACTCCAGGTAATAATTTGATGGTGTCTCCAAACATTCAAAATGACATAGTACATTATTTTGCAAATGAAGTATTGCAATCTATTCTTGAAGAAATTGGACATGATGTATTTTGCTTGCCAGTTGATGAGTCCAGGGATGTGGCTTGCAAAGAACAAATGGTGGTGGTCTTGAGATATGTTGATAAATGTGAAATTGTTAAAGAGAGGTTTGTTGGCCTTGTTCATGTAAAAGAGGCAACTTCTTTGTACCTCAAGTCAACTATTGATTCTTTATTTGCGGAATATAAGCTAAGCTGGAAGTAAGTTAGAGGCTAAGGATATGATGGTGCTAGCAATATGCGATGTGAGTTCAATGGCTTGCAATAATTGATTATGAGAGAAAATATATCAGCATATTATATCCATTGTTTTGCTCACCAGCGTCAATTAGTTGTCATGGCTATTGTAAGAAAGCATAAAGGCATTGGTAATTTCTTTGATATGATTTATGTTTTGCTAAATATGGTTGGTGGATCTTCCAAGAGAAGGGATATGATTCGAGATATCAATCAAGAACATGTGTATGAGGCCTTAGGTTGTGGGTTACTTAAAACTGGGACAGAGTTAAATCAAGAGCTATGTCTTCAAAGACCCGGAGACACTCGTTGGAGTTCTCACTATAAGACTCTTAAGAGTTTGGTTGATTTGTTCCCAACGGTTGTTAAAGTGCTAGAATATGTGGAACAAGAAGACAAGGATGATAAAAATAGAAGGCAAGCATGGGGACTTTTAGTTTATTTTTAGTCATTTGACTTTGTGTTTTATTTGCAGCTTATGTTGACCATCTTAATAATCACCAATGTTATAAAAGTCGGCTGCAGGCGGCTTCCAGGCGGCGACTCCGCGCAATCGGCTTCATCCCGCGGCGACTTTCACCGAGGCGCTACGCTAGGTGGGCCGGGCGTCGAGACGACGACAGTCGGTCCAAGGCGGCCGTCGGCGGATCTAGGCCATCCTGCAGCCTCCCCCGCCTCCGAGTCGAGCTCGTCCCGGTTCCAGCCATCTCGCATCGCCGATTGGAGCTCGCTACCGCTGAATCGAGCTCACCCCGCCATCTCCGCCGCCGAATAGAGCTCGCCGCCTCCAAAACGTGGGCGTCCCACCGTCGAATCGAGGTACACTGTACTCCTCTTCCCTCTGCTCCCCCGCCGTCAACCTCCCCTCTCTGCTCTCGCTCCTCTCTGGTCCCCCTCCCGCGTCGCCGCCCTCCCATGAGATGCTCCACTCCCTGCTCCCCCTCCCGCGCTCCCCCGCCGTTGACCTCCCCTCTCTGCTCTCGCTCCTCTCTGCCTCTCTGGTCCCCTTGACGGTGGTGGTGCTAGGGGAGACGGTGGAGGACGCAATGGTTGCACGGTGCACGCCATGCCGATGATATGATGTTGGAGGCGGCGGCGAACGTAGTGGTTGACTCATTGTTCTCTTTGCCGATGATGATGCAACGGTGCTGGAGCCTGGAGGTGGCGGCGAATGTAATGGCATGGCTGTACTCTGTGCTGCTTCGACGGCAGTTTTGGACGCTGCAGGATGGCCAAGCCGGCGAAGAGCTTCAACAATTGCTTTCTTCTGTGAAATCTGATGCACCGACAGACACTGCCTTGAGTAGAGTTTGGGTAGACAGATAACAGATTAATCATTAATATGGATCCATTCTGGCATTTTCTTCCAGTCAAGGGATTGTGTAATTGTAATTGGCCAGATTAAATGATTAATATTTGATGGTTTTCTTCCGGTCAAGGAATATACTGAAGAATGAATACTGAAAAGTTTCCAGTCAAGGAATATACTGAAGATTAATACTGAAGAATGAATATTGAATATACTTTCTAGTTTTCTGAAGAGTTTCCAACTTTGTATACTGAAGAATGAAGATGAACATAGTGATAGTAGTATAGACTGTATAGTACAGATGGATGCAGCTACCATGGTCCATGAATTTGTGCATGTAACTTTGTTAAGTTTGTTTGTGTGCCTTTCAATGTTTTAAGTTTTTAGCAGATAGTTTGACTGTATGTAACTATGGTTCATGGAATTCTGTAATCACTAATCAGTATATTGTTATGTACCATAGTGTTATGTTACATTGTTACTTATGTACCATAGAAAAATGACATGACTTATTGTTGATTTGTCATTTTGTTAAGGACTCAAGATGTCATCCGTTGCTTCCGGAGGTGCGACAAGTTCAAGCGTCCTTAAGAGGAATTCCAAAGATATAGGATGGTAATTTGGGTATTTAGATGATCCAAACAACTTGGATAGAGTGAAGTGTCGCTTGTGTCAAAAGGTAATTCACGGAGGGGTGTATAGGCTCAAACAACATATTGGTCATATTCGCGGGAACGTTGCTAGATGTCCAAAGTCCACACAAGAAGAACAAATGAAATGCATGAAGTCTATAGTGGATGCACAAGCATTGAAGAAAGCAAAGAAAGCAAAAGAGCAAGAGCTTAGAAAAGAAGAGACAATTGAAAAAGAAGATGACCCTAATGAAGATGAAGTGCTTGAAGTTGTTGGAGGCTCGACACCTCGTACATTAGGGCCAATGCATAAGTTTGCTTGCTCTATTGATACTTCCATTGCTTTGACAACCCGGCAACAAAATATTAAAGATGCACTTTGGAAAGAAAGGAATCATAAGGTGAAACAATATGTTGTGAGATGGCTTTATTCTCATGGTATAATTTATTTGCAACTCTCATTCTCTCATGATTGCTATCATTTCGTTGAACTGTTGATTGTGAGCCTCATATTGTATTGTACGCTTTTATGTTTACTTTTTAGGTGTCCCTTTCAATGCCATCAACAATGACGAGTTCAAACAAATGTGTGAGGCTATTGATCGCTTTGGACTGGGGTTTGTAGGTCCTTCTCAATATGATTGTCAGGAGAAGTTGTTGAAGGAGGAAGTGGAAAGAACAAAGGGTTTGTTGAAGACACATGAAGAAGAGAGAGCTTTGACCGGGTGCTCCATCATGACCGGTGCTTGGACCGATCAAAAGAGGAGCATCATGAATATGTGTGTGCATTGCAAATTGGGGACAAGCTTCATACAATCAACGGAGGCGTCGGATTATGCACACACAAGTGAGTACATCTTCGAGTACATAGATACTTGCATTGAACAACTAGGTCCAACAAATATTGTGCAAGTAGTCACGGACAATGCTTCCAACAACATGGGAGCAAAGACATTATTGAAGGACAAGAGACCAAATATCTTTTGGAGCTCATGTGCAACTCACGCCATTAACTTGATACTAGAAGCAATTGTTAAGAATATGCCAAAGTATAAGAAGACAATCGATCAAGCAAAGACATTCACTATATTTGTCTATGCACATCATAGGACATTGGCCTTGATGAGGAAACACACAAAGAGAAGAGATATAATAAGGCCAGGGGTGACTAGATTTGCATCGGCTTTTCTTAGTTTGCAAAGTTTGATTGAGAAGAAGGACGCACTAAGGTCGATGGCACTTAGTTCAGAATGGGAGGATATCATTCACACTAAAACACAAGAAGGCAAGACGGCAACTAATACACTAATGAGTAGGACTTTTTGGAATGGTGTGTCTACTTGTTTGAAGGTATAGCAAAGCATCATATCCTTGTGAATATATGATGTCTATTATGTCATACTTACGTATTATGTCATAACCTTGTATATTTTATTGATTGAAGGTTTTTGAACCATTGGTGAAAGTTCTTCGCATGGTAGATGGGGATGTCCATCTTTGGCATTTGTTTATGGAGAAATACTACAAGCAAAGAAACAAATTAAGGAGGCCCTGAACAATTTAGAGAACAACTATAAATTGATCATGGATGCAATTGATGTAAAGATGGCAGGGAGGCTTGATTCTGCATTGCACTTGACAGCGTACCTTCTGAATCCACATTATAGTTACAACGATAAAACCATCTTGCAAGATACAAATCTCATGGATGCGTTATTTGAATGTGTTGAAACATTTTATCATGGTCATGATGAAATGCAAGATCAAGTGCTTAATGAGGATTGACACAAGTTTAAAGATCAAGAGGGAGTCTTTCGGAAACCTACCGCCAAACTTGGATATTTAAAAAAAAAAATTAATCCCGGTAAACTTGTGCTCACAATCATGATTTCAACTAAATGCATGCTTATTTAACCATTTATCTTGTATTAATTTCCTTCTATTTTTCCTAATGGCTAGCAACATGGTGGTCTACTTTTGGATATCAAGTTCCTACTTTGCAAAGAATGGCCATAAGAATCCTCTCCTTGACTTCAAGTTCATCCGGATGTGAAAGAAATTGGAGCACTTTTGATATGGTAAGTCTCAACTCTCAACTATAAAGTATAAACTATCTCATTCTCAATATGTCAACTATGTAACTACTACACTCCACTTTGCAATTCGTAGATACATTCAAAGAGAAGAAATAGGCTAGATGTGAAACGTCTCAATAATCTACTCTATGTTCAATTCAATGCAAGATTGTTGAGCAAAAAAGAGAAAAGCAATATGAAAAATATCGATGTCATTTTAGCTTCGGATGCTACACAAGCTCAAGGGTGGATAATTGATGGTGGTGATGATGATCAAGAGGTTGAGGCCGGTACGGGGCTTACATGGAAGGTCATTGATGAAGCATCCGGGGCTAGTGAAGCCATGCAACCTCGTAGGAGCACAAGAGTGAGAGACCTCTATGAAGATGATTTCTCCTCTGATTCCGAAGAGGATGTCAACGAGGGGGGCGACATTGAGTTCGAGTCCGACCAAGATGAAGTGGTGGTTACCAGGAATTATGAGGAGGAGGAGGACGAAGACACTAACTCATGATTGACAGATTGAGTCGTCTTCGCAATTCATCATAAACTATATTAGTATTTTGCTTGCTGTGTGGAGTTGGCACTGTCATGTTATGAACTTATGATATTTTGATTATTTTCTATGTCAAGTCTTTGAAATGTGTGGCTACATATGTTTCATACTTTCCTTCATTCATCAATCATTCATAGTTTCATACATTCTTTCTCGCACAACACGATAGCAAAATAACTCTTCATTGATTAAATATGCAGGTTTACATCATTATTTGATTACAATACATACATGTTTACATCAAGCACTTGGAGTCTTGGAGGGGAGATAATATACATAATTATATCAAATTGCACATGTCTTGCTTCTTCAGGTAATTTTTCTTCTATCTTGCTCAATTTGATGTTGATGCTTGCTCAATTTATCAAATTATTCCTATTGTGGGCTAATCAGCACTGTAGCCAAGCCGGCCGCCTAGGCACCGCCTATTCACCGCCTAGGCGCCGCCTAGTCCGCCTAGGCGCTAGGCCCCAGGCCACCGCCCGCCTAGCGCCTAGCGCTTTCTTGAACCTTGATAATCACAATACATTGTCATTAACTCTACAAAGGAAGGATCAAGACATTGTGAATGCCATTGGTTGTGTGAAATCAACCAAAAGCCATTTGGACGAGCTTAGGAGGCATGGATGGGATTTTGTCCTAGACGAAGTGTATACCTTCTGTAAAAAGCATGATATTTCCAAATTGAAAATAGGAGAAGCATATGTTAATCCAAATAAGCCACGCCAAAAATCTAGAATTATCAACAAGCATCATTATGATATGGATTGTTTTAATAATGTTCTTGATTGGTTACTTCAAAAACTCGATGGTCGCTTCAATGAGAAAAACTCTAGATTGCTTGTTTGCTCGGCCGCTTTGAGTCCAAGAGAATCATTTCATCATTTCAATTTGGAGCATTTGATGGATCTAGCTAAATTTTATCCTAATGATTTTGATTATGGGGAATTGAGGGACCTTAAACACCACCTTTGCCTCTACATTGCCGATGTGTGTGCGGATGATAGATTCTCTAAAATAGAGACTATTAGCGACCTTTCTCAAAAAAAATGGTGGAGACAAGGAAACATATTTGTTATCCTTTGGTTTATCGACTTTTGAAGCTAACACTAGTTTTGCATGTCATCCGAAGTGCAATTAATAATGTTCTTGATTGGTTACTTCAAAACTCGATGGTCGCTTCAATGAGAAAAACTCTAGATTGCTTGTTTGCTCGGTCACCCTAGGTTGATTAATTATTAGTTGGTATTATCGCTTTGAGTCCAAGAGAATCATTTCATCATTTCAATTTGGAGCATTTGATGGATCTAGCTAAATTTTATCCTAATGATTTTGATTATGGGGAATTGAGGGACCTTAAACACCACCTTTGCCTCTACATTGCCGATGTGTGTGCGGATGATAGATTCTCTAAAATAGAGACTATTAGCGACCTTTCTCAAAAAAATGGTGGAGACAAGAAAATATATTTGTTATCCTTTGGTTTATCGACTTTTGAAGCTAACACTATAGCTGATCGAGAGATGCTTTTCAGCCATGAAAATTGTGAAAACATATTTGCGCAATCGCATTAGCTATGACTTCTCGAGAGATAGCCTTATTTGCTATGTGGAGAAATACGAAATGGGAAAAGTTACCAATGATGCTGTAATTCATCGCTTCCAGAACTTAAGGGAGCATAGAAAGAAATTATAAAATGTAATGTACTTATCTTTGTTTCGATAAATTCATGATTCGTTTACTTATATTTTTACTAAGTGATTTCTTCTACTTTTGTAGGCTATCAAGGTTGGATGTTGTTTTTTGCCGATGTCGACCATCTTTTGTCCGTGGTTTGGAACTTAATCCATCATTTATTCACTTTGCTACGGTTAACCAAAACCACTAGTAGGAGTGCAGGACCCTTTGTTTTGGTAAGCACTTTGATGGATATTTCTTTATCTATCATGTTGAATTGTTTAACACATATTGTACTAATTTCTAAACAACATTGCTTTATAATTAGACATGTGTGATATGTATGGGACATCTGGTCATTTCGTTCTGGATCCGCCCCTGTCTGCATTCGCACCTTGGATAGTCCTACCTACGGGATGGGATCAACTGAGAGTTTGAGATCGATTGATCTTGAAGAAGAAGAAAGATCCGGTTGGATTCGATTGTTGACCACAAAGAAAGGACCAGAGCAAAACAAACAACAATCCAAGCAAGCTAGGGCCTCCTTACCAACAATAAAAGGAGGAATAAATCCGCGTCCGGATGGATCTTCAGTCTTCACTCCACGGCCCACGCCAATCCAGTGGGGTGGATTCGAGGTCGCAGGCGTGCTTCCTTCGGTGGAAGGAGGACTAGTAGACTCGAAGTGGTTTCGGCGGCGCTGGCAAAGAATGAGGTGCATGCGTGAGTGACTTGAATTTGCCAATTTGGGACGACAGGACACAGGAGAAACAAGACGAGGGTAGATCCTCTGGAAATGGATCTCTCCCCCACCCACCGTTTCATAAAAAATAATTGATCTAAAGTAAATATTTTGCTATCTATATTGTACTTACTACTGTTGAATACTGTGCATGCACTCTATCTATTCGTGTCGTGACTATCTGTGTTACATAAAGGATTCGGATTCGGAGTTTGTGCGCATGAAATCTTAAATATTTCACTGTTTATACTGTACTTACTACTGTTGAATATTGTTCATTCACTAACGGATATCTATTCGCGCCGTGACTATCTGCGTTACATAAAGGATTCGGATTCGGATCCGAATTTTTGTGCACATGAAATCTGCTCCGTTGGAGGCAGGAATGAGGTGGATTTTAATGTGCAGTTGATTATTATTAACTTGCCTGGTAATGTTCTTTCTGTCTTTTTCACTTATTTTTTCGAAACCTTCTGTCTGTTCCACTTAGTCTTACTCTATAGTGAGGTATACAGTGCTGGTGACAATGATACCTACATTTTTTAGGCAGCCATCTTCATTTTGTTTTATTTTTCCCACGAATGTACACTGCAATTACCCCTATATGGTTTGCAAAGACCGAATGGTTTGCTAGTCATCTCTTCTCCTCATGTTTTTGTTCAATTTCTGAATCTGTTTTCCAAGTTTGCAAAAGTTCCTGAAACTGCCTTTTCTCCAGCATTCCAATTCATGCATAAGCTGTCATTTTCTGCTACTCAACTTGCAATCATCCCTGGACATATTGGAAGGTTTTCTTCTTAAATTTATGTTCCAAAATTGAAATCATACAGTAGTTTTGCTTGTGCTTTCATGTTCCAACAAGGCTCTGAAATATATAGAACACAAACGAAGATGGTAACAAAAACAGGCAAGATACACCAACATTCATCTCCACAGCTATATACAAAAGCAAGCAGCATGCTAAGCAAAAATAATCGTAAGAATCAGATATACATGACTACCAGGACGCATCCCATGAAGCAAGCCCCTTCACAACCAACAAATGACAAGCAGCTCTCTACCTACACTACAGCGAAGCCAACTTCAGTAAAGGACTTGGCAATCTGCTGGCATTCGACTTATGTGTGGGCGCCAGTGCATGTACTGCTGAAGAACTGCTGCCGTCGTAGCAAACTGCTGTCTGTCCACAGTCCGTTCTGAGTTGCTCGCATGACTGTGGGATCACGGAGTTTGAATAACCTTGGATAAGCGAACAATTCCACGGATGCATAGATTGTACACTGAGGGAAACATTGGACAGGCAGATGCTGCTGAAGTTGTCCCCCTGAATGCCCTCCAAGATGCCAGCAACACCAACGTTGACGCCAACGACGTTCTCAATTGTAATATTGCTTATCATGGGGAGAGCATTCCTGTCATATTCGACATCAGGATGTTCACTAAAGTTTCCTGTGATCCTGATGGCCATCGAAACATTGTCCATGCTCACATCAGTTATGTACACGTTCTTCACATACCCTCCACGACCTGGAGCGGTCTTTATTCTGATCCCATGCAGTGAGTTGACGATGTGGAGGCCCTCAGCCCGGACTTCGGATATGCCACCTGACATCTCACTTCCAAAGGCAATTCCAGCACCACCACTTGTCTCTCCTGTGATGTTGCTGATGCTAATATTGGAGCTAGGATGAGCAAAAGAAATGCCATACTCGTCCCACCCACTTTTAATGACAATAACATCATCTCCATTTCTGACATAACAATGATCAATGCAGACATTTGTAGATGAATCTGGATGGATTTAGAGTAGCATTAGTACCACAGGTGCAAATATCCTAAATGGACATGCAGTGTTGACACAAATTATATATAAGCATATTGTTATATTGTACGACAGACCATTACCAGGGAATATCTAAGCTTTTGGAACTGTATAATAAAGGTACTGACTTCTTAATTACTGGTGTGTTGTAAATTCGAACTGGACTAAAGGGCAGAAGTTGCATCTCAAGCAAAGATCTCAGGGGGGAAATTTAGGTCTGGTGCGATATAGATACATGATGTTGTTGATATTCTGAATTACCAGTTGCATCTTATGATTTTCATGTTTATATTATTTACCATTTTTAGCACTACTTTTTGCCCAAGTGGTAAGGCGGAGTTGTTGTAATTTTGCACACGGCAGTAAATACTTTTGCAACCGGTTAACTGCAATCTGTAGCCAATAATAAGTGATCACTTCACAAAAGAATAATTTGCATATACTATCAAATTCTCAGCGATAAAGGGAAGTTTAAGTAAACTTTCAAAGCACAACGGAGGGCAAGATCATTGAAGAGAGAATGTGTGAATACTGCAATCAATAATAATAAAAATTGCCAGTTTTCCTAGTGCAAGACACAGTGTTAAATGGGAAAGAAGGGAAAGTGAACATGTCAAACATTATGAATAACCATGTTAGACTTGAAGGAGTGGGAAAGAATTCAAAACTTCATATTACCTGGATCAATGCCGTCAGTGTTTGGTGAATTCAGAGGTGCTAGGATTGTGACATGCTGGACAAGCACTTGGCTGTTTATTTAGCAAAAGCACTCTAGATAATAAATTTGCAATTGTAAATAATTTTTTATGTTTTAACAGAAAGCAAGTGGCTATTTAGAAAACCAACCTGCAGTATACAGGATGGATATTCCAAAACGGCGAGTTCTTGAAGGTTAAATTAGATATAACAACATTGGTAGAGTACATCAACTCAACAAGATGTGGCCTAGTATAATTCAGTGTGTGGTTGTGGAACCAATCCCACCAAATGACTCCTTGACCATCAATGGTACCATTAGCACCTGTCAAGAGTACCAATTTTACATACTGGCAAACTAGCTAGAATAATATTCAAAGAAGACGGATGATGAAAATATAGCATTTACTAACCAGTAATTATTACATCTGTCAGATTCGATCCAAAAATTAGACTCTGGTGTCTTTTTCCAGGGAGCTCTCTACCTCGCCCATAGGATGGGAGAGGATCAATAACTGGCCAATCAGATGAATCCTGCAAAATTCATTTGGGAAATTATAGCAAAAGCATTTTCGATCAATGAAAGTTGGTATTTACTGAACCACATTTTCTTAACTTCAAGAAAAATGCATTTTGTAAAGCATCTATGAATTATTACATGTAAAGTATGGTTCTGTATTGTTCATATCATGGTTCTTTAGAAGAAATTTTGATTAACGTAAGATTTGGCAATATAAGATATCATGTGCACGTGCACCAGACCATAAACATACAATTCAAAAAATATGTTGGAATGTAAATTATTATGTACAAAATCTGTGAGCTATATTACCGGAGATCCGATTATTACTGCATCCTTGTCCAGTGACAAAGTGAGATGGCTGATAAGACTAAAACTCCCTGTCAGCCACCTTCCCGCGGGCACGAAGAGCTGCGCGCCACCCTTGTCTGCAAATGAATTGAGGTAGAATATTGCATTCTGGAATGCTTTTGTATTGAGAGTCCCACCATCCCCAACAGCACCAAATTCAGTTATTGTGACACTGTGGGGTCGATATACGCTTGATGCCATGCCCTTGCAGTATGTGCCAGATACACTGGACCATTGGGTCTCAACCATGGTTGTGAAAACCAAAATGACTTGAAATAACTAGCAGAAATTCCAACAAAATGATATCAATAGCCATCATGTCTTGGAAAATATTATGACCATGAACAAACAGATGAAATGAAGAAACTTAAGCAGGCTGTCATCTACAGACACAAAGAGTAATGCAAATCGACCAGAATTATGCATCTTTGAGGACATAATTATACTTAGAACTGATTTAACTTGTCTTCAATAGTATCAGAACACTCTAGCAAGCCAAATTTGGGCAATCTCGTTTAGTTTTTCTCGCTTGTGTTGCCTATTGATGAAATGTCCCTCACAATAACTTGAATGAAAGCGTAACCAATCCGAATTGTTAGCTCAATAATCGTACAACCACCACAGAGGTGTTCAATCAAGGTTTCACATATTACATGATCCCAAAGCAACATTTTAATCAAGTGGCAAGACAAACACAAACAGTTTGAACATTTCACCTCTAAATGTCTGGCTCAATCCAACCTGAGTATACAACGGATCATGCGCCAATGACACCCAATGCCAATCAGGATCACTCCTCTTGAACTTACACCAATCTGGCCATTGCCCACGCCACTGCAGAAGAAATCCCAACAACAAGAAATGCCTAGAGGCTATAGCCATTGGATCACCACCACCACCAAGCACCGTCCGGCAAGAGCAGAAAGGACAATGGGTTTCTTGGATCCCACCTACCCCCCCCCGGCGACACACCCCAAAAGCGGCATCCGTCCATCTCCCCCGAGAGATCAAGAAAGCAACAGTACCAGTAAACTTAGTAGGGGAGGTAGGAGGAATGGGCACTTACAGATGCAGATCTCCTCATGTTTCCCGCTGAGATCGATCTTCTTCGTCGTCGTCCTCCCTCCCTCCCTCCCTCCCCCACGCCTCTTAACTCGGGTCAAATCAAAACCAGCGCGCCTGCCTTAAATGCGACACTCCGAGGCAGGGCCTGCTGTGCTGCCAGAACTGCAACCAACCAACCATACCAACCCGTCAAGAAACAGAAAATAAAATAAAATCAAGCAACAGAGAAAAGGAGCAAGAAGGAAGGAAGCAGAAGCAGAAGCAGCGCAATTTGCTCACCAGGGATCAACAAGAAGTTGGACCTCCCCCGGGTCTCCCTCCTCCTCTCCTTGCCTCAGCTCGTCCTCTGCCCCGGCTCAGAGGAGGGAGGGAGCAAAAGGGCAGGAAGGAGGATTAGGCCATGGACCCAATCATGCCACGGTGTGCGTCGTGGCTGGCTCCACTCGGGGGTGACCCCACTCGGTTCCTCCCGGGCTAGCTTAGGATGGTGGTGGTGGCCTGGAACTCAGCTGCCTGCGAGCAAGCCCGGCCGGGTCAAAGCAAAGCGAAACAAGGAGCAGAGCTTTAGAGGGAGGGAGGGTTCAGGGTTGGTGCATCCCACACAGGCGCAGGCTCTGCACTGCAGGCAGGGGAAGGGAAGGGGACAACTGGTTGACGAAGCGAGGAGATAGATACTAGTCACACTAGATCAACACAGCCAACCAGCCAGCCATCACAATTCACATTCACAATCACTCCATCAACACTGTTTTTTTTTTCCATTCCCATTCTCTTTGATGTTTTCAATTTTCGGTTTGTGCGATAAATTCCCATATTAGGTCTACCGGATCCGGTTTGAGATGAAGTTGGGTACTTTGCTATGTAGTTGTCTGCAACGCGAAATTTCCATATCTATATTTATTGCCGATGCTGAGAGATGACACAAGATCGGTGATTTTCATGTCCAAAATGTTAGGTCGTGTTGGACTGTAGTACGTTTTGCGTTGTTGCTATGGTTTATACTTCAGTTTGCTTATAGCAATAATTAAATTTGTATATTATTGTATCATGCGGCGAACCTGACACACCATGAAACTTGATGTCATATATAGGACCGGGCAATTCGATTGTTGTGTTGGGCCATTATTTGTCGTGCTTGCTAAAAAACAATATTTTGCCAATGAATATATATATATATACACACTGTCGTACAAGCAACGTGCCTGTTACATATGAAGATTTTTTTACTTAGTTATCATACAGCTAGAGGTCTAATAATATTTGGTTCATTGTACATGTATAACATAGTTTACACGTAGAAAATGATTTCACCATGTGTAAAATATGTACGTAGAACGGCCAGCTTCTCACTTTGTGCAAAAATCTGTAGAATAGTAAGGTTCCCAGTAGAGCTGCACGGTGAGACATCTCACCTACCTACTATTTATTTTCCATGTTACTGAAATGCATCATATGCATTGAAGGGTTCGAGTATCTACAATGCCACGCATTAGGATCCAACCTCTATCATTTGATCGAAAAGCAAAGGTCCAAATCAATTGCTACATTTTTTTTGCTACAAGGCTTTTCATTACAGAAAATATTCCACTTGACGAGGATTAAAATATCTATGTACTACTTTAATATATAATTAAAAAATCATATATCTCTGTGGTCTTAAAACCCTAAGCCTACGACCCTTGTGTGTCGTAGGAGTCGTAACCCCTGAGGATAACGATATCTGTGGTCGTAAGGATTTTAGAGGTTACTCATATATATTCTGGTCGGACAAAATCTTGTACCTAGTCCTCGGCCAGATAACTGCTCATACAAACAATGAACTGACATCTGGATTTTGCTCCAAGCATACTTCTTACCATGTGATGAATAGAGCACATGTCATATTGGCTCCATACCACGCGACGCTTCATAGTCCTAAGACACTAGCAACAAACTAATGTGTGGTTTAGTGTCTCTCAGACATCAACCGTCGAACGGTTGATACTTCATCAACCGTTGTCTCGCTTCGACCAGTCGTGACACTTCCAACATGCACCTCTTCCAGGATCAACTACTTACGCAAATGGCAGAAGGCAGATCGAAGAGAAGCGAAATCCAATTCGTAAGATCAAGAGACAATTGGATTTTATCTGAAGCATTAGCATAGCAATCACTACGCTTAGTGTAATTAGGATTAGTCAATTGCCTTGTCAAGGGCAACCCTTCTAAAGGATCATGTTCAAAGTAATAAACGGCAGTTCCATCATCTCTCAAGAACTCTTTGTCATTTTTCTCTATTTTATTTCGTAAGATCAGCGACTCGATCGTCGACACCACTGTTCCTACAATATTGCTATAGTATCGCTACCAAATACTGTTCACACACCCAAGGATAAAGAATCATATGACTTCTTCAAGGACCCGCCTCCAATAGATATGTCACTGCCTCATCGAAGTTGAGAGTGTTTTTCACGACGAGAATATTCATCACCAATTGCTCTCATAGTGGTGGTAGAGATGACACCAATATGACAATATTATTGTTTTCTCAATTTTTTATCCACACTAGTCAGTTGTGTGATAAGTTTATTGAAAATATTGAGATAGTGAATGAACTATATACCTTCCTCTATGCGCACTGATGAGAAAGTTGGATCCAGATCTTTCGATGAGAAGGGTAACTCGATTTAGTAGAGACGACTCTCACGATTCGGCTACTAATCGTACACAACTAATATACCGGCAATTGCTGAACCAACTCCGTAATTGTTATTGACCTTGTTAGAAGCACGATCGACTTGACTACGAAGGTCTATTCCTGCATGCAGTCAAGGAACAAGCAAGAACAAGATAATGAGCAATATGAAATTACGAATAGGAATTAAGATTGTATTGATAAGTGGGGTTCCGAAGAACAATGTCGTTATTGCACTCGTCGAACAAGAGGACAATGTATAAAGTAGCAAATGCTAAACTTCAATCTAACAAAACCCACCAAACACTAAGGGTGGCGGCTACTATGTAAAGGAGGAAGAGGAGAAGGGGGGAGGCGGTACTGTTCACGTGTGAACAGTACATGCGTAGGGTGGCCGGCCACCATATGGGCCAAGTCGGTCAATACATTACATAGCTAGTCGGCCAATAATAGGTGACGCAGCACCATAGCATGTAGACGTAGTACGAACCGGTGAAATAGAAGTAGCTCCGCTCGTAAGAGTAGAAGTAGCTCAGTCGAGGTCCAATTGGGAAATATGGAACTGAAGTAGCTAAAAGTCCAATTGAAGAAGACGTGGTTGAAGTAGAGAATGCAGTGTAGCGGGACGAAGTAGTGGTTGTATCCTTAGGATTAATGTCCTCATCACGCACCTTGTACAATTACCGCGTCAGCACCCACTGGTTTATCAACGATTTCGACATATACAATTCTTCTAAGTTACTCCATAATTTCTTCGACGAATTCTCCATGATCACCGAGTACTTTACCTCATCGGAGAGAAATTGACGGATTGTGCTGACAACCTTCCGCCTCATCACATTTCATTCTTCAACATACGTCTTTTCTAGTCCGTCCCCTTCAAAAGCATCGATTAACCCTTGCTGGACTAGGACATCATTCACTGCACATTGCCACACGCTAAAATTTCCTCCGTCGTAAATTTTCTCCACTTGATTCCACATCGTAGACACCGATCTTGATTTTGTGTCACCTAACGCTTTGACGACCTCGTAAATCATATTAAGCTGGCCTTAGCTCTGGTATCACTTGTTATACCCTGATACCCCTTCTTATGCGTAACAGTCCCCAGATCGAATTAGAGTTGCGAGATATGGCACAAGCATGCACAGTATCAAGAACGAAGTAGATGAATCTTGTAGAGGAACCGAAATAACGACGCCGAAGCAACTACGACAAAAGAGAAATATTCGGCGAAGCCGGCTATAAATTCCTTAAGCGCAACCTCAAAAAGTGCAAGGGATTTTCACCCTCTTACAACTCTCTCAAACCTTTTGAGACCCTCGGATTCTTACCATATACAGGAATCTAGCGCTAAAAAATAACCTATTATCTAATCCTCTCATGTAACTTTTGCTTTGGATGAGTTGGTTTGTGACTTGTATTCTTCACCACCACCCCTCAGGATTTTATATAGTATCTCTTGATTCTTCTTTAAAATAAGTAGGAATCCTAATTATATTATGATTTATATAGAAATACCCGTGGAGAGGGGGAATCTTCTCGCGGGTTTGTCTCTGCATGTCGGTGTGACTTCGCAGAACGGTACCCGGTGTTTGTTCTGTTCATCTTGTTACTACTGCCTAATCTGTTCATTCATGTTAATTTGATCGCTTAATGTAATTCTTATAAGCCAGCTGCTATGATTGTTAATTCATTTCCTTTATTAACTAACTTGCAAATTTCCTCCTAGCTTTTGAGTGTGTTGGACAGACTACTAGTTGGCAGCTGACAAATGTCAATCATTTGTCACTGTGTCAGTGTGTGGTCAGCACTCGGCTGTACTGTCTTCGTTATGCATAGCTTATCTGCCCTACAGGGCATGGCAATGAGCATTTTCAAGTAATAGAGACGGAGAAGATTAATTCAAGGCTTGTACTGTTTGCTGCAGCTAGCCTCGTGTCTTCTTGCCTCGAATGCTCGCGAAATCTGCAGAAGCTATCGTTATTTCCAGAAAACGATAGATGCTGCATGCTGTAATCAATTTGCTTGGTCTTATCAACTTCATCAGGATCAGGTACAGCACTGGCCTAACAATATATAGGTAGCTAATGTAAATTGCACTACGATATATTTTTACTTCTTACCCATATGCCAAGTGTCTCGTGTGTTCGTCTCAAGAAAAGTAAAGGAAAAGAAAAGGAAACGAGAAGTGTCTTGTGTGTGTACATGCAAGTGGCTGCTGATTGGAACAGGGTACATAGATTCCTACAACGTTCATGGGGCTCGGATTGCTAGCTTCTTTGACATGCATTTCAATACCGTCCGGCATCTACTTTCTGATGCAAAGCAAATGAGATCGTTGCACGGTCCTCCAATTTCCAAGTTGCTGTCAGGCTAAAAGTAGCTCTCGATCTGATTGCGAAGTGTTTGGACAGTTTCAGCCAAATGCATGGCCACATCAAAAAATTCAAGGCACTGAAACTTTTGCAATTGGAAGCAGCAGGGCTAGGCGACTGCACGCGAATATGACACGACAGGTAAGTCGAACCAGCTTTGCCGGCCAATTAAATTAAATTTATCTATATGCGTGTTAAGTAATTAACTAACTTCTTATTCTCTAGTACCAGTAATCAATTAGTATGAGCAACTAGAGCTGAAAAAATAGTTTGAGACTCGCGAGTCGGCTTAGCTCAAGCTTGTGACGTTTTCGAGTTGATCCGAGTCTGGCTCCTAGGTCGCAGGATTTTCGAGCCGCTAGTGAGCCAACTCATTTGGCTCGTGGGCTAGTCGGCAGCCCACAGTCTATCCACGAGTAACCGCCACCATGGTCTCCCCATGCCTCCTCCAGATTATGTTCTCCCATGCCTTCCCCCCGGCAGCATCTCCGCCACCGCCATGGCCTCACGCCCTCCCCTTCACAGCATCTTCGCCGCCGCCATGGCCTCACGCCCTCCCCTGCACAGCATCTCCATCGCCTACTCCCCCGCGCCCCTGGCAACATCCTGCAATCCTCCGCCGCCCCATCCTCCCCCCTCGTTCTCCGTACCATCACAACTAGGACCTCCAGCTCACCATATCCTTCATCACTGCCAAACCCTCCTTGCCCGAATCGACACTGTCTCGCCGCCGCCTCCGCCTCCGCACCAATAGCAGCCGGGGATCGCTTGGAAGCTGGTGATGCTCTCCTTCTATGTGGTCTCCGCTGGGGTTGGCCTCATCGCTGGCTCCATCTGTCTCGGTGCCTGGGTCTCCGATCGCCAAAGGGTGTTGTGTGGTGTGAGGAGATAGAGAGAGATGGGGTGGGGTGGGGAAAGTGAATTGCATCCGTGGAGCAACACAACAATCGCATTGACAGCTAGCTCTCGAGCCATCTCGAGCCACCTTTCAAGCTGAGCCAAGCCATATTTTTGGCTCGCTTCTTAAATGAGCAAAGCCGCTGTTAAGGCCGAGCTTGGGCAAGCCGGCTCAGCTCATCTCAGCTCGTTTCTAGCCCTACATGCAACAAAGTAGCGGGAGTAGTCTTCTTAAAGATAAAGAGTTGCTAGCTAGCTCAAGTGTGATTGAATCTAGCTAGCTAGGTCCCAACGCGGCAAAGTGACATCTCATTTTTCTTACCTTTGAACACACCTAATGATGCATCAACAGTTTTGGAGAGATCCATCGATCTGACCATGTATATATATTGATCTGTCTAACCAGGTACCAGAAGAATTATTAGTGTGTGACCTACTACTTGCAGCTTTGCAAGATTACACCACAACAGACAAAAGGTAGGCTACAATGAATATATGCATCTAGAACTAGTTAAACCCGAACAACAGAAGGTGGAAGTATATATCGTTCCTAGATATTAAAAGAAGGGCAATAATTGCCGTGGAAAGAAATGTCTCCCCGATGCTGTTATAAATAACACTTGTATTCAATGTGTGACTAATAAATTAATATATATACAAGTATATGCATGACATATATGCAAAGAACCTCTTGTACAATATATATCTAACACATCCCCTTAAACTTATGGTGGATGAACAATATTAAGTTTGGAAGAAGTCTGGTCTGCGCCTTTGTGAAAAAGTCTGTTAACTGAAGTTCGGAAGGCACATACTGAAGAACAACAATCTGGTTGTGCACCTGGATCCGCATGTAGGAAGCATCAACACAAATATGCTTTGTAAGCTCATACTTCACCGGATTTGTAGCAATACTAATAGCCCATGTACTGTCAGATGAAAGAGGAGTGCGTGCGAAAACAGAAACACCAAAATCATCAAGTAACCACCGTAGCCAAGTAACCTCGGTAGTCAACAAAGTCATAGCTCGCAACTATGCCTCAGCACTCAAACGAGAAACTGTTGTCTACTTATTAGTCTTCCAAGCAATTAGAGAGCCACCTAAAAAATACAATAGACAGAAAGAGACAGGCGATCAAAGTGATCGCTAGTCTAGGTAGTATCAGAATATGCATGGAGCTGTAAAGAGATGGAACAAGAGAAAAATAGACGATGAGTGATGGTTCTATAAAGATAGCATAGAACACGAAGAAGGTGACTATAATGGAGCTGAGTGGGAGCAGAAATAAACTAACTCAAGATATGCACAGTGTACGAAATGTCAGGACAAGTGACACCCAGATAAACAAGACTCCCAACAAGGTGACGATAGCGAGTAGGATCAGTAAGAGGCTCACCTTCAGTGGGCCGAAGATGAACATTAAGCTCCATGGGAGTCTCAGCGGCTGCTGATCCGTAAGAGAAACGCGATCAAGAAGGTCCTGTATATACTTTTCTTGTGACAGATAGAAACCCTCAGGCGTAGAAATAACCCCAATCCCAAGAAAATAGCGAAGATGATCCAGATCAGACATGAGAAACTGCTCATTACGACGCTCCTTGACAAAAGTGATGTACTGAGAATGATCGTCTGTAATAAACATATCATCAACATATAAAAGGAGAAGTGTTCAACCACGGGGTGAAGTGTGAATAAAAAAAGCAGGATCATGAGCACTGGCAAAGAAACCAGCTGCAACGACAACAGTAGAAAAGTGATCAAACTAAGTACGAGGAGCTTGCTTGAGGCCGTAAAGAGATCGACGAATGTGACAAAACATACCTCAGGAACATAATACCCTGGTGGTGGCTGCATATAAACCTGCTCACGCAACTCACCATTGAGAAATGCATTTTTGACATCAAGTTGAGAGATGGACCATGCCCGAACAGACGCCATAGCAAGATGAACAGTAGCATCACGATAAGAAGTCGATTTGGTAAGAGCCGCTAAACAAAAGCGTGCAGGAGGCCGAATAGACTAACGATAACGAAGAGCATATCGAGGAGGAGAGGCCAAAAAAGATGACCCTTCATTAGAAGAGGCCGAAGAAGATGTCCTTTCATTAGAAGATGGTGCATCAGGAGAATCCCCAACTCGCGGACGATGGGTGTAGTAGAGATGATAGGAAGGAACAAGACCAGGAGGAGCCTCTGGAGAGGATGGCAGTAGTGAAAGAGATGGTAGAGGCACCGGAGAGGTCAAAGGCTGTGAAGGAGGTGTGGTGACTATGGAAGTGGCAGGAAAAGTCAGGAAAGAAAGAGGCTCGACAAGGGATGCTGGAGTGGTGGAAGGAGAAGGACGATGGTAGAAAGGACGAGACTCATCAAAAGTGATATCCTGAGAAACCCGCATCCGTCGGCCAATAGGATCTCAACAATGATATCATTTATGCTCAACGCTATAGCCCAGAAAAACGCACTCCATAGACTGAGCGGCCAGCTTAGTGCGCTCACAAGAGGCACGAAGAACATAGCTAGGGATGGCAATTGTGCCCGATTACTCACATACCCGCGGGCGAATACCCTAATGGAGGTAGGTATAGGCGGCTTTCTTTGCCCACTGGTATAAAAATGGGTACAATTCCTTGCCCATTGGGTAAACAGCGTGGGCGTGGGTAAGATCCACCCGTACCCGCTTTGCCCGATTACCCGTAACCTACCCGCATGTGTAAGGAACTATGTCAGTTTGTATTTTTATTTTATTTGTTGAACTTGAATAGTTGTCTTGTCGAACATGATATGTGAATTGTGGTGAACTTTATTAGTTGTTGAATGCGTGATGCACCATTGATGTGTGAATTATGATGAACTTGATGTATGCATTGCTCGTGGGTAACGAGCATGTCCGCGGACGATGGGTACCCATTGACGGTGATGCATTATTCACGGGTAAACGGGCATGCCCATGGGCGACGGGCATGGGCGAGGTTTTTCGCCCGTCATCCTTCACAGGTATGCCCGTGGGGAATTCAGGTTACAGGCATGGTATGGGCGAGCACTACCCGTACCCGCTACGCCCGATTGCCATGCTTAAACATAGCACACACACCCAAAAAGACGAAGACTAGAATAGTCAGGAGTTTTGCCACAGAGATGCTCAATTGGGATCCCTCCCTAAAGAGCAGAAGAGAGCTGGATATTAATCACAAAAGTGGCAGTAGAAACAGCTTCAGCCCAGAAATGTGGTGGGATAGCAGAAGCAAGCATAAGAGCACAGGCTGTCTAAAGAAGATAGCGATGTTTCCGTTCAGCCACACCATTCTGGGTACGAGCACGAGGGCAAGAAAACTGAGAGAGAGTGTCTTGCTCAACAAGAAAACCACGAAGGACTACTGGCAAGTATTCTCCAGCAGAGTCAGCGCGAAAGACACGAATAGGAGAATCAAACTGAGTAAAAATCATAGTGGCAAAAGTCTTGTAAATAGATAAAACTTCACTACGAGATGACATAAAGTATATCCATGTGTAGAGAGAAAAATCATCAATAAGAATTATATAATATCGATGACCTCCTTTTAAAATGAAAGGAGCCGGACCCCAGACATCAGAATGAACAAGATCAAAAGGACGATGTGACACTGACTCACTGGAAGGAGAGGAAAGTTGGAGCTGTTTACCAAGCTTACAACCCTGACAATTTATAGAAGCATCACCAGACACAGGCCGTAAAAGACCACGATGAAGTAAAGAGGATATACGCGACCCGCAACGATGTCTCAAACGATGATGCCACTGAGCAAAAGACGTAGTGGAGGATGTAGCAGAAGTCGTGGCGACGATGGAGGCGATAAAACTAGCGGGCGCAGCGGAAGGAAGATGAAGATAGTCAAGCTCCCAAAAACGCTGTGAGTCACAGCAGCTTGGGCTAGTACCAACCAGAGTCCCTGTGCGTTGATCCTGAACACAACAAGAATTAGAATCGAGAATAACACGACAACCATGATCAGTGAGATGACCGACAGATATGAGTTGCATGGTTAGTTTAGGAACATGAGAAACAGCAGGAACATGAAAAGATGGATTCGAAAGTGTGCCTTGTCCTGCGACAGAAATAAAAGTATCATCTACTGTCTGAACAGTGATAGGAGCAGCTAAACGATGAATGGAAGTGAGACTAGTGGAATCAGGTGCCATATGACAAGAAGCTCCAGAGTCAAGAATCCAAGGTGATATACCTGAGAAAGAAGTAGAAGGTGGTCTCTTATTAGAAAACTGTGCAGTAGAACCAACAGACCCGGATGGTGCAAACGCAGCCATGCGACGCAGCAGTGTGATAAACTCCTGAGAATCAGAAGCGCCAGAGCTCCTCTGAGAAGAGAAACCACCAGTTCCCTGTGGAGGACGGTCACCACGACGTAAATCCTTCTTCTTCTTGTAGTAGGTCTGTGTACATGTCCATCCTTGTTGCAGTAAGTGCAATGTAATCCCCTACCAACAACAGCTATCACTGGTGAAGACACAACTGGTGATGGAGTAACTGTAACAGGTGTAGAAGTTGGAAGAGCTGCCATAAACGAAAGAAACGACTGGAACGACAGCAAACCCGCAACACGAAGGCGAATCTCCTCAGCACGAACAACTGCAAGAGCCCCTGACAAAGTCATACGAGGGTGTCGTGCCAGCAACTGAGCATGAGTCTGTTCATACTCAGCCCGAAGACGCGTCAAGAAGTCATAGATGCGACAAAACTCCAGGTAAGACTACTGATGTTGACAACACTAACAAGTGTTGCAAACATCTAGTCCCAAAGAGTCAATCTGTTGCCATACCGCAGATGATTGGGCATAAAACTCGTCCACAGTGGTATCTCCCTGCTGTAGTGACTGCTCCTGACGCACAACAGAAAGATATAAGGAATCACCATACGGCTCATAGCGATTGCGCAGATGCGTCCATATCAACTGTGCTGAAGCCAAACAAACCACATCTCCGGTTAATTTCACTTCCATACTAGCAACCAGAATAGCAGAGACATGAGCATCCTCATCAATCCATGTCTTGTACGCCGCATACTGAGTCTGAAAAGTCTCCATAGCATCCTCAAAAGCATCAGCTGCCTCCTTACGAGCGTCTTCGAAAGCACAGGTGAAGCAGGGCAATGCGGACAAGGCAACTCGCGGTAAGAAACTCCCAAAGGCACTGGCCACGCATGTGAAGACGCATATGATGAAACCAGTCCCGATAATTGATATCATCGAAGATCACCGGGCAACGAGGAAAGATGGCAGCCACGACGTCCGAGGTAGAGGCACCTTGGGAGGCTGAGGATCAGCAGCGGCGACCGGCAACGACAAGCGATGGTGGTGGCAGAGGACACGGGAAGGGCGGCGGTGGCGGACGGTAGAAAAATCGGCGGCGGCAACTGTAAGACCCTAACCCTAAACTCGCTTTGATACCATGTTATGAATAGCGCTTGTATTCAATGTGGGATCAATGAACCAATATATATACAATAAATACACGGTATATATACAAAGAACCCCTTGTACAATACGCATCTATTACACATCTAGTAGATGCAACTGTTTGCCATGTAGCATGGAGTTTTGTGGAGGCAATGGCACATGAACGATCAATTCAAATCTTGACAAGAATAAAGATTATATATGATCGTTTTAGATTTTGATCTGTATGTATGCGTTTCCGCAGACATCGAAAATAGTTGTATTCATTGTATTCGGGAGATTTCAGATTTCAGATAAGGAATGGATTCACCAATCTTGCATCTAGAGACGGGAAGAATCATATGCGGCCTGCAAGGAGTGCTATCTTTAATGGAGCCTTTTTTTTTTTTTGAGAGAGAGAGAGTGAGAGAACGCGTGCGTGTCTCCTGTAATGTACAGTATCTCCCATGCATGCATGTACTGGCTACATTTAATCCTCTTTCCTCTCCATCAAAGATGTACTGCAGTTGCATCTCCATTACGGCAATGCACTGCATCTGCAATAGTCGATCCGACATGGCCACCCATAATTCTGATGCTAGCTAGAGTCTACTACGTACAAATGTAGGATTAGATTAACCAGTGTCACCTGTATGATATGATAGGCTCAGAGCAGATGCATGTTAAGATGCCACAAGAGCATGCATGGAGAGAAACTGTTTCAGTCAAGAAATGACGTGTTAATTCAGTAGCTGTTCATGTGTTTCAGTCAGGAAAATAGATAGGGACTCTTGAGGGTTGAGCTGAAGCCTGCCTGCACAAGGGAAGGCGGGGGCATAAAGATCACGGGAGAAAGCTGATCAAGGGATGTGCTGTACTGAAAACCCATTGTGGGTATATGGGGAAAATGGCAAGATGTACTTGGCCTGCAGATCATCAAATCTGCTATGCTTGCCGTGGTGCTTTGTCCAGCCTCAGCCTTCTGCTGTAGTGTCGTATATCTTGGCAATGGCACATGGCAGGCTATGAACCTGTGAAGCTATTGGCCTCTCTCTCTCTGGTGGGACCTGAACTGAAATGGTTGGAAGCTGAATCATATCATCCATTGGGCCTGAACCACTGAAGGCAGTTTTGCAGATAACTAACTGGTTAGGATTAGTGAAAACTGGGCACCTATTTGCCTCGTAGACAACCAAAATTCCTAAACTAACCCTTATCCCCGAAATTCATAATCTAACCCCCTCCTCCGCAGGGCTACGCCCCGGACCGCAGCAGCCAAGGTGTTGTGCCACCCGGCCACAGCAGAACCTTAGAATTTGTATTTGTATTTGCATGTTAGAATTTTTATTTTCAATTTAGAATTTGAATTTTTATTTCAGTTTGAGTTTGAATTCAATTTAGGAATTTGAGTGCAGATTTGGTTATTTGTTTTTAAATTCAAATTCAATTTGAATTTGGATTTCTAAATTATGAATTGAGTTTATGGTTTAATTTAATTTTGGCTTGAATTGAGGAATGGTTTACTATTTTAAATTTAAATTATGGAATTTTGATTCTCGATTCATCCTTCCGATCCAAATTAATTTCCTTTGAAATTGAATTGAGCTTATATTTTGGTTGTGAAGAGACAAGCTTTGAAATTGAATTTTAGCTTTGATTCAGGTTTTCCTTGAATTAGTTTCAATGTAAATGTAAATTCTCCCCTCTTACCTTATAGATCATCTTTTCAGATTCATCGTAGGACAGGAAGGCGATCGAGGGGGTGAATAGGCGCTTTCAAAACTTTCTCGCCTAAATCAAAACCAACACGAACTTTACTCCTTTAGCTATGAAAGCTAAGAAGATCAGTAAGCACACAACGGAAGCCTTGTGTTGGATTCGATAAACCCCTACAACCACACGACACAAATGTGGAGACTTAAACTCAAAGGGTTGATCTGGCACAAAGCGGTCGGCCGGCTATCGTAAGCGGTCGGACCGACGCTCAACCAATGATCCTCGGCAAGAACTAGTCGGCGGTCGGACCGGTGGGCAACAGTTCGACCCGCGAAGACAATGCTCGAATATACGGCGGTCGGACCGCCGTTACAAGACCGTCGATGACCGTTTCGATCCAAGATCAAAGATCCACCCCAAATCCAAAACGAAATTTGATCCAACTTTTGATTCAACCAATAAAACTTGACTAAATTTCGAGCACACCTCCCTAATGATATTGGAGACCTATTTCTAGCGACGATCCTTCAGATCCACTTCGCAGAAACAAACTCTCAAGGATTTAACCAAGAAGTGCACAAACCCTAGAAATATGAAAAACTTTGATTCAAGACTTGCTTGTGGGGGTTGATGGTCTAGATGATTCTAGGAGTACTCCCACACATCAAAGCAAGACAAAATGGGTCAAGAGACCAAGTAAAAACCCTTGAATCAAGGAAGCACCAAATTCATCCAAATGAGAGAAGAACACAAAGAGGAGACAAATGATCTCTCAAGCAAGCATCACAAGATTGATTGATCTCACAAGATGCTTACAAAGCCACTCCAACTAGGAGGACAAGAGCTCACCCAAGGAGCATACAATCTCTCCCTCTCTTCCTCTCCAAACCCTAACCCTAGAAAAGTAAGGGAAGAAACCAAATGAATGCCTCAAGGAGGTTTTTCATCTCCCCCCTTCTATTTATAGGAGAGGACTAGGGTTACACATTTGGGACCCACTCACACATGGGACCCACACACTAATCTGTTGAAGCAATCGCCTGCTTCACCACGTGTAGGTTGATCAGCGGTTCTCATCGCGTCGCCAAGCCTCTCTTGTCCGAATCCCATCGGAACCTCCCAGAGACTCGCACCGATATCCGCACCGCCTGATCCAACCAATTGTATTTGAACCACCCGTTCGATCCATCTTGTCCATTCGCACCATGCTTGAGTCACACAACCTCACCGGTGATCCCCGATCGCTCGACCTCGGCTCTCCAAGCGTAGTCCCGATCCACTCACCGCTGACGTCGTTGACACGCAAGCCACCGCACAAAGAATAGACAAACAAACCGTTTCCGGGAACAAGTTCTTCACAACTTGACCCACGTTAGTTCCACAATGCAATATGCAACAATAAAGCATTGATAACTAAACATTAAACACAATCAACATGCATCAATGCGAACTTGGCAAACCTCCAGTCATCTGCCGGCCCGATCAGCCCACGTGGCCGGCCGGTCCGACCGATTCGGCGATCGGACCGCTCCCACAACGGCGGTCGGACCGGTCAAAAAGACTTAGCCAAAATTCTAGCTTGAAAATCCGAAACCTTCTGGAATTTTCAACTCAATAGAACTTTTGACTGGGAGCTCCAAAAATGATGGGACCACATCCAGGAGACTCCCCTCACCTGCCTACACAACCTATTTTTGGATTAGCTCCAAAATCCAAAGTTAGGTCAAGCCGGTCCGACCGGCCACCATTGCCGGTCCGACCGTCCCACGGGCGGTCTGACCGCCCCACACCACCGGTCAGACCGCCTGTGGTCTGACAGCATGAAGCAAACCCCGAAAACGCGAGATTTTGCAAACCAACAAAGCCATTGCCAATTGACTCATCATCCTGAGATCGTGCACATATCCTCACGATATCCACAATCTCCCCTTGATGAACACATTGGCAATTTCAAGAAAATGTGGTTTTTCCAAATGAAAAATAAAAATCGCCGTTTTCGCATAAAGGCACAACTTGGTCCATAAGCAAGAAAAAGCTTAGGAACCGACCAAGCTGGCTTCAGAATAGTGAAGGCAAGTGAGATAGGGCATTGAACGCACAAAAAGATTCAAAATCCAGAAGATGGCCAAAAATCTCACTAAGGTCCATATGAAAGACAATAAGTTCTATTTGACCTTTGATCATTGTGAGTCTTCTTGAATTGCAATTCAAATCAGAAAAAGGCAATAAAACCCAGAGACTCAACTCACTATGATCACAAATTTTCAAAGAGTTCACAAATTTTTTTGTGTGTGTGTGTGTTCTTTTATGCATGAAACCTTATGTGAACCAAAAGCTCCAAAGCAGCATTTTCTTCAATCCTTCTCCCCCTTTGACAATGAATTCATCAAGATGCATGAGAGAAGAACGAGCATGAAGAAATGACTTTATTTGAAATTTAGCACAAGGAGCCATGACCATTATCTATGTAGACAGTACAAGACATATACCAAGCCATATAAAGAGTAGAAGCTATATTCAATCATGGCAAAACATGTACTGCAAAGCTAAAACCAAGATAGCAGAAATCTGAGATTAACAGAATTAAAACCATGAAGGGTTGCTCAATGTCATAGATTCACTAAAAGCAACCAAAAATGAGTCAAGCCATGTCTATAAGCAAAAAGAGACTCAAAACAGGAATTGAGGCATTTTGAGCAATAAGAGAATTCTTTTGAAGCAAAGCTCAAGCACTTAGCCCTTTTTGGGCAATTTTCTTTTTCTTTCTCCCCTTTTTGCTGTGCTAGATCTCAAGCCTTGCCGCGATCATCTCAAGCGATAAGCTTAAAAGAATGATCTAGGTCATCCAAAACTCCCCCTGAGTTCATGCCGAGTGCAATGGCAAGCCGTCTCATGAGAAAGAATTGGTGGGATCAGTTTTTTCGCACAGAAAATCTCATTTTTCATTTGCTTGACTTAATAAGATAAAAAGCTCATTTTTCAACTCAGAATAAGTTCAAGACTCAATTCAACCTGTAAGACATGGCGAGAATCATAAGAGGATCACTAGAGCAAAACTAGTCACAAGATCCAACAAGACATGATTCGATTCAATTTGGTCACAGATATAAAGCTAGCAAGGGAAAAGCTAAGCCAAAACACGAAGAGCCATAAAAGAAGTCCAGCAGACTATCACTTGATATGACAAGGTATAGAGTATGAAATCAAGCCATACAAGGATAATACTCAAAGCTCCACAATTTTTATTATGCAATGCACAACATTTGAAATAAAAATGCATTATGATACAATGAAAACAGAAAAAGCAAATTCCCTCAAAACATCCAAGCTTCAGTACTGGGATTTGAGATAAAAGTTCTAGGAGTCCAGTACTGAGATGGATGAGGCCTGGGAACAGCAAAAGAAGCAGCAGAAAAATGATTAGGCACAAAATCATAAGATTGCCCATGAGCACCACCTGGACCTCTCCAAAACGATCTACCAAAAGACCGATACTCCCCCTGTCTAGGTGCTACCCGTGGTCTATCCTCACGATATCCTAAACCACACTGCTGCCTGGACCCACCAAAAGAGTCAACAAGATTCTCTACACGCCTAGGCCTATATGTGGTACGCTGAAAAGGCTCCCCGGCTCTAGAGACTATCGCTGAAGAAGAGACTCTTCTAATGGATCTCAAAGCGCTCATCCTCTCTTTCCTCTCAATCTTTGCTCTCCGGAAGCAAAACTCAACAGTGTGGCCCTCTTTCTTGCAGAAGGTGCACTGGTACTTGACCTTTTGAGGGGTCCGTACTGGTGAAATAGAGGCACCTTCCTTGCTAGAAAGAGTTTGAGCAGAACCTACAGCTTTAGGAACAACTTTTGAAGTCAAAGAAGGTTCTTGCTCAGCCAAACCACTTTTCACAACTCTAGCAATCTTAGGTGTGAGATTCTTGGAAAGCTCTAGGGGCTTAAAACCTAGGCCACTGTTTTTCACACTCACCTTGGATTGATCTAGAATCAAGTTGAGCTTCTTTTTCCCACAAGAAAACTTCTCAAGAGTCATTTTGAGGTAATCGTTCTCTTTTGCCAAAACTCCACAATTGGAGCATTTTTTAGAATCGATTGCCTCAACATGTTTGCTCTTAAGAAGATCCATTTCCACTTTAAGAGCCTCACAAGACACACAATAGGACTCTCCAATCCTATTCAACTGCTCCTTAAATTTGACTCTAAAAGCCTCTTGTATCTTACCAATAGCAATATCAATTTCAGCATGCAACATACAAGAGGAAGAATCAATGACTTTCTTGGAAGCAGTAAGAGACATGGATCTTTCAATTTTAGCTTTCTCTTCAAGAGTCTTGTTTAAAGCTTCAATCTCAATTGTAAGCTTAGGGCAATTTTCACAAGAGGCAATTCTAGAATAAGCAACCATTTCAGTCATCTCTTGCATTTTAATTCGATTATTCTTACAATGAGAACAAGTGTGACTAGCATCAAATTTTTGCAATTCTTTTAAGGAGCTATCCAGTTTCAATTCTAGCAAAGCACAGTTTGAGCAATTTAATGGAATAGCTTCTAAAGCAGTCACATCAAGCGGAATGGCATTCATGCAAACAGAACTAGACTTGAGAGATTCTAGTTCGTAAAGAGCATTTTCAATTGTTCTTCAACGGAGGAATGAGCATTATTCAAGCTTGACAATTCATTAAGCAAGCTAGAGCATGAATCACAGAAATCATCAGGATTAATGGATTTGAGCCTAACCACTTCTAGGTTCAAATTATCAATCATTGTATCTTGTTTCTTGATCACTTTAGCTTGCTTATGCAATTTTTGTTCAGCAAGCACTAAAACCCTTTTCATGTCAGGAAGTGAAGGGCATACCTCATCGGGATCACTGAAAGGATCCTCGCTGTTGGAGAAGTCATTTGTCGTGGTCGTTCTTAGCCATAAAGCATATGCCAGTGAAATCACGTGCCTTCTTCTTGCCACGGAGTCACTCTTGTCGTCCTCCGACTCCGAGTCCACATCTTCCATGCTCACATCCTCTAAAGCTTCAAGAACTCGGCTGACAAACTTGCGATAGTTTGTCTTCTTGGACTTAGCATCCCTCGCTTGAGGATGCCTTTGTGACTCCTTCTCCTCCTTGCCCTCACTTGGGGCATCTAGAACGAATGTGGTTCGGCTCACCACATTCAAAGCATGTGATAGGTCCACCTCTCCTCCTACTCCTCACATTATTGTAGGCTCTCGTGAATTTTGTGGATAGGAGGGCTAAGTCATCCTCGGGTAGTCTCTCAAGTTGCTCATCGCTCAAAGAATGCAGAAGCGGATAAAGAAAATCCGATGAGCTAACATTAAAGGAATCAACATATCTACCCTTAGATTGATCGATCACTAAAGCCATTGGCTCATCGTAGGGAGACGCGAGATAAAATCAATCTCATGCGTCTTCAATCTCGAGTAAAGCTTATCCATGGTAAGCTCACTCATGTGATGTTGTCATTGATGGCGTGATCTTCATCCCCGCACCTTCATATCCAAAGCACCCAACGGTTGGCGTGCATTTTCGACTCGAAAATACAAGATCAACAGTAGCGGAGATCATGAAGAATTTTAGAAAATCTCCCCACACTCATCTAAAGATTCACGTGTCTTTGCTCGATCTTGGAGTATGCTTTCTTAAGTCGGTTCTGTCTCACTTCCTTGATCGCGATGGACCCTCGTGATAATCACAAAGAGTCGCGGATCTCATGAGCAGACAAAGACAAATGAGCGACACGCTCAAACTCCGATCGACTAAGGCCTTGAATCAAAAATTCCGAGCCCTATTGTTGTTCTCCACATCCGAGTGATCAAATTGTCATCTACCGCACGACATAAGGGTTTTTCACCTTAAGCCAAATCGCGTGCCCTTGAGCCTCGATGTAGGCCTCCATTCGGGCCTTCCAATATGCAAAATCAACTCCATCAAAAACATGTGGCCTGATTGAATATCGCTCAGTCGCCATGGCTCCAAAGACCGGTTAAGATCTATAGCAAAGAGCTAACCGGCTCTGATACCACTTGTAGGACCGGAAAGGCGACTGAGGGGGGGGTGAATAGGCGCTTTCAAAACTTTCTCGCCTAAATCAAAACCAACACGAACTTTACTCCTTTAGCTATGAAAGCTAAGAAGATCAGTAAGCACACAACGGAAGCCTTGTGTTGGATTCGATAAACCCCTACAACCACACGACACAAATGTGGAGACTTAAACTCAAAGGGTTGATCTGGGCACAGGCGGTCAGACCGGCTATCAAGGGCGGTCGGACCGACGTTCAACCAATGATCCGGCCAAGCAACTAGCTGGCGGTCGGACCGGTGGACAGCGGTTCGACCCGGCAGTACAGCGGTCTGAATATACGGGCGGTCGGACCGCCGTTACAAGACCGGTCAGACCGGTTCAGTCCAGTACTGAAAGATCCACCCCAAATCCAAAACGAAATTTGATCCAACTTTTGATTCAACCAATAAAACTTGACCAAATTTCGAGCACACCTCCCTAATGATATTGGAGACCTATTTCTAGCGACGATCCTTCAGATCCACTTCGCAGAAACAAACTCTCAAGGATTTAACCAAGAAGTGCACAAACCCTAGAAATATGAAAAACTTTGATTCAAGACTTGCTTGTGGGGGTTGATGGTCTAGATGATTCTAGGAGTACTCCCACACATCAAAGCAAGACAAAATGGGTCAAGAGACCAAGTAAAAACCCTTGAATCAAGGAAGCACCAAATTCATCCAAATGAGAGAAGAACACAAAGAGGAGACAAATGATCTCTCAAGCAAGCATCACAAGATTGATTGATCTCACAAGATGCTTACAAAGCCACTCCAACTAGGAGGACAAGAGCTCACCCAAGGAGCATACAATCTCTCCCTCTCTTCCTCTCCAAACCCTAACCCTAGAAAAGCAAGGGAAGAAACCAAATGAATGCCTCAAGGAGGTTTTTCATCTCCCCCCTTCTATTTATAGGAGAGGACTAGGGTTACACATTTGGGACCCACTCACACATGGGACCCACACACTAATCTGTTGAAGCAATCGCCTGCTTCACCACGTGTAGGTTGATCAGCGGTTCTCATCGCGTCGCCAAGCCTCTCTTGTCCGAATCCCATCGGAACCTCCGAGACTCGCACCGATATCCGCACCGCTGATCCAACGGTGTTTGAACCACCGTTCGATCCATCTTGTCCATTCGCACCATGCTTGAGTCACACAACCTCACCGGTATCCCGATCGCTCGGACCTCGGCTCTCCAAGCGTAGTCCCGATCCACTCACCGCTGACGTCGTTGACACGCAAGCCACCGCGACAATAGACAAACAAACCGTTTCCGGGAACAAGTTCTTCACAACTTGACCCACGTTAGTTCCACAATGCAATATGCAACAATAAAGCATTGATAACTAAACATTAAACACAATCAACATGCATCAATGCGAACTTGGCAAACCTCCAGTCATCTGCCGGTCCGATCGCCTTACAGGCCGGTCCGACCGATTCAACGATCGGACCGCTCCCACAACGGCGGTCGGACCGGTCAAAAGACTTAGCCAAAATTCTAGCTTGAAAATCCAAACCTTCGGAATTTTCAACTCAATAGAACTTTGTTGGAGCTCCAAAATGATGGGACCACATCCGGAGACTCCTCACTGCCTACACAACCTATTTTTGGATTAGCTCCAAAATCCAAAGTTAGGTCAAGCCGGTCCGACCGCCACCATTGCCGGTCCGACCAGTCCCACTCAAGCGATCCGACCGCCCCACACCACCGGTCGACCGTCGTGGTCCGACAAAGATGAAGCAAACCCCGAAAACGCGAGATTTTGCAAACCAACAAAGCCATTGCCAATTGACTCATCATCCTGAGATCGTGCACATATCCTCACGATATCCACACATCGTTTTATTCAATTTGATTATGTCAATTGTATTTCTTTTATTCATCAATTTTCATAATTCAATTCCAGAAAAAAGCCCCAAACAAAACTTTGTTAATATCCAAGTGTCAACAAGATGCATCAAAAGTTTATAAATTTTCACATTTTAATGCAATGGAACTGCCATACAAAATTTAGGATGTTACACATTGGTAGAAACGGCTCGAGAAAATTATTTGAATGTATGTACTCTTGTGGAACGCTTTTTGTAGAACTGATACATATTGCATCCTGAAAAAATTGACAAATATGTCACATGTGTGGTACAACATGAGGCACAAGGATGGACATATGGTAGACATCGTTGATGAAAGATGCGTAGTTGTGAAAGGCGTGAAGGCTGCTGTTGAGCGTCGAACTTCTAAGGTAAGGTAACACACGTGCATCTGTGGAAAAATATTTTTGTATCATTAATTTTCACATCATTACGTTTGGATCATTCATTTTCACATCGTCACGAAGTCCAATTTTTGTACGAGGCTTGGAGATTAAAAATGTACTCGTGTTGATGAAATCTTTCGACCGAAGGTAAAGTGCGAGACACGGAACCAGAACTACATTAAAGTCCGCAGACAGAAATACGTTACATGTGATCGCATGGCATGATGGTTCAGCTAATTTCTTTAGTCACCATCACCACTACTACGATATAGTGCGACACAAGCATCTAGACCATGTAAGTATACATGCCTTTAGGAGATAGGATTAACAAGGCAGGTAGGATGGGGACTACTATTGAATGGCCCAACCTACTACGTGGACAGGGCCCATTTGCCCTTCCTTGCGAGCTCGGCGTTGTACTCTTCGCTAGCTGCCTTGGCCTTGGCCGTCATTTCTCGCTTTTTCCACTCTCTGCACCTGCACGCCTCGAGATGAGCTTGTGTCTCCCGTCGGATACGTTCGATGTGCTCTTCATTGCAATGCTCCTCGTCCCTCTTCTCGCGGTCCCTCTTGGATCCCACTCCTCGCAATCGAGACGCCACTGGTTGTGTGGGTAGATCCCTTGGTCGATCCATTTGCGGTAGCCACATAGCGGATCCGGGGATTACGGGAGAGGTTGTTAGTGCAGTGTGTACTTTAAAAGGGAATGACAGGGGAACATACTGTAATCGGTCCTTACCGGCTGCCGATAGAGGCCCGTGTCCTAACGGCAGTCGAGATAGTCACAGGAGTAGTTGGCGCAGCCCCAGTAACACATTCCCAGGCTGAGGTGCTGCTTGGATTGAAGAACTTGCATATGTTCCTGCACCAACAAAGGGGCGGCATCTCCCACTTGGGCAAGTTTTATGACGAATGCTCGGTTGGAATGTTCCGGTAGGGGTTGCTGCTACGAGGGGTGTCATTGCGGGGAGGTGCCCTCCTAGCATGCTCCGCTTGTTTGTCCTAGCCCACATCAACCCTTGTGAGTTCGCAGATCTCGTCCCATTGGTTCTCCATCTGAGCGAGACTGTGTTGAAGTCTAGATGCAGGAGAACCCGTCGTGTGAAGAATCTAGACCGTCATTATGAGTTAGTGGATTGTTTTGGTAAATAATGGCAATCACATTGTGGGACTAACATTTTCCATGAGTTGGGTAAATAGGTTATGTTCCATAATGATGGAGTCTTTGGATGACATCATGAGTTGATCGTCATTAAGTCAAGATTCAAGAAGAGAATGCATCATATGTTGATGCATATAAAGATCTCGAAGAAGAGATGATCATGAGTTGATCAACAAGTCAAGAGAAGACCCATCATGTATTAATAGAAAGCACGCGAAGAATGCATCATGGGTTGATGCATATTTAAGATAAGATCCTGAAGTAAAGACGATCATCATGTGTTGATGATATTCAAGTCAAAAGCTTAGAGTAAAAGGATGCATCATGGGTTGATGCATATCAAAGTCAAGAACCCGGACTTCAAGTAAAGATGTGTGTCATCAAGATTCAAAAGGATGCTCAAGACAAAGGTAGGGCTAAGGATGTGTTCCTAGTTTTTTACCGGTCTCGGTGTTTGGTGTGGAGACCGGATTGCTAGTATAAGTTGTTGTACTATTAAGAGGGGGCTTGACTAGTAACTTGAGTTTGTCATGTGTTGATAGTTCGCTTTGCTTGCTCTAGCTCTCATTTGCATGTTGCCGATATTTGTAAATGTGTTTTACAAATAGTTGAGGTTTATGCATAATCATTATAGCATGTGACTTTAATTTGCAAATGGTTTAAGTCCATGTATCTTTCTCCTTGTAGTATGATTCTAAAATTTGGCAAATATATTTTGCAACTTGTTGAGAATTTCACCTTTAACCGTTGTTTGCATCGCGCATCAATTAACAAATGTGTTTTGCAAAATTGAGTTCAAGCATTTTGCAAAAATCAGCTTTTGTTTCCTAGACCGACTGACCACAGTAGGTTCGCTGGACTGACTGGAAGCCTGGACCTTTGAAGCGGTCAGGTTTTTCTAGAGAGGGGTGTTTTCCCCTCAGCTTGTCTTCCTTGTGAACTGGTGGTTTGACCGCCTGTGGTGACCGATCTGACCAGTGGGACCCTGGTCTGATCGCCATGTGTTGGTCGGTCTGACTAGACCCACAGTCAGCCTCCTCGGTTAGCTTTTTCTAGAGAATGTGTCTCCCTGGTTTTGGCTTGCTCCTTTGTGGAGTGGTCTGACCTCCGCTCTGGCGGTCTGACCGGCCCTTGTGAGGGCGGTCAGCCCGAGTGTGTGTTCAACAGCTAGTTTTATAGCCGTTGGAGCAAGGGCGGTCTGACCGACCATTGGTTGGCGGTCAGACTGGATTTTCCCTATTTTTCTGGAATTTCTCCTCCGGCGGCTAGTTTTCCTTGTGTGGGTATAAATACCCTTGTGCCCGATTGTGGGAGAAGTTGCTAGTACCATTTACATTCTCTTGAGCAAAGAGCAAGCTCTCTCCTTTCTTTTGTGCATATGTTGCACTTAGTGAGTTTAGTGAACAAAATCCTAGTGCATGTGTTTATTAGGTAATGGATTGTGTATCCATTGAGCTTAAGTACTTCATTCGTTCAAGTGAGCATCTCTAACTTATTACTCTTGGTGTTTGCCGACACCTAGACGGTTTGGAGGAGTTGCGCCGGTAATCTTATCAAAGAATGTTGTGAGAAGACCTAGGCGGTTGTGAGTTGTTTGGTGCTCCTCATCTCCGAAGTGGAGGAAGAGCAACCCCGAGCGGATCGAGGTATTTGTTCAAATTGTGAGCCGATCCAATTGGTTAGACTTACCTCGGATGTGTTGACTCAATTCGTGGAGATGGTTTAATTTGGTTGGGCTTACCTCAACGTAGATTATGGGAGACTGGCAAGTCTCCGAACACCACGGTAAAACATCATTGTGTTATTGCGATTTCTTCTCTTGTGTTTTATTTTGTGCAATTTACATTCATAGAATTAACTTGCTTACATATCTATGTATGATTGTTATCGTTATCAATAGTCTTATAATTGTTGGTGCACTTAGTCCAGACTAATTAATTTAGGCCGTAATGGAGTAAAACAAAATTGATTTATAATTTCACATAAAACTCAGTTTTACCCTAAAGATTTTAAAACCGCCTATTCAACCCTTCTAGTAGGCCTCCTCGGTATTACACCGTGGGAAGGGTAGTACATATATGATGAGCCAGCCCTTCGTACGTGGCTGAATTTTAATTCGATTGAAAGAAATTCGTGTCCGCGAGGTAGTGAGTTTTCCAAATCAATTATTCTACAAATTTTGTTATACTCACTTTACACCATCTTTTCAGACTCCATGTTTTCAATTCTATTTCTACTGCATCTTATGCACATTTGAATTACACATTAAACCACCTCAAAATATTTTGAAATTTTATGTTCAAGTTCATGATACTGTGCAGGTCATTGTGTAATTTTTTCATAATTTAATGTACTCTACATTTTTCTCAAAAAATCTAGAAAATCTATTGTTATGTGTAATAGGCATTGTTCCCATTTAAATCATTTTGACAACATGTTCAAAATTTTATTTCTAGTCATATAAATATATTTGTGGGTTTTCCTAATGAATTCTTATACAAATTTTGTCATGCCCACTTTACACCATCCTTTCATTATCCGTGTTTTTAATTCTATTTCTATTGCGTATTATGCACATTTGAATTACATGTTAAACCATCTCAGAATATTTTAAAATTTTATGTTCAAGTTCATGACACTGTGTAGGTTATTGTGTAATTTCTTTATAATTTAACGTAATATATATTTTTCTCTAAAAATGTAGGAAATATATTATTATCTATACTAGGCATTGTTTTCATTTAAATCGTTTTGACAACATGTTCCAAATTGTTCAACATTTTATTTCCAGTTATATACATATATTTGTGGGTTTTTTAAATGAATTCTTCTAGAAATTTTTGTCATGCCCACTTCACACCATCTTTCCATTCTCCATGTTTTTAATTCTATATTTATTGTGTCTCATGCACATTTGAATTACACGTTAAACCACCTCGGAATATTTTGAAATTTTATGTTCAAGTTCCTAACACTATGCAAATCATTGTGTAATTTTACATCAAAGCACATATATGCCATGCATGTAATTGCCCACACTGAGTAAAAATTTACCACACTAACAACACTAAGTCTTCACACACCAACTAAACAACCCTAATCTTGCTTTGCTACAATAAGAAACTACCATTCAGCTAATCACATTGCCAAAACTATAGCCACATGTCAATTAAAATTACCTTTTCTTGGTGCTCACGAGACGATACACAACTTCTGCACCTGCGCAAACTTCAACTACTCTCTGGTTCACTTCTCCCTTCTCTTCCTCTCTGGTTCTCTCATTCGAGTGAGCTTCAGCGTGAAAATAATAGAAGTTCATGGGAGAAAGCTCATGTGTTGCGCTTATTTTATCACTCTGTGAGGCGTGGGCGAGCTTTCCATGCAAAGTGGCGCGGGCGTGGCGAGTGGCATGTGCCGCCTGCGTGCAGCGCGCGAGCACGACAGGGGCGAGCAAGCACCATGTGGCGCTTGCGCACGAGCGAGGACCAGGGCTGGTAAGTAGGGGTGGATAACGGCTTGGCTCATCTCGGCTCGACTCGGAAAAGCTCGTTAAGCTAACGAGCAGAATACCAGACTAGACTCGGCTCGTTAGGCTCGTTAAGAAAGTCAAGAGATCACAACTTGGGGCTCGTTAGACTCGTTAGGCTCGCTAAAATGGAAAATCGGCCTAATAATTTTTTTTAGAAAGTCAAGAGATCATAGCTTGGGGCTTGGGCCTCCCTAGACCGCCTAAGGGTTGCTGAGTTGGGCTGGCCTGGTGCTACTGCTCAACTGTGCTGATTTTTTTATGAGCTTAACGAACAACTCATGAGCCAGCTCGAACTCAGCTCATTAAGAAAATGAGCTAAATTGCCGGCTCGGCTCGGCTCGTTAAGGGACCGAGTTCGAGCCGATCCCTTAACGAGTCGAGCTGGCTCACGAGTTTTGAGAATTTTTTCCACCCTTACTGGTGAGCGGGGGCCGGTCGCGTGGCGCGTGCGTGCGTGCGTGCTGTTGCGGCCCCGTGCCTGCATGCATGTATGCTACTGCGGTCTAGCGCCGCATTTGCATGCAGGTGTTGTGGACCCGAGCAGCAGCTTGTGTCTTTGCTGCGATCGCCACCGCATTTGCATCTTCTTTGCGGCCCGGGCACAAGACGCAGCTCTGCTCTCTCCCGCAACACACGTTAGAAGGGGGCTACAAATGGAACTCTACATATATAGGGGCTAGATTTGAAATTTCAGATGAACAGGGGGCCAATAGTGCCCAAATTTCAAGATTAGTTAGGTAAGAAGAAAGAAAGAGGGGTCGTGTGTGCAATGTTAGGACCTATTTGGTAGAGTTACACTGCTCATTTGTTAGCTCTGAGCTCCTGTTCCTCCCAAAATCTACTCCTAAGAGAAAATAAAGTTGATTAAGAGAAGCGTTTGATATGAAAGTTGACCCCAAAAACCCTAAAAGCGATGATTGGAGACAAAAAGGCCATGCTACACTTGGTTTTAACACTTTAGGTCTATTTTATGTCTTGCTCCTTTCTATTTGAACACAAATTTCTGAATTTTCTTTGCAATTGCCACATTCATTTTGGATCTGATCCATGTACAACGACTTTCTAATGTTTTCGTTGAAAGTATAAAATACAATTGGATTACTTTCTCATGACCGAATCAAAATTGTAACCTTTCTATCCTCCAAGTATGGCTAATTCATTCAAGCATCGAAAAGGAATGAATGTGACAATTCAATTCCATATTACAATTTACAACCGAGAACCCAGAAATGATAGTGAAGGCAACCTGATACTATTCCATTCATGATGACAATTCAATTAAATTCAGATATGCTACTTGTTGCCAATTCATTTCAACGACACACATAAAAATCACACAAGTAATACAACTGCACATAAAAGAGAAAATTCAACATGATTGAATTCTATTCATCTTACCAATTGCTTCATGCCATGCAAAATTATTCCAATGGCTCAAGCATCCCTACACTGAACAAAGAGGTTCCTATGAATTGCACTGAACACACAATGACACCCAGGGAGAGAGAAAATGATTGTAAAGTAGTCAATTGCAAGAACATAGCAGGAGGCTTGGCATGGAAAAAAATTGCATGGCTAGGCATCGGTTCATTGTTCATATACGCAATCATCGGCATGCTCGTCAATCAAATTTGTGAACAAGAAATGAAACTAGTGTTCGCTAGTATGAAAGACCAAAGCTTTAGATATGGGCACAAAATTAAAATTAACACCAACTATATGAATCATTCATTCATCGTGTGAGAAAAAAATGTCATAACCAACCCAATCAAACATTCCAGATCTAGTGAGAAAGAATATCACAACCAACTCAATCAAAGTAGCATTGAATCATATACATGTTTCATCTACTAGCATCATTTATTGCCTCAGATCTGAAACTTTCAGATGAAACTACCAATAAAAAATACCAGCAAGAAGCTCTTACCTTGACAAGAACTCGATAGGAGCCTCCGCCATTAGGGCGTTCTGCGCGAGGCGAGTGAGCGACGGGGGGGAGCTAGCACGGAAGAGGGAGGCCGAGGGGAGGATGAGGGGGACGTGTTTATATATTTAACTATTATAATTCAGAGTTTATCCCGTAAGGGCATCGTGCCACCTCGCCACCCTTTTCGCTTCGTCTCCCCACCCCCCACCCCCACGCCAAACCGCCTCACACGCCTCGCCAAACCGCCGCCCCGCGCCTCCCTCCCTCTTGGCTCGCGCTTTTCACCCCATCCGAAATGAACCCCTCGCCATTTGCGCTGCCCTCGCCCACCATTGCAACGCTCCCCCCTCACCCTCCGTGTTCCTGGATTTGGGGGCGGCACCTTCTGCTTCCCCGGCTTCTCCTCCTCCCACACCCCTCCCACCGCCGTCGTCCCCCGCGCCGGCTGTGGAGGAGGCGCTCATGGTTTGGAATGACAACCTCCGCACCACCGACGTGGGGTTCGTCCTTGATGCGCTGGAGCGCAGGGTCGTGGTGCTGCGTGAGATTGAAAAATCACTGCAAGCCAAAAGGGTGAGATTTTTTTTAGCATTCGGGGATAGTTTGTTTGGGAGGATCTTGTTTGGGCCTGGGTTCTGATGGGATGTTGTGTTGACAGGTTGTGCAGTTGTTTGAGCTTATGAGGAAGCAGGAGGAGACACGAATCAGTGCTCAGCCATGGCGATGGAGTACGCTGCCGCGGCCAATCTGTCCACCGGACGCCCCCGCAAACGAGCGAGGCTTGGTTGGGACATGACACCAACGACCAAGGTAAACGCCATTTCCCCACCCTTTCTTCTCTTGGATCTGTCATTTGCGACTTGTTTTTGTCTTGATATGGTCTCTTCAGAAGGTGATTCGCTGGAAATTGTTGATGATTTTTGTTAGTTATAGCATGATACAGTTCTAATTTGCATCTAATTTGCGAAACATGGTTCGTATAGATCTAGCTCGTCCAAGTTGTATTTATCCCAAATTTGTTGAAGGCTATGTAACTACTGGTTCAAAATTTAATGTTTCGAATATTGTTTATGTAATACTAGACCTTATTAGGTTGTGATTGAACTATAGATCTCATCAGTTCAGTCATATGGATTGTGTAGATTTGTCACAGCGAAGATGTGCTTAGTGCCGTTTTTGGAGGTTTTGCAAAAAAAAAGTGTAATTAGCATGTGTGGACCTGATTTAGCGAGTCTAATTGCCCCTGTTTCCATTGGAATATGCTTATCCGGTTTTCGATCAACTGTTGTGAGTTTCTTAGTGTCCTTTGTACATTTATTAGACAGATCTAGCACTTTGTAGTTGAAAAGCATCTTCCTTGGTGTGCTTGTGATAGGGAATTGCTAATGGATTGGTAGTTTGTTGGGACTTAATTCATTTTTCGCATGTTGGGATTATATTTCTTTGTTTTCTTTTGTTGGATAATTGTCCTAGGAGGCTAGAACTAAAGATGAGATTGAAACATGTAACATGGGATCAAGTAGCTGGAATGTTGTGCACCTGGAGCTAGATACTATGTTAAGAGTTTTGCTTAAGTAGCTTTTGTTTAGAAACACGTGATATGTTTTGCTGAGTGGCCTGGTTTATACACATATATATTAGTTCTCTGAGAGTGGTAAAGGAATTACTGTTCCAATTTTTTAATGGGGAAACTGTTGGGCCTTATTGTGAAGTCAGTGGTTAAATGTGATTTTCTTCCTTTTATTGTTATAGAAGTAAATTTGTGAATAATCATTATCTATCATGAGCTGAAAGTTACCCAGAATAGACGGGAATGTTTATCCGGATTTCAAATTTGAACCTTTTACACTATTTTGAAGATAATCTCCTTAGTGATACAGAGTTTGGTCTAGGATAATGTCATCTCATTTTGTATCTTGCTGGATTAGGTCATGCCACTTAATTGATAGAATTATCATTTTATTAGTTGACCTGTTGTATGAGCTAATTTTTCACTACTAATTGCATCCATGGTTCCACTAAAAAAATTGCATCTATGGTCTCAAATTAGTTTATACGTTAGATCCTAAATGGATTGGTTTGTCGACATAGGAAAGAGTTAGCCTAACCTTGTTAGGCTCAGTTAGCTATCTATTATTGTTTCAAAATGCTAGCTTTGCTAAGCAAGATAATCACCATGATGTACATAATTCATGTATTGTTCAGAGAGCTCCCCCACATTAACTCAGTCACTGGAAATTTGGAACAGTCACAATTTGAGGGATTATGACCACCTCTTTCTCATCTCTTCGCGGTTCCTCACAATACGGATGATTGAACCCTCATGGGTCCCCCACCACTCTTCACCTTCATGGCTTCATCCATATCTTTTATTTACATAATCTTTGTGTTTCATTTGTTGGTTTGCCACCTTCGGTGTTACCTCTGGTGCTCCTCAATTCTGTTAGACCAGATAATGAACTCAATGCATGTTTTCTGCAACTTTCAGCTTTGAAGCTTCTTGATGTAGATATGATGGTATCTGCATTTATCTTGCTTTTTTATGCATGAGTTTTGGGCAGATTTCCAGGTATACAATCTGGTTTTCAAAAATTTCTGATAATCTAATCGCAATACTCAGTCTCCTTAACATACCCTGTAATCATGTGTTTTTCTTATGCATAATTCCATTGTCCTTGCTTTCTGTTCTTGGCACCATTGTTTCATTATGCGTGGTTTTTAGCATCCATTTTTTAGGCAACCTCAGTTGTCAGATAACATGTTGTATTGCTGCGTCTAAGCTTTGATTGTAGGTTTTATCTTCATTTGTATCCTAATTGTAAATAGCTATTACTTCTCTGTGCATGTATGGTTCCATAACAATTGGAAAAATGGCCACTGAATTGAGGCAATCTCAGTTGTTGAGGCATCAATCTGATTCAGGTTGCCTGTGATGGCTTGTTAGTTTAGGCTCTACAAATTCTCCCACTTGTGGTAAGCAACTTGCTGGCTTAAATTTTGACATAACTATTTAACAATCCATTTTATAAATTGCTATGCTATTTATGAAGTTAATTATCAAGGTGGTACCAAACTTGCATCAATTGGCCATGTTGGTGAGGGCACTGGGAGCTGTCGATTTGGCTCGCCAAAATTTGGCGACGAACGCCCTGTGATTTGGCTAGATTTGTATTGGCGTTGCTGTAATTCTTCAGGGCATGTTGAAATTTGGGACCAATCCAAATGCTAGCTGAATTTACTGAGTATTACCAATTTTTTTTGTAAGGTTTGCTAGGGCTTGTGAAGGCCTCTACAGCAACTTCAGCCCCCAAGTTTATGTGTTGTAGTCCACAACGATTCCCCCAATTCTTACAAGTTCGATACTCGCCATCGTCGAATCTTTGTTCAGGTGATGTTGATGGGTGTACAGTTGGCTGCTTTTTATGTGCAAATTCGTTACAAATTATTGCACATGTGCAGTTTTGATACACAAAGATTTATTAAGTCCTGATCTGACTGCAATGTGTTCCTCGCATTACATGTCTCGTTGGTTTTATTTATTGTTCTTATGCAAATGTGCCTTATGGGTGTGCACTGCAAATTGTAAATAGGTTGAGATAGACCCTTGGTTGTATTTGATTATTCATAATTAACACTTTTTATTTGTTGTTTTGCTGCAGTAACCTTTGCCTTTCCAAGGGAAAGAAGTTATAGTTAGTTCTAAAGTTGTTATTAAGGGGGTTGAATTTCTCATAATAACCACAAAGAGTGATGAGAGGTAGGTTTGTTGTCGAAAACTTTAGTTTGTTTTGGAAAATCATAAGTGCTAGATAACTCTTTTTTTTCTTATGAGATGTTTGTTCATTGAAAAAAATTTATTACTTGACTAAAATTTTGGGTGATTATGTTGATGCCTAAGTTCGGGTCAGAGAGAGAGAGAATATGGGCTAGTTTGAAACTTTTAGTGTCCCGTATAAAATATGAAGTTCGATTATTTATAGCCAAGGTGTGCAACACTACTAGAGTTTCATCATCTTAGTGTTTATTGCAAGTTTATATGCAAAGTGACTATTCGTTCATTTTAGGTAGCAGTAGTAGCAGGTGTTGTAATAGTTAGAGTTAATATTTCTATTTATTCGTGTGTGAAAGAAAATTAATATTTATTATGCGATTTAGAACCTTGCATGTTGATATATATCACTCTCTTTTAAGATTGCAGTGAAAAAGGTGAGTAAATCGCCGATGAGCAGTCGACGCAGCAGGTGAATCTTCGAGGCCCGAATTATTTTAGCATTTGGGCTATTTCGTGGGCCTAATTATTTCCCAAGGCCGACGCAGCATTATACTCACCGCAGCATCGCCGGCACGCGCCAAAACCCTAACCCTCCCCGCCTCCGCCGCACGACCCACCCACGCCAGGCGAACGAAGCATCCCCGGCGCCGGCAGCGAGATGGGACGGGACAAAACCCGGCGGCTCACCGGAAGCCGCCACTTCCGGCAGCGGCTGGTGCTGGCGACGCTGACCTCCACCGCCATCACCATCGAGGACATCCGCTCCGTCGACGCGGGCCTCCGCCCCCACGAGGTCTCCCTGCTCCGCCTCCTCGACAAGATCTCCGACCACCACAGCCTCGAGCTCAACGAGACAGGTACGGACGGGGTTGCTCCTGCTGACTTGTGTGTGTGGTTCGCCTAGGGGTTGCGATTCGGTTGCTGATTCGTGTGGGCGTGTGGTATTTGTGTGCGCTCGCAGGGACGAAGCTGAGGTATAAGCCGGGGGTGATCGTCGGGAGGAGGGACCTGGAACACGACTGCGGGGTGCACCGGGGATCGGCTACTTCCTCGAGCCGATCATACTGCTTGCGCTGTTCTCCAGGGCGCCCATATCCATTCGGCTCAAAGGTGAGAGCTTTTCTTGTTTAGTTAGGGCTTAGGGTGGGGTTGTACAATTAGCAAAATTTGGGAGACTGTTGCAGCGTTAGGTCAATAGATTGTCACATGTACGAGTACGACCGAAAGTATGATCTTATTTCAGGCGGAGATTGTGCGATTAGGGTGTTATGGAAATAGTAAATTGTAGGGTGCTGTGTCAGTGTTGAGTCAAATGGATTGTTCTAATTGGTGTTGGGGAATTTTGTTTCTGGACCCTGTTCTTCAAGGGGTGGTTGGTTTCGGTAGATATGGTTTGATTGGGATTTTTGTTAATTTGGTTGAATTCACTGGTGCTCAATAAGCAAATTAAGGTCCTTTGTGATGAGCTCACGATCGTTGTGGTCGTTTTTGTTAGCAATTGAAGATGTTCTGCTTGATGCTGTTAACATGAGGTGCTCAATAAATAATATGTATATGTGTATCAAGCTTCACGCATTTCCATGTGACAAAATCTACAAAGGAATGACCGGAAATCCAGAATAATACTTCTCTAGTTTTCTTCTGCACCAAAATTGATGGTCATTGTTGTTAGTCATCATGCAGCATCTTTTATTTCCACTTAGCTTTGTTATGGAGTCTAAATTTGATCCTCTGCTTTTAGGAATTACTAATGATACAAAGGACCCCTCTGTCGATACTTTTCGAATGGTTACCTTGCATATGCTCAAGCATTTTGGTGTTCCTCTGGAGGGTTTGGAGCTAAAAATTGAGAGCCGGGGAGCTCCTCCTCTTGGTGGTGGTGAAGTGTTTCTTCGAGTTCCCAATATAAATAGCACATTAACGGTGTGTTCAGTTTGCTTCCCCTGTAATATTATACCATTCATGTTGACATTTCCATCTGATGTTAAGTGCCTTCACAGGCAGCTAATTGGGCTGATGAAGGTATGGTAAAGAGGATAAGAGGCGTAACATTCTCGACTAGAGTATCTCCACAGATTGAAAACCGTATCATCTATGCTGCACGCGGAATCTTCAATCGCTTTATTCCGGATGTTCATATATTCACTGATCATAGATCTGGTTCAGCTGGTGGAAGGTATTTTTCCAATTTGAAATAGTTCCTGTTGATTATTGATAATGCCACACCTGTTATCTCTTGCAACTCAACAATTAAATATGTTCATCGTTGTGGCAGGTCAGCAGGCTATGGCGTATCTGTGGTTGCTGAGACCACCACAGGCTGTCTAATCTCGGCTGATGCCACTGTGAGTTATCCTAATGTTGATGAAATAAATAAAGAATCCGAGAAGCCTGACCTAATGTCTCCAGAGGATCTTGGTGTTCAAGTTGCATCAATGCTGCTTGAAGAGGTGGCTCAAGGAGGAGTTGTTGACTCAACACATCAGGTCTAGTCTCTCATACCAGTGTTTTTGTTAGTAAATGGTTAGCAGGCTGGCAGCAGCCATTTCTGAATTGTGACTGTTAGTTTGTGTTTCCTTGTGTACATGCCTCTAGTATGATTGATGATCACTACTATCTTCTGTTGTGTGCTCTGTGAAGCTCATAGACAGCTCTGCAGTGTCGATTTTGTCACGTTTTCTTTTGGCTGGTGTATCCGTAATTGTACATAGTACACATGGATTTAGTTCACTATAATGTTTGTTTTAGGCAAGCTCTCCTAGCAACCTAGTTCTTAGTTCATTTTGTAAATTGATGTCTGAGGTTGTGTTTGCCCTCTCGTAAACAGATATTTTCGGATCTTTTTCTAAAGTTTGGTTTTCCTTTTATGACATGATGTTTCTCTTGTAAATGCTTTGCAGGGCCTTCTGTTTATTTTGTGCGCTCTATGCCCACCCGATGTATCAAAGGTTCGTGTTGGACAGCTGACACCATACGCTATAGAAACACTTCGAAACATCAGAGATTTCCTTGATGTCAAGTTCATTATCAAGCCTGATCCAAATTCAAACACTGTTACTTTAAAATGTGTCGGTGCGGGAGTGAAGAATCTTGCTCGGAAGATATCATAAATAAGATGATCATGAATCTCATCGAGGATAGAAGGATGCAACACAAGAGGTCTGAGTCTCCGGCAAAGCTCTGTTTTGTAACTGCAAATCAACAATATAAGTGATTTCCTATCGACCGTTGCTGAAATTTTGTTGGAAGTGTATGATATATCTTCTTCTCTTAGGTAGTTTTGATCTAAGCCATTTGTATCAGAAAGTATGTCTGATCATGCTATCCTCTACACTCAACACACTTTTGTACTTCACTGATCTAATAGAGCAATTACACTTCAGCTTCTGTTTCCTGGTATAAGCTGTAATAATGGAGAAATATTGGTGTTAGCGGGCACATAGAAAAGTAGCATGCACATTTGATGCTTTCACTGTCCTGAAGCATCGAGGGGCCATTTCTATGACAGTAGCAGCACTGAGGCTGGGGACAAGACTTGTTGATCCTTGCCATGCCCCAGGCGCACACGACCCGAATCAGAATGCTAAGAAATCAGGAAAAAATATTGTTGGACAATTTCTCAAGGCACGATGACTTTGTCAGGCCTCAATAGCAGTTACAGATTTACATGTAACTCTTGTCGCATCAAAAAGTCCATTGGGCAGTATCATGGAAACGATGAAAAAGATGAAGCTGACAAGAACAAACAGTATCAACTGCGATATCATATGATATGATGCACTGGAACAAGCATGGTCCATAGAGAAGGAACTATGCTCACCTACCACATACCTATATATATATATAGGTGATGGCCAAGCACCATTCTGCTCAGCCCGTCAATACACACACGCACAAGCACATCTAGTCTTCTCCCCTATGAATTTCACTCACTCATCTGTACACATCTGAATAACAACAGCAGGTGGTGTCTAGGAGGCTACACTTTGTCCTTGATACATGCAAAGGTAAATATCCAGATCAGACACAAGGCCCAGCAGCAGGACATGGAAGCAGCGCCGCCGGTCAAGCCAGTCGGGTTGTCCGAGCCGTACATCGAGTTCCCGCCGGGATTGTTCGCGTTCAGCACCGTCGAGCCCGAACCCCCGCCGACCTCCGTTCCCGCCCCCGTCCCCGTCGTCGTGCCCACCGGCCCGGTCCCCGTCACCGCCGGGCTGTAACCGGCGCCGAAACTGCGCAGGTGGCAACATGATCAGCATAAAGGCATTGCACAATCACAATGGATGACAGTGGCATGATATGATGATACTAGTAGCAGTAGAATTCAGTAAGTTCTTACACTGCTGATGTCTGGTACATGCAAGTTCCTGAACCTGAAAAGATTTTTTTAACTCTGTTAGTAAACAGTAATAATGCAAGTAATTAGAGAGATGTTTTAGCAGTTTCGAGAGTTCTGGGTGTGTCTGCTTAGTGAAAGAAGAACAAGTGAGTGTGACTTACTTGGGTTCATGCTGACGAGCATGCCGGCTCCACCGAAGTCGCAGCTCGCCGACGACGGGTTCCTCTGGAAGTAGCTGTTGAAGGCGTAGGAGGCGTGCGCCTGCAGCGAGTTGGGATTGTAGCAGCTGCCCATCGGCTGGATGGCCGTGCAGTCGGCGCCGCCGATGCCGCATGCGTAGTCCAGCCCGTTCTGCAGCACCATGTCCATCAGGCCCGTCTTGGCGACGCACCACGTCTGCCCCGCCACGGTGGGCGCCGCCGGCTGCACCGTGCCGGGCATTGTCGCCGGCGGCTGGTACATCGGCGTCGTTGGCATGCCGCCAACGCCGACGCCGCCTCCTTGCTGTGGGTACGGGTAGGTCGTCACCGGGTTGGTGACCGGCGACGTGCCCGGGAATGTCGTCGGTGTCGTCGCCGGGTTGGTCACCGGGGTTGTGGGGTTGGTGATCGGGGTTGGCATGGTCGGCGCGGAGACCGGGTTCATGAAGGGAGCCGGCGTCGTCACCGGGGATGGCATCATCGTCGGGGTTGGCACTGTCGTCGGATCGGGCATCGTGACCGGTGTCGTCGGTTCGGGGTACAGCGGCGGGAGGTTTGGATTGGTCGCGTACCCCATGCCCGGGTTGGTCGACGGCACGGTGACGATGCCCGGGGACACAGGGTTCATCGCCGGGTTCGTCGTGGGCACGGTCCCCGGGTTGGTCGCGGGCATCGTCGCCGGGTTGGTGACTGGCGCGAACACGTCGTGCACCGTCGCTCCTGCTTCGGCGAGCTCCCGCCGGAGAGACGAGACCTCCACAAGAACACCCAAGAGCCTTTTGTCCCGAATGGTACTATGACCGATCAGCCTAACCGTTTCCGCTGCGCTTGGAGCCGCACGGCTCTTGAGATGGAACACCATGCCGATGTCAGCGTCTAACCCAGAGGCGACGCCAGCAATGCCAATGGCCTCTTGGATCAGCGCAGCGACGTCGAGCTCACCGCTCGCTCCTTTGTCCGTCTCTACCTGAACAAACAAGCCTGACCTCCTGACAAACTCCATGACCTTATGCCACTGCCTCTTCTTGCCATGATTCTTGGCCATGATCCGTAGAGAAGACAGTGAGGATTCCGGCGAGACCTTAACGCGCTGCGCCAATCCAGCGGCGGCGATAGAAGCCTGAATTGACTCCAAGGTACAGTGCAGTGCACCGAGCTGCCTCTCGTTGGCCGTGATTACGATATTACTGACGTTGAGGTGCAGGTTGGGCACAAGAACTTCATTGACAAATGAGCCGGCAAGTTGTTTTGCTCTGCATGGCCTTGTTCTACACTCAAATGGCTTCAAGAAGAGGTAGACATGTTGTTGTTCTGTGACCAGGGCTCTATACTCGGTGGTGATCACCGGGCTGGACAGTATCTTGGCTTGTGCTGAATCGTATGACAAGTCCAGAAATGCTCCTGAAACGAAGATTCGGCACACAAAAAAAGAAGTAAAGATATATTTCAATAGAGATTATAGAGATTCATGTTCTAGTATGACATAGATCTTGCCTCTTAGGCATATGCTAATTGCATCAATGGGGGAATATTATGCTGATCATTAGTTATATATATATAGTCATGAACAGGTTAAAAATTACAATAGGAAACAGTAGTTTGAGGAAAAAAGATACTGACCTGATGAGCTGATGGTTTCAAGGAGGAGGATACAAAAGAAGAAGGTGATAGCAAGAGGCCAAGCAGCTGCCATTGAAGAAGTGAGAAATTCTGGCAAGGAAGGATATGGCCGAGCAGCCTCTGAAAGAAATGGAGCTGGAAATGGGCAGCGGGGAAGGAAGAGTAGGAGAAAGGAGGAGCAATACAATTTAAGAAGGGGGAAGGAAACAAAAGTTGTGTGATACAAAGTGGAAAGCATAAGCAATAGGATTGTTTTAGAATGCAATGAAATGCATGCTCCTTTTTTACTTTGAAACAGCATTGAAGTACATATATCCTTTGTGCCTGTAGAGAAATTGTGTCTGGAATCAGAACACCGGTAATTAAGTGCATATTGCGGTCTAACTCTCATACATGCTTCATTGCTTCTAAGTGAAAATTTTATGTTTTTCTTGTCATTGCGATATCTATACATCTATAAGAATTTACTAAATACGGTTAAATCTTCGTATACTGCCTCAGGAGACATGCTTCTTAAGACTGGGATGTCATTTTTGTGTCCAGGAGAAAAGCATGTACATAGAATGTGTTAATGATTTAGTATCGATCTTACGAATATATATTTTGGGGTTTCCTAGATATAGATCCACACAAAAGATACATGAGAATTTAGACAGGTTCATAGCTTCTTTGGAGAGAATAATGGCCTACTTCTGTGTTGTTGTATTGGTTATGTTGTTTACAATTGGAAAGAAGGTCACTGGAACTAATACTTAATGTCTTCTTGCTCTTGCCCTTCTTCCGCTTCTGTCTCCCAATGTCCACTAACTTTATCCTTTATAATGCGCATGAAGGGGTGGCAGTTACTCCAGGCCAAGAGGCGCCTCAATATTTTATAAAATGTGCACGTTGATGGAAGTTATTGTCAAAGAGATAACACCCCATGTCGCCTGTCAGTTATTATCAGAGATGGAGGCGTAAGGCATGCAGTTATCCTAGAGGATAACAACGTATACTAACTGTTCCGTGCCTTAAACACAGCACATAAGATTCCACATGTCTGTAGGCTTTGTTGACTACATGGTGGTTGTAATCGACCTAGTCGTAGAAAAACTTACGACCATAAAGTGCTCGTAGAAAAGCTTACAATCACCAGGTGATCATAGAACATCTTACGACCATAAATGGTGGTCGTAGGATGGCTTACAACCAACCGTCTTAAGTTTTTCCCTTATTCATGATAAGTGGTATACTTAAAACTATCATGAGGATATTGCTATCTATAATAATAATTAGAGATAAATAATTTAATTAATTAAAGATTATTAGATCCTCGTCATCTAGCCCCCAACTTCAAGTGAAAATAACTTATTTGGAAATGAGGCCGTAGAATAGTGGTCGGAAGTAGAGTCTTTCCGACTAGTATTTCGTATAACTAGAAATTGACTTGATCAAAAATGCAATTTTAATTGGGTTGAAAAGACATAACCACTTTGCACTGTAAGCAGACTTACCTAGTGTATGGCCATAAGCTTCATTAATACATGCTCACACATAGCCTGACATAGCTTTGCACTGTAAGTAGACTTACCTTTTAAGGAAAAAAAGAGAGAGATTGTACTATGAGACACTAGGAACATTGAGCTTTTGAACCAATTGGGGCAGATGGGCAGTCAGCATGCATGACCCTCCAAAAGGCTGCCCTTGGTTGCTCATACCATGTGCACTTGAAAGATCCTTGTCTGAACTCTGAAATCATTTGGGTAAAGGTGCCACTCTACAGAAATCTGCTTCTGTATTCTTCTTCTTTCTCCACACAAAGATTTCATTGGGCCAATACAGGGATCAATCAAGCTGATATGGCTTAACCTTGAAGAGTGAGGCAATAGGAATCTGCACATGGTAAAGGAATATAGAGTGAGGCAATAGAAATCTGCACATGGTAGAGGAATATATTCTGTTATATTCCTTGTTGCTAGAACCAGGAAGCGGTATTTAACTGGTTACATCAATAACACCGGTTACTTGGTTCTCCTGACATTTTCACTTGAAGATTTATGAAACTAATCTTTAAAAGTTATGATTGGTTTTGAGACACATCAATTTGAAAGGGAAAAGGGGGGCAGATTGCAGGACTTGGAAGCTTTGTTTGGATCATCATTAGAACGAAGGAAAGGAAGGAAGGCAGACAGGAAGAGAAAAAGAAGTGAATGCAGAGATATCGATCTCAGGCTGGTATCTGGATTTGATACATCGTAGTTTCTTGTAAAGACCCTAATTTTCAAAAGTTTTCAAAACTTGTTTGAAGTTTGGTTCAAATTCGAATTTCTTGCACAATTCGGAAAGTTTCCTCCAAAATCCGACTTCCTCTTTTGGCTTTGCGTTTTCCTCGACCCGAAGACGTCTTTTCCCTGGGTGTTTTCTCTCCTGCTTCTTCCTCCCGAGCGTCACACCACCGTACGCTGCTGACGCACCAACTCACTTCACCACCGCTTGTGCCAAACCGTGACAGCAACTGCCATCTCCCTTGCCACCCCGCCGCGGCATTAATTGCCCGCGCTAGCGCTGCTTCGCCTCGTGCCTTCGCCCGTGCCAGGTGCTCAACCCCCCACCGCTGCACCTGCCATCTTCGCCAGCTCCCGCGCCTACGCCAATGTGACCGAGCCACTCCCGTGACGCCACGACACTGCCACCCCACCGCTTGCTTTCCCCCTTCCACGGAGTCGAATGCGCTCAACTGCACACGTCGTTGCCACGCACCACGCCCGCCCGAGTCGCACACTGCCGCCACCGCCTTCGCACACTATAAAAGCCACCCCTCCCCGTGTTATTCTCATCACCATCGCTCGCTCCACCTCTCTGACCACCCCCATCTTGCCCAACTCCGGCCAAGAGCCTGAATCGTCGCCGCCCCTCTTTCTTCCCCGATGAGCCCAACATCAATCCGCCGCCACTGCCCCCCTACCCTCCCAACCTCGTCACCAGCACTGCCTCCACCTCCCGTAGCCATCCCCCACCACATTCCACCTTCTCCCCACCGGCAGCTCACGCGCGCCGAGCTCCACCATCGCGCCACGCATGGCCATCGTCGCCATGCCCCCCCCCCGACTTCTCTGAGCTCTATCGTCACCGCCGCCGGACTCCCTTCGCTCCACTGGTGCTCCCTGGCCGACCAATTTGGCCGGAACGCCACCAGAACGCCGCCACGCCATCCTCTGTTTCGATCGTGCTCTGCCACCACCACTTACCCCTCACCAGATCTCCTTCGCCCTTGTGAAGCCCCAAAATGAGTTGCTCATGCTTCAGGGGTTCTCGCTGCACCACTTGGCGCCGTCGCCAAAATTTCCACTCGACCGCTGTGGAAGTGAGCTTCAACTCGCTGGACCACACGCCCATGCTGGGCCGCCAAGGCGGGCTGGCAAAGTCAGCCCAAAATGCTTTCGGGCCTGGCAAGCTAAATGGGCTGGCCCAAAGCATTTTTCTAGTAAAAGACTGATACTATTCAAGGCCTAGCCCAATCAACTCATTTCGTTGCAGCCCATCACTATTCATTGCACAACCTAATATCGTTCATTTGGCCCAACACTATTCAACCATTAGCCCACACCGACCATTACTATTCACAAGATCAGTCTGCTATGAATAGTATTGACCCAATACTATTCATTAAAACCATTACTATTCCACTCGAATACATTAGTGGTAGACCTAGTGCTATTCACCATACTAAATAAAATGTTCACCCAAACCCATTTAAACATATATGTATCCCTTTTGACCATTTCGAGCCTGTGAATCCTATTTTCAACTATGTTTGGCCAAATCAAGCACCAAATAAATTTCAACCACCCCACCACTTTTCTTTTCAATTATTTCTGAATTTATTTAATTCATGTTGTTCTCAGCTCGCCTTCTGTTGAGCCCGGACTTATTTATTTTATTTTCTTCCACATTAGAGCTCGAAATTATTGCTCAAGCTACAGAAGGAGATGATCGAGATGCAAGAAAAGTAAGTCCGATCAAGGACTGCAGATGTGGAGGCAAATTGCATTCATTTGATCATTTTGAGCATATATTTCATGTACGTATATTATTACTTTTATTATCATATTTATATCAATTATTTTAATATTGAAATAATACTTTTGAATGCCATGATGAGTAGATAAATCCTATCACCCCACATACAAGCCCACCTATTATTTGTAGGCTATATTCACCTTGATAAGTTTATGTTACATGAAATGATAACTAAATGTTTAGCATTGTCACACAATGTGTTTTTAAATACTACAATATAGCATTGGCTAACCCCCCAATGGTTTTGATGGGGAGTTGAGGGTTAAGACCAAAAGGTTGGACAACCTAACAGACTTGATAAAAGTGAGTCGAATGTAAGATCAAGAGGTGGGAATCCATGAGTTGGATGTTGGTCCATCACCTCACTGTAAGACAGGTAATGACTAGAACCTTGTGCCAAATAATAGACACAGAAATCGCTCAACCACGGGTTTTGTAAATCTAACTTGGCTTAGTACACTGCTCTTCCAATTGAATATCTACAAGATAACACCTGCTCTTGTTGTATAGAGCAGTCGTGGTTTGGGGGTGAGTCATGAGTGGTCCGGTTAGGACATTTGCTGAACTTCACAACGGTAGGAACAGTCAGTGTCAGACCAAGTACTTCACCATTGGCTGGTGATTTCCCATTGGCTGTATTGTCTAAGGACCTACCGGGTAGAGGCTAGAAAGGTTGAGCAGTGAGAATGTCTTGTTATCTCAACTCAGTCCTACACTATCATGTTGCGTGTATATAGCTTGACAGAATGAGTTTGAGGTATCTTGTGGGTAAAGTTAGTCAACTGTGCAAAGTAAAATCAATGGTATTCGGATATGTCGTGCTTCATGTTAATGAAACTGTGTTCATGGGTGATTCCAGTACATGAGGCATAAGTAGAGATTTTGAGATGGTAAGATGGTAATTACAAATGTTGAGAAAACCCCTGATGTTATATTAGTATGATTTTATTGTTTTAAAGATAGACTGTTTTAACCCAAAAGTTGCATCCATATATACCTTATATGATAAATCCTAAATCATCCATTGAACTTATGGCATGTAGTTAAATAACTTTCCATGTGGTTTGCTAAGTACGTTGTATACTCAATCTTGCTAAATTTTCATCAGAAAGCATATCAGAAGATTGAACGACACTTTGGAGAACATGTTGGGATTATGACCGCACTCAAACTTTCATGTGGAAGCTTTTGATTCTTCTAAATGCAAGTCAAAGCCTTGGGTTTAAGATGCCTATTTTGTTGCTGTAAAATAGTCGTTAGGCTATAATTTAATCAAATTAATATTTTTCAACTGTTCGTAAGCATGTTTGATTCTATTTCGGTTCGCAACCGAAATGTTGGCGGTTACGCAAATCGGGTACACTATGTTTGAAAAATAGGGTCATTATATTATTATTATTTTGCTAGATTTCTCTGTGTCATAAGTCAATCTTGAGCTACCCCTCTTCTTTCTCCAAAGGAGGGATAAGACCTAGCTACCTTACTCTTAGCAATGCAACTATGTAAAAAGAGTAAAGGCTAAACATCCAAGTCCAATGGCCACACCAGAGGATAGCACTTCCATGATAAACATTATATTTTGTCTAGCTAGGCAAACATCAAATGTTCACGATCGATTATGAAAAAGAAACTACTATTTGATGGCGTAGCGTAAGTGCGGTAATCTTTTCGAGGTTATATATGAGCATGGGATTCCTACAGTAATGGTAATGGTATTATATCAATAATAGCATGTGTATGTGTAGTTATCTTCTTTACAGATAGAGAAAACGAAGCTGCCGATTAGAGCTTTATCACCAAATCGACAAAAAAACAACAACATATCGTACCGAGGAGGCGCATTATGCATGAGCATTGCGTTGAGGCTTTCGTTAAGGCAAGAATTCATTTTGTAAAGAAATTAATGCCACTTTTAAGCGACTTTTGTAGAGCACTAGCTAGCTGCTCGATCGGCGTCTGAACGAACAAGTTGAAGCAAAACCACTTGGAGTATATATTAAATCGACGGTGAACATCTGCTTTTACGTATCTTGTCGGTCGCCCCTGGATTTGATTGGTATATACAATGAAAGTAATACTGGCACGTGATGAACGAATTAGCACTTAACCACTTGCATACAACACAAATCTGAATCTGTAGAGAGAGAGAGACACAAATCTGAATCTGAGAGAGAGAGAGAGAGAGCACCTAATGGCGGATAAACAAATGCGGCCGCCCAGAGAAGAGCACTCTGAATTAGGGATGACTGACTTGGCGAGCAGAGCAGCGTTGTGCGCAGCTCCGTTTGCTTAATAGCTAAGGCCAAGTTTAATAGTGCTGGAACTATTTAAAAAAAGCAGCCCACGTAGGGGGGAAAAAAAGGGGGGGCATATGCACACGTCGGATTGGAATAATGTGCAGATGGAAAAGGAGGCAGCAACCCAATCTGGTAGCTAGCGAGCCGCTTTGATTTAGCCACACGAACGATATCTACGAGGAGAGGAGGGAACGAGATTTGGACGATCGAGATAGAAATAAGAAGATTCGATCGATCGAGAGATTTCATTGGAGTTCAGGACCAGGAGCAGGAGGGAACCGAACAAGAGTTGCACATGTGTTCCCTCGCGTGGTCCTCGCGGCTGCCTTAGCGCGACTTGTATATCCTAACCTACTATTAGCATTCGAAGAGGTGTGCGGTGAGAATTCATATATGGATATTAATAGGGTCAAGGGGTGGTTACGGATAACTCAAGACACGAGACAAATTGTCCATGGCAAATAAAAAAAAGAAGAGTATGATAGGACTGGAGACTAGATTATTCTAGTCTTTAATATTATATTTTTATATAAGACAAGGATCCGAGGGTCTTGAAAGTTTCAAAATAGTTGCGAGAGAGCGATAATCTTTTGGACTCTTTTGAAGTTATGTTTAAAAAATTTGTGATGGTCTCATCGAATCTTTCTGTCTCGCCTCGCCGTGATGGATGAATGTTTTGTTCTCTTAATGAAATTTATCTACTTTATAGTAGGCACATAGTTTCGATCGAAATTGATATCGCATGGAATATATATTTAATAGTCCAAATGAGCGTTCAATAACATCTCGATAATCCGGTTGAACTTCTCTTTTGGAGTGTTTGGATACATACTTATACTTGTATGGAGCGTATCTCATAGTAAACTCTGATACGCACAAGTAGGATATCTAAGTTATAACAAAACGCGAACGCTAGATCGCCAAGCACGCGAGACGAATATGAGTTCCATCTAGGTGCATTTCTCGAGTAAGTGCGCACACACTAAACTGAAAATCCAAAACTGAGTCGGAAACGCCCAACCCTCTCAAATCTCACAAGGTTCATACAAATGTCAAGCATATTATTACAAAATGCGTTCATACAAATGTCAAGCATATTATTACAAGTCTTCAATCATAGGAAAATAAAACATATTGCAGGATACAGAGATACTGGGCCGCCCTCCATTTTCTCTCTTACGTCTTCTTTTCGGACAGGGCCGGATCGCACATTAGTTTCTGCTCGCTCTACAATAGTGAATCTCTCCATGGGCCGGCCCTCATTGAATGGAATGCGAATGCTCGATCTCCAACCATGGCCGGCCCAGGAAAAATGGACCTTACGTGAAGCGCCATTTCACCTGGCAGTAAGTTGATCAATCCATCAGATCAATCAATTGACTTCTTTACTGCAGAGTCTGTGGATATGATGTTTATAAGGAGCTCACAAGACTCTAAAAAAGCATGGAATGAACTTATTATGATGAGAGTGGCTGATAGGGTGATGTCTTCAAAAGGTGATTTTGCTGCTTATCAGGAGCATAAGAATTTTGTTTGTATACTTACCAAAGTGTTGGAAAACAATAGTGGTGTGAGGCTAGCAAAACTGGATAAGGGGATGATGGCTATTGAATTAGGGCCTAACACCTCGAACAGATCATTGCCAGAAGGTCAAAGTAAAGTGATTTTCTGGTCTCACGGTATTTTATGAGAGAGGCGGACCTGTCCTACGCACTTACCCAAGAAATCAGTGATAGCATTTATCTTTGGATGCATCGGTCATTTTGTGGTCATTTTAGATTAGATGATCTTCACAGCCTTTAATTCACTGTGGATCATCAAATGCTTCTGATGCTGATTACAGTTGGTCTTTGGTGCGACAGATATTCATTTTGGAGTTCTGCTTCTCGCATGAACTGTATGCTGTCCATGGCTATTAATTCCCTCAGTCTTGAGGTGTTGATCACTTGATATTTTGTTGGTTTGGTGAGGGTGAAGTATTCAGTTAGCTATGCTGGTAGTTCAACTCACGTGTACAGTTTTGGAGATGAATTTTCCCTGATGATTTGGAGAGGCTTAGATCAGAAGTGAGGTTGCTCAAGACCCTCAAGCATAAGAACATAATCAAGTTCTACAATTCATGGCTCGACAAGAAAAACAACAACATAAATTTTACAGATCAAGCATATTAGGAAAAACTTCACTTTGAAGTTCGTTGGCGGAGGAGGACGGCTGGCGTGGCGTGGCGACGGCGGCGTGCGTGGCGGCAGGCGTCTGGTGGGGTTGGTTTGGGCGCGCCAAGCTGCGGTGGGCGGGCGGGCGGGCGCGGCGGGGCGGGCGAAGCGGGCGGGTTGGGTTGCGCCGATCGCGGAGTGGGCGAAGCGGCGCGAGCGGCAGCGCGGCGAGGCGAGGGAAGGGGCGGGGGTTGGTCGGGCGCTGAATCAGCGAGGGCGGCGGGCGGCGGCGGGGGGCCGGGCGGGCGAGGCGAGGCGGGCGTGGCGGCAGACTCACGCGTGAAGGCGATGGGGAATGGAGTGGGACGGGCGGTGGGTAGGATAGAAAAAACGATTCGTTGAAATGAGAGTGTAATCGATGGCAAAGGTGGGTAATTTCTTTGAAACTCTATGTCAGATCTATTTCGGATGATTGTAGAGTTGAAAAATAGGTCTTCAAGAGAATGAACTAGAGCCCCAACTACATGGAGTTAATCGCTCGAAATTTTTTTGAGTTGGGGTGTTTGTTTTACCTACTTTCAGCACGAGTTGGGCTCTAGAGCCATGCCAAACACCCCCTTATACCGTATCTCGAAACTCTGATACGCACAAGTAGGATATCTAAGTTATAACAAAACGCGAACGCTAGATCGCCAAGCACGCGAGACGGGTGCATTTCTCGAGTAAGTGCGCACACACTAAACTGAAAATCCAAAACTGAGAGTCGGAAACGCCCTAACCCTCTCAAATCTCACAAGGCCAGAGATACTGGGCCGCCCTCCTTTTTCTCTCTTACGTCTTCTTTTCGGACAGGGCCGGATCGCACATTTTCTGCTCGCTCTACAAATCTCTCCATGGGCCGGCCCTCATTGAATGGAATGCGAATGCTCGATCTCCAACCATGGCCGGCCCAGGAAAAATGGACCTTACGTGAAGCGCCAAGCCACTCATCATCTTCTCAAGTTATAACTGCTCTCTCTTCTTCTTCTTCTTTTTAACTTTCGTGGAGCCCTTTTTTTTCACTTTTACTTTCCTATATTTCGTGTAGTTTTCCTGCTCACTCACTCTCAAGAAGACAGCGAGGGCGACGACAAAAAGAGCTTATCGATCGTTACCTCGATCGATCGTCCGTCAACAACCTTACAAGTCACAAGTACTTGCAGTGGCGGAGTTAGAATTTGGTAGAGCCTCGGGGTCAAAATTAACGGGCTATAAAACTATAACTAACATCAAAACTATCAACACTAAGGTATAACAAAAGTACAACACAAATGCATAATCAAAATAAAATTTGAATTCGATGTTTAATGATACGAGAAAATAGAGAAAATATACCACTAGGGAGCGGCGAGGGAGCCAATCAGCTGGAGCCGGGCGACACGGAGCTGGACCCCGGCTGGGCCGAGGCCGTCGACGCCGAGCTAGAGGTGGGGGTCCCCACAGCATGGGCGGCGGAGGACTGAGCTGCGGCCAGCGTACATCTGGGCTCTGGCGGCCCGCGTGCTGAGGGAGGCTGTGGTGTGGCTTGCAAGTGACGGAGGTGCCAGGGGAGCGGCCAGAGGCGGCAGAAGCCGGCCGAGTCAGATCGAGCTCTGGCCGTCAGCGGCTGAGCGGCCGAGGCGAGCAGAAAGGGGCGGCCCTGGCAAAGCATTCTAGATCGAGCCAAACCGGCCGCGCGCGGCCATGGTGGCGCTAGAAGGGAGCGGCCAAGGCGGCAGCAAGAACAAGGAGCTCAGACCACCATCACTCGCCAGACGCCACAAGTGAGGCGCCAGATCTGGGAGGCGAGGCGAGCCAGTCGAGGAGCGTGGAGGCCGGCATTGGGAGAAATGGGGTGATGGGGAGCGAGGGCGCGAAGTCGGGGAGAATGGGGTGGGGAGCAGGGGGAGAAATAGGGCGCGGTGGGGGGAAATGTGGGGGGATGGGGATGGGGTGGGGGGGGGCGGGGGAGGAAATGGGGGGTGATCTGTTTGGGTGGCGTGGGAGTCGGGGATTGGGTGGGTGACACTGCAAGCCTAGGACCTCTTTACTGTGTCTGATTTTTTTTTCTATATATAGTAAAATATTTTCTATTAGTATTTTCTCTGGACCTTGGGCCGTTGCCCAACCGGCCCGAGGCCCATATCCTCCCCTGCAAGTACTAGATAAATATATATACAGCTCTATTAATTATTTCAGTTTTGCTTGAGGGAATTAACAAAGACACCGCCAAGAAATAAAAGACAAGAAACTTAGATGCATTTGCCTACACCTACGTGGGACGAGTTGGGTCTCGGTCCGTTGAGAGACTTAGGATCAGATATTTATTTAAAAATATCTTAAAAATTACCAAAATACGAGTTGGTGCCGGCATTATTGGCAATGGCATATATAGCACGTACATCTCCAGTCCAGCTTTGATTCGGGGTGGGAAGGAATCGATCAAATGGGGTGTTACGATCGTGGCAATGCTACCTCCGTGCTGCTCGTGTGTGGGATACCCGCAATTGCATGCTGAGATAGATGCACATGGTCCCTTGCTACCCCCTGGGACCATTCGCTGGCTAGCTAGTGCGCCGGTACACGCGTGCTGCCCGATGCACCGATCGCCACGCCATATGCGCGCGGACGAGATGCCCTTGCGGTTGTTTCGTTTGTGCGTGTGTGGACCATGCAAGCACCCACGTACATATGTGGTCCCGCTTCCAACCAGCTATATATATAAAAAAACTTGTCCGGTAAGAAAAGCCGGCCGCGCGCAAGAGGACAGCCACATTTTTCTCCTCTCATTCGTCGTCTATCCCAGCTACGAGTACACCAAACAGGTTACCACGGTCTCAGATGATTGTGTTTAGTTGGTGGGACAAGATCGGATTGAATCACTCGAAGTTCGAGTGAAATTTTCACCGACTGACCAAATACACCTTGGACTTTGACTATCTCACAGCAGTTGATCAATTCAACACTGTTTTTCTCTCTCAGTAAAATCAGTAACAAAGAAGGGAGAAATTGCAATAGCAATGCGGTTAGGACTGTGCTTCGAAACAGAGGCCAACGGAAAGAACAATCTGACAGCAGTTTCTCAAGTCCAGCATGGCCCACAGACATGCACACCCATCACTTATTAGTAAAAGTTGTGGTGGCCCACTAGCCAGCAGTGGCACAGACCGATAGACAGGAAGCCCACGAGGCGAGTGTCTCTCTCTCTCCCTCTCTCTGACAACACCAATCCCCCTCTACTGGAATTCTGAAAAGTGCTTCAGAGGCAACAGATCTCTGCACAAAATCTACAACGCCACTCATGATCAGCAGATCAGGTGCGAGCAGGAGCGCTTTAGTTTGACTAGAAATTAGAACGTTATTATGGAATGATTAGAATGGGGATTAACTGACAAGCCGCTCGAAAAGGAACGGGAAGTCGAATCAATGGGGGTTCCAAGTCTGACCTCGTATTACTAGGTTTGATCGGAGATCTAATTCGAGACTTAGACTTTTGATGCACATCTACTCTGAGAAAGCGTGTTTTCAAATCTGCACATTTGAAGCAACAAGGGTAAATATATCCTCTGGGAATTTTACGGGAATTTCGGAGGATATCCGCAATGTCTCGAAGTTGGAAGTTTTCCATTCGACAATTTTTATATTCCGATACATGTAAATTCAAGTATCTAAACACTGCAAAAGAAAAAAAAGATGAAAAACAAATATTGATGACATTAGTGTTTGTCTTATTGACTTGGTGGGCAAATCGTAGGATGATGAGGTGATAATCTCTTTATGTTAGCAGCGCGCGCATGCCTCGACATGATGTTGACATAATCCAACAAGACGTTGTTTATGCGGCCACCATGGCATTGGGCATTGGCAACTACATGTGGTGGCTCCGCGATGATGGCGGCCATGATAAGACCACAATTGAGTGAGCAGAAAGACGAACTACAAATCAAAGTGAACTTGCTACCCACAGTGGGTGGCGGCGCGCTGGCACTAGCGCTGGTCAGCAACTCAATGCCACGACAAGTAACCACGTTGATATGACTCGTGGAAGGAAACAGACACACATGTTCAATTATTGATTGTGCTGATGCATTATCATGGTAAAGGGCAAGTAGGGCCTCTAGATCTTTCTGATTTTTAGGAACCGACCGGTGATAATGGATTCCTGGTATGTTTAGGTTTTTTTTTTTACTATTATTGTACGTAAGGTTGTTAGAATCTCGATTCTAGTCATATGATTCTACGTTTTTACAACTCAGATTGGCTGACCGATCACATCCTACGATAGAGTCTTAATTTGGTTGAATCTTAATATTACTGCATTCTAACAAAAAAAAGTAGGGTCGTGATCAAAATTTTCATACGATTCCACTCGATTCCAGTGATTTATTATAAATAATTATTTACATATGTCCATTTCATTGTAAACTTTTACTTTCGATTTCTTCATATCCATTGTAATTTGCATAAATAAGAAACAATCTTTCCTTTGCACTACATTTTTGTAAAGTAAAAGTGTAGTTTTAAAAATGTAGAAGTGTTAAAATATAAGGTAGATTTTTTTTAAAATACTTATTTGATAGAATTAGATATGATCTTAGATTCTATATCGATCCGCGATTTGAAGAACCTCTGATTTGATTAACTTATAACATGTAGCACTCCGGTTACTATTATTCAAGTATTTACTCACCATGTCCATGTTTTTATCTCTGTGATTTTCTCTTCTACGTGTCGCTAGTAGGGGTGAAAACTGATCGGATACGGACGGATAATTGCTCTGCTATATTTGTTTTTATTTTTTTCCCGGATCTGGATACGAATACTCCGGATACGAATATAGATACGAATAATATCGAATATGAATTGAAACAAATACGGTCACTGATATTTTTCAGAACATGAAAACCCCTTAAATTGTATACCAAAAATTAACAAAAATATATAACTAATTTATTTGATACGAATAATATCGAATACAAATTGAAACAAATACGGTCACTGATATTTTTCAGAACCCCTTAAATTGTATACCAGAAATTAACAAAAATATATAACTAATTTATTTGATGCAAACATTCATGAATTGTTCATATTTTCAGCAACCACACATAACATTGGCACTAGCAAGCTACATTAACTAGTTTATCACAAACATAACACTTAATTTATCATATTTAGCTCATAAGTTATAACTCACAAAGTCACAAGTCATCACATATTCACACTTAGTACATCACATACATAAAATTTAGTTCACACTAACATTGATCAGGATAGATGGTTAATCTATACACAAATAACTGTAACATCCCAAAGTATGTTACCAAAAATAAAATTAATAAAGTTATTATTTTATTGGATTTTCTGAGATTTAAAAGAGTTTCCTTGGTTAAAAAGAAAATAATAATAAAATAAAGTCAATTATTTAATTTCCTAGTTTTCAATGTCAAAAATAAAATTTATTGATATTTATGGGATTTTATTGGATTTAAAGTTAAAATGAAAAAACAATTAATTTCTTGAATTTTTTGGATTTTAAAAAGGTTTTTCCCTATTTTTTAGAAATTAAAAATAATTTATGTGCAAAAATAAAAACCAACTTTAACTTGGAAATAATTTTATTAAGTTCAAAATAATTCAATAAATTTTTTGATTTTTTCTAGAATTTTTAACTCTATTTTATATTTTCTAAAAGGCTATTTGATTTGTTGCATTTTCTGAAATTCAGAAATCAATTAAAATCCCATTTTCTCTTTTTGGCAGAAATCCGGATATCCGGACTTGGTCTTATCCGGATAATCTGTATTCGTATCCATATCCGCCGGATAGCATGCCTACCGTATTCATTTTCGTTTCCGACAAAAAAAAAATATAAATCCGTTTCCAATCCAAAAATTATCCAAGAAAAATCCGATCCAGGACAATACGAATATGGAATTATGGACTATTTTAGCCCTGTTGCGCAACAAAAATTTCAAAAATGGGCCCTATAATTCTAAAATTTCAAAAATACCCCCCTGCCCGTACTAGCTGCCGTCCCCGGGGGCAGCACCTTGGTGCTGCCCCTTGTTAGGTACTTTATGGCGGAAATTCGAGATCTGTTCGTGTTCTACGGGGACACTCTCGTACGCGACGGACCGTACGATGCAGACCTGTCAAATTGTCACCGCACCGTGATCCAGGCGCCGGCACTGAAGGACATGAGCCTCTCGGAGCTAAGGCGGTGCGTGCGTTCCGCGCTCGATTGCGCCACTGGAAGAAAGAAGCTGCGCATCGAGGCGTTGTATACCTCGGTGGTGGGTGGTGCAGGCGAGACCGTTTGGCAACTTACGAAGGTCACATGTGACGCTTCATGGGCCAACTACATGGGGGTTGTTTGCAACCCCGCTGCTGCGATATATGCGCGACCGATGGTCACGTTCGATTCTTGGAAAACGAGGACATCCAGCGGGTGGTTCTTGTGAAGGTGAAGCTGCTGGTGAGGAGGAGCCTGCGTTGGTCTCCGGTGTTGGAGGAGACGTGGGCGATGGAGAACTGAGGAGGCGTGCGGTCAATTTCGAGCTCAACAAAGGAGCGGGGAGATGGTGGTCAGCCCGTATTGATTGTCACGAGTACATGGCCGACCAGGTGGATGAGGTGGAAAGCGAGGAGGACGTGGAAACAACTAGTTCGGAAGACGACAAAGACGGAGAAGCTGTTGCGGGAGGAGGTGCGTTGGTGGTTTTGTGACCATCGACATTGCTTACCCTCACGATTGGGCGACGTTGCGATGACATCATTTGGTTACGCCACGTCCGGAGGGTCTTGAGTTGGGGTTCAATGAGGACACCTGCTCCTAGGCGGCGCTTTCCTAACAAGAGCGCCGCACAGCATGCTATTGCTAGATACGCCGTTAACATCGGTCGGACGTATCGGGTGCAGAGGTCCAACCCCGACACGTACATCGTCAGGTGTGTTGATGAATCCTATGCTGGCAAGGTCCGTGCGCAGAGGTTCACGACCGCTGCCATGGGCTTCTGGATAACGGTGCTGAAGGACCACACATGCGAGTTAGCTGAGCCGCTTCACAGGCACCGCAACATGACGTCCTCGTATGTTGCCAGCTTGATAAGCCACCTCGTCGCTGCAGATGTGTTCATTTCGCCAATGCTCCTACTGGCTGATGTTGCCAATATGGTGGGGTTCCTTGTCAGCTACAAGACGGCATGGCGTGTAAGCGAGGGTTACGGAGCGAATGTTCGGCACATTCGAAGAGGCTTGCAACCTAGTACCAAGATTGCTGCATCAAATCACGGAATCTAATCCCGGGACGTACGTAAACAAGCTTGAGCGGGTGCATCCGACTGAGGGGCACAATTGTTTTGTTCTTGAAAGGGTATTCTCGGCCTTCCGTCAGGCGATCGAAGGGTTCAAGCACTGTCGTCCCATGCTCACGATGGATGGCACCTTCTTATGTGGGAAGTACAGGGGTACCATCCTCACCGCCATTGCGGCCGATGCGAATGACCAGTTAGTCCCCGTGGCATTCGCAATTGTTGAGAGCGAGAACACCGAGAGCTGGTTGTGGTTCCTGTGCAATGTGAAGCAGGCGATGGTCCAAGATCGGTCAGATGTGTGTGTCATCTCGAATCGCAATGCTGGGTTGTTGTCTACGTTGTGCATGATGCAAAACAGGACGCAGTCGCTGTACCAGTGGAACGATATTAGGAGCCGTTGGTGCATGAGACATCTCGCGGCCAACTTCCACACAAGGTTTCGGAGCAATGATCTCATGAAGATGTTCAAGAAGCTCTGCATGCAGAACCAAAGGAGGAAGTTCGAAGCGGTGTGGAGACAGCTCGATGAGGAGACCGGGAAGCATGTAAGGGACTCAGCGCATGCCGACGCAGGGGCAGCGGCTAGAGGGTCCGCGAGAGTTGGGGAGTTCACACAGTGAGTTAACTCGCACGCACCTGACCTGAAGAAATAGTCCCTGTTACGACACAGACGGTGCAAGGTACGAGATCATGACGACCAACATGTCGGAGGTGTACAACGGTGTGCTCAAGGGTGTCCGCTCCCTGCCGATCACTGCGATCGTGGAGGAGAGCTGGAACCGTACCATCGGATACTTTGTTAACAGGGCCATGATGGCCAAGAAGCATCTAGAGGATGCGAAGCAATTCTCCAGAGTAATGCATGCCTACATGGAGAATAAGATCAGCAAGGCTAGATCGCACGCCGCTCGTACCATGGATGGCGTTAGGCAGAAGTTTGAGATCAGGCTCAGGGAGAAGTACGTGATGGGCCACGCTAGAGCGGATCGTAAGCAGGTCTGCACAATTGGTGAAGAAGCGTCGTGCAACTTCAACAAGCCGCAGGTTCTGCACAAACTATGCTCCCTTGTGTATGCGGCGTGTGCGGCGTGGCGGCAGGCCTCGGAGCGTTACATCTCCGAGTACTACGACATCCACCACATGTATACAACTTGGAGTGCCGAGTTCCACTCGTACGGGCTGGACATGCACTACAGGGACCTTTGGCTGGGGCAGGTGAAGTGGGTGCCCAACGACGCACTAAAGCATCCCGATCGTGGAAGACGCCAGTACCGACGCATCCGGAACGACATGGACGACAACCAGCGTGGGCAACGGGTTCGCGCCCGTTGCGGCATGCAAAACAGTTGGAGCCTTTGCATCGATCACCACGCCCAATGCAGACCCGGCACAAGCAGTGCACCGTAGCGAGGAAGATATAATTACTAAGTCGTGATGTCGCTTGCTTATTTCAATGTCTTTGATGGACTGTGTTGCTGTTAATCCATGCCTTTATGTAGTACTTGTTAAGTTGTCTGGGTCTGTTGTTAACTCATTATGGTCATATTGTGTTGTTGAATTTTTAATCGTATGTTTTGCCTTGTTTTTCTGTGCCACACAATATGTTTTACATGCGTGCATTGACATGTTATTTCCCAATTGGCAGGAGATGGCGTAGGCTCCGATTGACGAGCGTCTGTTGCTCGACCTGTTGGGATGTGGGACACCGTTGCGGGCGTGGTCGCGGCGTCGACCCTCCGAGCACTGGTCTGGCGCCCCAGAGAGCTGGCCCCTTGACGGCGTCGTTCCCAGTGCGGAGACCGGGCTCCCGCCCCTTGCCCGGATGTTGGACCTCCCGCACGCGCTGCAGTTTGACGCGGTACTCCTGTCTGCCCTCCTAGACCGTTGGAGACCGGAGACTCACACTTTCCACTTCCGATGGGGGGAGATGACCATTACTCTGGAGGACGTGGCTCTGCTTACAGGTCTACCTCTGCGTGGTCTTCCACTAGTGCCCCCTCCGATGGCAGTAGACTGGAAGGTCCGTTTGGCCGACAGATTTGGTCACCCGATTCCTGCGAATGCGTCGGGTGTGCCACATTCCTGGCTGCGGTGATACATGATCTGCCCCTAGCATGCGACTACGGAGGAAGTGAGGACACACTTAGTCGCGTACCTTTTGTTCATGTTCGGATGGATCATGTTTCCTACCAGGTAGGGAGACTGCGTGTACCCCAGCTACATCCATCTAGCACAGTCTTTGGCGGACGCCTGGCCCGAGGAGATTCCACAGTACAGTTGGGGCTCTGCAGTGCTTTGCGCCACCTACCGAGGGTTGTACGATGCTTGCCAGTGCAGCGCGAGGAGCCAGTCCTCGCGGTATGCTACGTCCTGCTACAGTTATGGTCATGGGAGCACTTTCCAGTCGACCGACCGTACTTCTGCACCAGCGTGCACCTTTACCGGGTGATCACCGAGCTTTACGGGAACGCTGCAGGGGACGACCCCGTCGACGGGTCTACGATGGGAACACGTTGGACACGTGCTACACTAGGGTGGGCTAGGGAGAGACCGAGGCGCGTGTACCCAGAGTTCTATAACCTTTTCGAGACTCCACGAGGACGAGGTCATCTGGTGGACATGGACAACACAGTTCCTTCACGACACGGCCCCCTATGAATTATCGTCCCAGTGCACTCTGGACGAGGCAATCTGGATGACGACCTGTCACCTGGTCTTCTCGCACATGGTCGAGTAGTACAATCCGTAGCGGGTCATGAGGCAGTTCGACCTTTACCAGGAGGTGCCACCGCCCCGCAGGACGACCTCTCACAGCAAAGGCTCACCGGTATGTCATTCTTTGGTGTCATTTTGAGGGCATGTTTGAATAAGATTTTCTGACATATAATTCAATTGCAGGCAAACGAGGAGAGGGCGGAGGAGCGATGACTGGAGGCAGACGCAGCAGCCCTGGACGGCGCTGTGGATCGACAGGGTTACGACGGACGTGGTGCTGGAGTTTCACGACTATGCCATCCAAACGTACGTTGCGTACTTGCGGTGGTACGTTCCGCGCACTAAGTGCAGGCTTACTAGGCCAACGCCGCAGCGTCCAGTGGACGCAATGCAAGACGACGTCGTACTAGCTGGTCCAGACCATCACCGGGCGGCCCGTCTCGACGAGACGGTAAAACATTCTTTGCATAATTTTCGTTCGGCAACACTTTTCGCACTTACTATCGGTTTTCATGCAGTACTACCGCTTGGAGCGTATCCGCCATGAGACTACTGAAGCTCTACACCATAGAAACAATAACACATTTGATCGTCTCCTAGGCGTGATACGCACGATACGCGAGGACACGATTAGATCCGTAACTTGTGGTCGCCACAGCGACGTTCACGCACAGCATCGTGTACGCGGCGGGCACCCTCCACCACCTCCGCCCTCTGCACCTCCGTCGGCACCGCCCTCCGCATGCTCGTCGCACTCCGGGAGTCGTCGGAGCTACGGTCGCTCGGCCTCGACCCGCCTCGGGCCACATGTATGTCATCTGTCAACCAGTTCTTGTCGTGAGTACCTTTTCATACACTCATTTCGGACGTATCTGACATTATCCTTTGTTCTTGCAGCAGTTGCGAGGGGACAGCACTCTGCTGCAACCATCGTCATCACGGAGGGAGGCGCAGGACTGGACTTCCTCGCACGACGTTCAATCACACCTACGGGAGCGCGACCAGTGGTTCGGCGACACGCACGAGGTACACCGTCAAAGACTACACGGCTCGGTGGCCAGAGGATTCTCGTCAACACAACAGCCTACTCAGGTACACGTGAACGTACTTACACCGATTTTTCCATCGCACAAAACCAATGACTAACTCACCATGTACCCTTCCCGCAGGAAGAGCACTAGTTGGTTGACAATATGCTCAGGCATCAGCCGGACTGCCACGATGAGATTACCCCAGATTCGCCTCCCAGACAGGGCCCCTACTACGGCCTTCGAGACATACGCCGCTCCCCGGACAGGTTCACATTCCCTGAGGATTAACTACGTCGTCCCGGCAAGCGACACGACGATGCGCCCTAACTAATTTCATGGCCGTGTAAAACTTGTTATGTAATGCCATTGTGCATCCCGCCTTTCTGATTTATGTAATGTCCCTGTGCGTTACGACAGTGAGATTTATGTACACAAAATATTCTCTGAAATATTTAGTACTAACAACAAGTGTACCTCCCGATTTTAACTTACTAAACCTTAAAGACATAACACAATGCTGCCCCCACGATACCTCCTCGGCCCTGCTACCTCGCGGACGCGAATTTTCTTCGACCAAATTATAATTTACCCGCAGGCTATATATATGCATGATTTGGCTGCCATTCCCCTCACTCTTCAGTTCCTCTTCTCCTTCCTTCCAGTCTTAAACGGGATGTCTACGGCCTCATCAAACTTCCGAGTGAGCAGGCAATTAGAAGCACTACGACATCACTTGGATTGCCCTCGTTGCAGGAATCCGGTGAATGTGTTCACCTCTCATACGCCAACGAATCCATCCCGAGTGTTCATGAAGTGTTCAAACCTTACGGTAACTTGTGTCTGATCATCCCCAATAAATTTCTTTCCAAACATCATGTTTTTTCACTTGCAGTTCCAATTATTTTTACATAACACAACATGTCGGTTATGGCTGTGGGGTGATAAAGCTGTGCTAGAGGTTCGAGATATTGCAATGCAAATTGCAGCCTTGCAAGAGGACACCCGTCGTGTGGTTGCATTTCGTCAAGTGCCTCGACCATCGTATCAACCGACGGAAAATAAAGATAATGTTCTTAAAAGATTGGATGAAAGGATGAAAAGGGTTGAGAAATCGCTACAGAAATTAGTTAACATAGCCAGTTGGGTAATTTTTCTTCTATTATTTCTTGTTCTTGCTAAGTAGAAGTTTAGTTTTAATAAGATTGTAATATCCACTCTTTATCTATGCATCTTTGCACTACGTGATGTATGCCTTTGCGGCGTTGTTGTACTAGTTTGTATCATGTATGCCTCTATCTAATTCCGTTATGAACACTTTGCGTGTGAATTAATCAAACCATAATTTTCAAATCAGTGCGGAACTAACGCAAACTAATTTACGGTACTTTCGATTATCGGAAGTACCACAAATTTCTTGCGCACTGCCGCTCTTAAATGAAGCGCAAAAAGACCATCTCTGGAAAAAACAATCCGTACGAAAATCAGAACTTTCGCGGTGCGGTAGTTCCGCTCCCAACATGGCGGCACTACCGCGCTTGTAGAAAATCGGCTAAGTCCCAAAAGGGTGCTCTTTGGAAAAAACGTTCCGCGGGATTTTCGGAAGTTTTGCCAAGAGGTAGTTCCGCACTTATATCGTCGGAACTACCGATTATCCTAACAAAGCAGCAGATGGCTTTCAAAACAACTTCAATTGTAAAACAAATTTACGAATTTAAGTGACAACACACTGCCTCGCCTGCTTTTCAGATCGAAATGACATAACTCTGCAGAGTAAGACGTGACAACACTCTGTCTCGCCAGCTTTTCAGACCGAAATGACATCACTCTGTAGAGTAAGACGTGACAACACCTTGCCCTTTGCTTTTTGGCCATCAAATGACAAAGACTCTACAAAGTAAGGCGTGACAACACTCTGTCTCGCCGATTTTTAGACCGAAATGACAACACTCTGCGAGTAAGGCGTGATAATACACGCGCCGCCGACTTTTCGGATCGAAATGACAGCACTCTGCAGAGTAAGACGTGACAACACACTGCCACACCAGCTTTTTAGACCGAAATGACAGCACTCTGCAAAGTAAGACGTGACAAAACTCTAGCTCGCCAGCTTTTCACTGCAAAGTAAGACGTGACAACTCACTAACTCGCCAGCTTTTCAGATCGAAAATACAACACTCTGTAAAGTAAGACGTGACAACACTCTGTCTCGCCAACTTTTCAGACCGAAATGACAGCACTCTGCAGAGTAAGACATGACAACACACTGCCTCGCCAGCTTTTCAAACCGAAATGACATCACTCTGCAAAGTAAGACGTGATAACACACCTCGTCAGCTTTTTAGACCGAAATGACAACACTCTGCGAAGTAAGACGTGACAACAAACTGCCTCGCCAGCTTTTCAGACCGAAATGACATCACTCTGCAGAGTAAGACGTGACTTGTCTCTGCAAACCAGAACAAGAGAAAGATTAGACAACACTCTGCCAACCACGCCATGCTAACCCTCTGGCTTATAAAAGGAGGTGCAAGTCATCTACGAGAGAAAACCACACAACCAAATCCAACGCTACACCAGAGCTTGCTTCACCACGCTGGGATGGACAACCTCAAGAAGCAATGGGACGAGATCCGTGATCTAGCAAGAGCTTCAACGGCACGGGCCGAACAAATTAGGGCTGCTGAGGCCGGTCCGCAAGAGCGACTTGCCGGGATGATGACTCTCCACAATGAAGCCCCCCGTAGCAGCAACCCCTGCTAGAACGTTCCAACCGAGCCTTCGCCGCAACATCCGCCAGAGGGGGAGATGCCGTCCCTCTGTTGGTGCGGCGACACATGCAAGTTCTTCAAATCCAAGCACCAGCTCAGCCTCGGCATGCGTTACTGGGGTTGTCCTAACTACTCCTCTGACTATCCCGACCGCCGTTGGGATACGGCGTATCATGGCCGGTAAGGAGTACTTACAGTAAGTTATCGTAACAATTATCTTTCAGAGTACGCACTAACAAACTCTCCCGTCTACCCGTAGTCCCCGGAGCCACTATGCGGCTTCCGCAAGTGGATCGACCTAGAGATCCACCCACACGACCAGTGGCAGCTCGACTTCAAGGAGTGGAATGCCGAAAGGGGACGCGAGATCCGGGAGGAGGATCGTCGGACTGAAGAGCACAACGAGCGTATCCGCCGGGAGACTCAGGCCCATCTCGAGGCGTGCAGGCGCAGGGAGCGCGAGGCATGCGAGAGGGAGCGCGAGAAAAAGCGGAAAATGGCGGCCGAGGCCAGGGCGGCAGACGAGAAGTACAACGCCGAGCTCGCAAGAAAGAGAAAATGGCCCCGGTCCACGCAGTAGGTCGGGCCATTCCGTAGTAGTCCCCCTCCTATTCGCCATGTTTCTAACTATCCCCTAAAGGCATGCGTACTTACATGGTCCGGAAGCTCGTGTCGCAAGTTACCGTAGTAGTAGCGTCCATGGTAAAGTAATTAGCCGAACCATCATGCCATGTGGCCGCATGTAACGTGCTTATGTCCGCGCGCAGACTGCAATGTAGTTCTGGTGATGTGCCTTCGCTGAGCCATCAAAGTATGCCTCTTCTGGTGGAATTCCAGAGATAACTATTCACATCGGCATCGATTCTTCTGTGTTTTAGGGCTTCTCCGTAATCGCAACTTTATCAGCCCCTTCAGTTAAGTTAATTTCCGTACTCTGCTTTAACTCCACCGTACAGAAGAAATATGATCGAGAACCATAGCGACCAAGAGTAGTCATGTCGTACCAAACTTCGCACATTTCAAGTCACATGAAATCATGAAACCCTAGTTTCCGAAACGTCTCGTCCTAATTTTTGAGACCTAAACCGTGAATTTGTCGAGACAATTTTAGAGCATATAAAATTATGTAAACTTTACAAAATTAAGTCCACTGTGTAGGAAGTCTGGCAAAAAAATTCATAATGTTTGGACCTCATTTGCTATATTAGAAAATTCTTACAAACATTAGACTTTAAAGAATCTTGGAGAAAAAATAAGAATGCATAGAAAAAATAAGTATGTATAAAAATTTCAAAAAAATTACACAAGCACACACACTATGGCTGGAAGCTCCACAAAAAATTTCATAATGTTTTGAGCTCATTTTGTATATTTAAAAAATTGTCCAACAAATATTATTAATTAGTTTTTTTAAAAAAATTATTATTATTTGACCATGTGTCCAGCACCAAGGTCGCTGCCCTTAGGGACGACAGCTAGTACGGGTAGGGGGCTATTTTTGGAAATTTTAAATTTTATGGGCTATTTTAGAATTTTGTTGCGCAACAGGGCTAAAATAGTCCAGGGTTCATAAATCTATTTCCGTCCGGATCGGTCGGAAACTATCCGATCTGTTTTCATCCCTAGTCGCTAGCTTATGAAAACTTACAACACCACTCGACATATGGTTGTCACTATCATGTGCAGTTAGCGAGATAGCCACATTGCAGGTCATAACAACCATGTCTGCGTAACCATGACAACACTATAGCTACAGTAAAATCAGACCATCTCGACGCGTTATTTTAGCCAGTTCAAAAGAGAAGGGAGAAAGGATTGAATCGATTCAATACATTGTAGGGGTCGATTCCAACAAAAAAATCATGAAACCAGACATTACATAGAAATCGATTCAAAGCATTAAACAACTCATATGAGCCCGTTTACGAGAGAGAGAGAGGTTGAGAGATGATATTATTTTTTGTGGTTTTTTAATGTAACGTAGGTTCCAGTTATTAGTAGGAATTGGATCAATACATTGAAGAAAACAAACTCGGTTCCTTAAATACTTATGTGATATCTATTTGAATCGACATCGATTTAATACATTAAATATGCTCTCATTGACACTAACTACAATTCCAAGGTAACACGAACTCCCATAGAGAGTGCTTCTAACCAGAGGTGATGAGACATTCATTGAGAAATGTTAGGGGGTTTATCATAAAATCCCAATCGATCCGTCCATAAGGTAGATCGGTGGATCGATCGATTGGAGTGATTCTGCAACATTCTATTTTCGGACGAGAATAGTGTTTACCATTTGCTTCTTGGTTTGCAAACTTTAATTCAAATTAGCTTATATTCTAAAATCTTCTAGCTTCTAGCTAAGCTCGGGTTTGTGTTTCAAACCTTTTTGCAAATTCCCATATTCAAATTCGAGTTTGAATTCTCCTTTTCAAATTTTGGGCACCTTTTCTTTTGCCTCTCCTCTCTTTTTTGGGCTCAGCCCGAACCTCCCTTGGGCCCCCGGCCCATTCTTTTTAGCCAACCCATCTCCCTTCCTCTCTTGGCCTCTCCTCGGCCTGCTCCCTTGGCCTGCCTCCACGCCTGAGCCATCCCCCTACCACTTCTTCTCTAGCTTGAGCCAGCCCTGCTGCCCACGACCGCATTGCCGGTGGCGCGCACGCGGCTCGGCCATTCGCCTCCTCCTCGCCTTGTCACCTCAGCGTCTGGTCCGAGTGCCTGCAGGCACCAACTCCTTGACCCTGACGCCCATGCATGCTCCTAACTCCCTGCCACCCCACGCTCCCACTTCACCTGCCCCAGCCTCCTAAGTCGCTGCGCCCATCCCCGCGCCCATGCCGCTCTGATCGCGCCCCATGCCATCCACCATCGAGCAACGGCTCTTTTCCCCCTTGACCGGCTTATAAAGGAGCCCTGTGCTCATCCTACCTCCCCACCTCATCCCCTTCTTCTTCCTCGAAGCAGAGCTGAAGCTGCCGCTCCCAATTCGGCCACGCCGCCTCGTCACCACACCGCCGCACCGGTGAGCCGCTGCCCCGGCCAACCCCGTCATGAGGAGCCCCCGGCGCCGAGGAAGCCTTCCCCTACCACCATTCTTCCTCCCCGTCGCTGAGACGCTCCACCGCCGCAGCCCCTTCTCCCCCATTGCCGGTCACCGCCGCCCCACCACCCTGGTCGCCTCCAAGCTCCCCTGACATCTCCACCGGCTTCCTCACCCTTGGGCACAGTCGGTGCGCACGCCACCCACCCCTCTGCGCCACCCCACAGTCGGGCGCCTTCAAGCCAGTGCGCCATCGCCGCCTTCAAGCACGCGCCCGTGCACCGCTGGGCCTTCACCGGCGCCGTCGTCGCCTCCAGTGAGGCCCCTATCCTAGGGATGGCAATTGTACCGACACCCGCGGTGCTGCGGCGAATACCTAAGAGGCGGGTATGGGCGTCTTTCTTTGCCCACGGTATGAAAGCGGTACAATTCCTTACCCATCGAAAGCGGTATGGGCATGGGTAAGCTCCACCGTGCCGCCCGACACCGTGATCTACCCACATGTGTAAGAAACTATGTCAATTTCTTTTTGTATTTTATTTATTAAACTTGATTAGTTGTCTTGTCGAATATGATATGTGAATTGTGATGAACTTTATTAGTTGTTGAATGCGTGATGCACCATTGATGTTTGAATTATGATGAACTTGATGTATGCATTGCTCGTGGGTAACGAGCATGTCTGTGGCGATGGGTACCACGGCGGTGATGCATTATTCGTGGGTAGCGGGTATGCCGCGGCGACGGTATGGCGAGGTTTTTCGCGTCGTCCTTGCGGGTATACAGTGGGGGATCGGGTCGGCATGCAGTATGGGCGAGCACTACCCGTACCCGCCGCGCCCGATTGCCATCCCTACCCTATCCCCACCAGGTCCCATTTCGCCCCTTCGCCGACCTCCCCGCGCCGCCACCGTTCCTTGCCACCCGAGCGCCCTCCCCTGCCTCCCTATTCTCCCTGTGTTGCTCTCTCTTTGCTCCTTTCTCTCTCAATGACACATGGGGGCCCAAATGTCATACTCCCACCTCTCTCTCTCCTTGTCTCCCTTCCAGTTGTGGCCCACCATGTCATTCCCTCAATGGTATTTTTGGTGAAATGCCAGAATAGTGAAATTTGAAATAATGCAATTTTTGATTTGTTCCACCATTTCTTGTAAAAATCAAACTTCGAAAGTCTCGTTCTCCCTCGTCGTAACTCTAAAAATTATAAAATTTGTTTCTAAAATTTTATAAATTCAAGATCTTGCTAATGTAATTGGTCTTGTTTAATTTGGATTTCATTTGTTATCTCTTTTGTATTTATTTACTCTCTTAGCTTGTTTATGCTCTTTTTCCGGTAAGTTCGTCCGAATAGGATTCGAAGACGTGGAAGATCTCCAACTTGATCAAGCACAAGATTATCAAGACTATCTTACCTATAACCAAGGTGAATTGACACTTTGATCATTTTGAGCCTACATTTTATGTAAATTATATTCATTTAAATTACCAAAATTGTATGCTTTAATTCTTTAATCAAATGTATGTTAAAGCTAAAGGTAGTTAAATACTCATTTGATGATTAATTAATTATTATGTCATCTATTGATATTTGAATCCATTATTCCATATCACCCTAGTAACTATATGGTAAATACTAGTTATAGGTTGTACTTAAGCGACATGCTAGATTTGCTTAAGTACCGGGACATTAAATGTTCTAATCATCATCCTTTAAACATGAAACTGGTTTTGGGTAGTCATTGTGGGTAAATAACTGAGATTATTGAGTTAATGTATTTTGCTCTTCAAAATCCTAATAACTTGCTGTTACCATCTGGACGGATGGTATGATGGATGGTATGATGGTGGGTGCTAATGTAGCCCAAGGAATGTTGGTTGTGGATGGTATGGAATGAACCGCCCAGGTAACCACTAAGAACTTAATATTGTCATGACCATCTGTGTAAAACAAGTACAACCTCGAGTCTGTAAAGTGCAATTTGGCTTAGTAAATTTAATGGACTCTGAAAATCATCTCGTCGGTGGCCGAGTAAGGTGGTGCAAGTAGTGGATACAATCCAGCTTGAATGTGACACCAAGGAAGGATGAAGTTGCCAGTTACGCAAGTCGTACTGGTAAATATCCCGCACAACGTATAGGACCCATCGCAAATGGGGGCAGCCCATATGGGTGAGATGACGGAAGAGGCGAGATACTTTGAAAGGTTACTATGACGATCACTCAACTACATGACTACGAAATCATGTGGGGTAACGAGTATGATTATCACTTGTGGGTACAATGTACAATCTCTACATGTTCTAAACTGTTTAAACAGTCGTGCCTATGGTCAAAGGCGGACATGAAAACTTAACTAGAGTTAGTTCTATTTCAAAAACCGTTGTGGTGGGATGAAAAATATGGTGGACTCACCTAACCCTGAGATTGAATTTTTCCTGGGTCGTCGGACTCAGTGGTGTTAATAAGTAGGGATAGCCCCAATCAAAAGAAGCATAAGACAGAGTTTCCAACGGAGAGAACCTCTGTTGATATAAATGTTGCACAATCACTCTTTTTAATAAAATATAATTTGGTTAAAATGCCAAGTGATATAAATTTATAATTATGATATTTAAAAATATTACTTGCAAATAAAAAAACATAATCATCCTTTATGTGCGCTCTATGGTGGTAACACAGTCACTCGGATGTTGTCATATGCCTTATACAATCTAAAGCTATACTCCTTTTTATGCAATTTACAAGTCCTTATCTTTTCGTGGCCTGCACTACTTGTCACATACTTCTCGAATTAACGTCGCATATACGATCGCCACATGTCACGTACAGTTTGATGCCTTTACTTGTATTACGTAATCGGAGATACAGTAAAACCCCAAGACTAAGAACGACACAAAGTTTGGCTTGTTTACATCCACTGCGCTTTGAACGGCCTATATTTAAAGCCGATCTCAGCAAATTGAAGAGTTCCATCTTTCTTGGCCGGCGCTGCTTGTTACATGTCAACTTTAGGCGTCATGTGCAATTCAAATGGCTACTTATCTGATGGCGTATGCGGTTGAACGTTTCTGTTCCTCTCTTGTAAATCGAATCGGATGGAATTCGGTCCAAAAGTCGAAATAACTCTCTAAAGTTCGTCTTGTTCACGACATCTATCTCTTTGTGGATTGCATATTTTGTCATGGAACCTTTGGAAGTGTCATATATATACTTTAACACTTCTTTAGCATGTAACACGGGTGTTACTGACCATTTAACGTCTGCGCTCCTCCTACATATTAGCAGAAAATCCCCAAACAAGTATGCTACTGATTGAATATTAAACCGCTTTATAGATATTCTTTTTTCTCTTCCACTACTAATGTTATGGCTGAAAAAATATATGGAGAAACGAAAGCATCACGAAAGTTCAGATAAAATGGAAAATATTCAACATCTCTTTAAGTGTTTTGTACTAGAATCATACCATATAAATGTAGTAGAAAAATAAACAAAAAGACATCAACAAACTTGCAGGAACAAATTACAAAATGATACCTGCAGGATTTATTTCCCCTTGGCCAGCGCTAATTGTCGTGTAGCCCCCGGGTGTCGCCTGCAATTTTGGGGGTCCTATCTATTATATTATTAAAGGAGAGTAAAAAAAACCACCACATCTGCTCTCAAAGGAGAGTAAAAAAAACCACCACATCTGCTCTCAAAGGCGAGAAATCCCTACGTTAATTGGTGAAAAAAGAGAAACATATACACCGTCGATCGTAGTGGGTCCAAATTATAACGGACTAGATTAAAAGAGGGAGTCCAAGTCAAGTACAATAAAACTAAAATTCGGAATAAAAAATAAAATGAAATATGCAATTTAATTTCTATACAAATTCTTAAGTAAAAGAGTCAATGCCAAGTACATTAAACTGAAATTCCTAAGTAAAATAAAATAAAATTAGTAATTTGCCTTACATACAAATTCCTAAGTAAAATAAAAAATAATTTAGAATCAATAATAAACAAAAAATGCAATTAGATTTGTATATGGAATCCAACAAAAAACTGAAATTTGGAATAAAAAAATAAAATTAGCAATTTGATTTTGACATAAATTCTAAAAATTATATTTCATAATAAAAATTAAACAATAATTGACAATTAGATCTGTATACAAAATCCAACAAAAAACTAACCGAAATTCATAACAAAAATAAAATAAAATTAGCAATTTGATTTCAATACGAATTTCAAAGTAAAATATCTAAATAACTGTAATTCGGAATAAAATTAAAGAAAAATAGCAATTGGGTTCATATACGAATTCCAAGGAAAAGAATTGAAATTCTGAATAAACAATAAAAGAAAATTTACGATTTGATTTCCATACGAATTCCAAAGTAAAATACCTGAATAATTAAAATTCCTAATAAATTAAATAAATTTAGCAACATGATTTGTATACAAACTCCAATAAAAAAATATTGAATAAAAATAAATGTTGTAACGAGGATGACACGAATGATGTCGAAGAAGACACAAAAGAAGCCATCATATTCGCTTTCAAGATCATGTGTTTCTATTGTTGCTTCTTATAGAATAAAAATTAAAAATAACTGAACTTTTGAATAAAAAATAAAAGTTATAGCGATGATGACACAAATGGTATCAGAGGAGACCACGAAAGTGTGTAAAGGCATCGATCTGTACTGCAACAAGACATTGACCCATGGGAAAGTGAAGAGCCGAGGCGGCGGCGACGAAGATGAGGACAATATCGTACTGCCCACCTTAGACGTTCAGCGAGGATAATATCGTGCTGTTCGCCGGAGCCATTGAATTAGCCAATGGACACGATGTCAAGTGTTTAGCGTCGGCGTTGTTGAAGAAGTTAGTGGCCAAAGAAACTCGATAATAAGGAAACCCTACCAGAGAAGAGATGAAGCTTTGTATTGAAGATGGGCTATGAACGATATGTGGCCATCAGATAGCTAGAAGCATGCCATCACTAGTTAGGGGCACGTCGTCGCCGACGATGGAAAAAATATTCTCCATGTCGTTAGACAACGACTAAAGCAAATATGTCAGCATCAATAAAGATGAGAGGTTGTCGCGGTTAGCGAGGAAGGCACAACGTTGAGTTGACCAACGTCGAAGAAGAAGAAGGACCGACATGAGAGAAGAGGACATCGACCATGTATAATATCATACATGCATCCGTACGAATAGAAGTGCAGGCATACGGAAGCAGAGGAGCAAAAAGCTTGGAGTAGAGATGACGTAATCGTAGGAAATAGGCTTATGGTCACCGAAGAGAGCGTGATATGTGTAGCCAACTGAGATCGGCAACAATTGCATGTGTATGCGTGTTGATGTCGTAATGGTTGGTATTAAACAATAATTGAGGAGAAGTAGAAAATAACTATGCGATAATATATTGCATTGAAAAGGGTAGCAATTGAGAGGGATCAATATAGATTTGGGCTTACTATTGGAAGTTGAAGTAAAAAAGTTGTGACGATGAGAAAAGATAGAAAACACACGGTTCGGCGGGGCAGCTAGTGTGTAAAAGAAGATAGGTTCAAGGTAGATTGGCCATGATGCATCGATGTATACGTGAGCAAGATACTCTAATATTATGTAAATTAATAAGATAATTTGTCGCACACATAAACAATGTGTTGCTTGAGATAAAACAGAGGTACATATGTACGCATAAAATTTGGAAAAATGTAACTAATTACTAAGAGAGTGATAATAGAGGCATGTAGCTACATAGTTTATGCATAATGGAGTGATTAGCTTCTAAGGACCTCAACAATTTATTATGCTTATTTTTTCTTTTATCAAAGTTTATATTTCAATTACGTTCCTCAAGATATATTTTTCTTCGAGCTTATTTTGTCATTTCTAATATCTTAAAATTCTAAATAATCTATAATATACATAAATATATTCCAAGCCGTGAGCTTGTACTAAACCACCGCGCTACGCGTCCCCATCGCCTCTGCCATATATTCCAAGCCGTGAGCTTGTACTAAACCACCGCGCTACGCGTCCCCATCGCCTCTGCCATCTTTGCCTTTTACTCTTTCCCCTCCTCTGCTCTCCTCGATTCCCTTGCTCCATTAGTCTAAGGCCATTCGGTCCATTCCCACCAAAATTCCACTCCGCAAATTCCCCAATCCCCGCGGAATTCGCCCAATTCGATCCCTCCGGGGCTCGATTCGTCCCCAAATCTGCAGTATTTGCTGAAAATTTGCCAGGTTCACTGCTCCACTGAGTCGCTATATTTTTCCCAGTGATTCAGGCTGTGTGAGCTCGGATTCGCGGCGCTCTGTCTGATTCCGGAGGCGGCGGCGTGAGGGCATGTGGGTTTCGCTGGTTTGGATCCGTGGCTTCGTGGGCGTCACGTTCGTCGACTTCTTGGGCAGGAGGGAAGCCGACTAGATCTCTCGGCTCCTGCGCTTGCTGCTCCTTTTCGCGGTCTCCGGAAGGTTAGTTTTGATAAGAGCTTCTTCTAGGGTTTCGGGGGCGGGCCATGGAGGCAGCCAGGGTGGGAGCGCAGAGCCGCCACTTGTACGGCGGTGGGTTCGGTGAGCTTGACCCGAACAGGCGCGAGAAGAGGGTGTTCGGCTGGGACCTCAACGAATGGAGCTGGGACGGCGAGCGCTTTGTCGCCACGCCGGTGCCCGCCGCTACGGCGAATGGCTTGGCGTTGAACAGCTCACCATCTTCCTCTGAGGAAGCCCGGGCCGAGGTGGCCAGGAACTTTAACGTCAGAGGTGACTCTGATAAGAGGAAGCGGGTGGTGGTCATTGATGATGAGGACGACGACGTGGAGGATGAGGACCTGATGTCGAACGGTGGCAGGGCGCTCAGCTTGAGAATCGGTGGCGATGGTGTTGCTGGGGGAGCGGTGGAGGGTGGAGTTAATGAGGAGCAGAGAGATGGGAAGATCAGGGTGCAGGGTGGCAGCTCGAGTGGGCCAGCATGCCAGGTGGAGGGCTGCGGGGCAGACCTTACCACGGCAAAGGATTACCATCGGCGGCACAAGGTCTGCGTGATGCATGCTAAAGCAACCACTGCTGTGGTCGGGAACACCATCCAGCGGTTCTGCCAGCAATGTAGTAGGTTAGTTTTATGTTTCAGGTGCTATTACCTTTCATTTACATGTACATAATAATTCGTTCATATGCAAATGGATGGGTGGAATGTGTCACGGAAGTTTAATTTAGTGTGGCCAAACACAGACATGTGACCTTTGCAAACCTCCAATCATGATGATGTTCTAAACACTAACCTTTGATATTTGAGAATTACCATAATATACGACTACTATAGAAGAAAAAAAAGATAAGTATTCTATCATCTTTAGACTGAAATGGAAAATATTTAAGTAGAAAATATTAAATACTTTTGAAAGAAATTTTGGTAGAAATTGTAAAAAAAATGGGAGCATCTAACTTCCATAGACAAGATTTAGTGATGATGCTGGGAGAAGTGGTTAAACAGTGTCATGCTAAGAAAAATCAGTTATGCCTCACCCTCAATGGCTCAATTTCTAACTCATGTAACAATAGTGAACAGTTTAGTAACACAAAAGTAATGGCGATGTGCAAACATGTATGAATAAATGGTACACGGGAAGATGTTCTAAAGTAAATCTGTTAGATAAACACATAAGCACACACAAGGATCACATAACCGGTACCGGACCATTTCCCGCTGGCCGGCCGAGAACGGTAACCCGGCCGGTTGCTACATCATGTTCTGCCAAGTGCCAATAGGTTGCCATGACTTGATTAAAAACCAGCCGAATTTCGAAAATTGAAATTTGAACTTGCAAAACCCGAGAAAACCGGCCGGGATTTTGGATCCCGGACCCCGAACCGTAACGGTAACCGGCGGTTACCGGCCGGTAATTTTTTCCCTGAGCACACATCCACCATGAGTCTAATATTTAGCATGCATCTATATCAGGAATCATGAATCTGGTTTATTGAATTTCTATGAGTTATAACCAATTGCTAAGTTGAAATGCACAGTTGTCCCATCAATATGATCGTATCATTGCAAAGTTTAAATGCACAGTCGTCCTGTCAATATAATTGTATCACCTTTTTTTCTCTGTAATTTCTTTAAATTCCTTTTCTTTTCGAAACCAATATAGTTTTTAGTTACTGTTCACTTTTAGAAAATACTGATTTATTCTTGGGCATAGGCAAGGGCTATTTATCACAACATAACATTTGATTTACACAATGCCCCCCCCCCCCACCAAATGCCCAAATGTTCAATGAGCATGCATTGTGTGCACATAGTGTTGTGTAGTTAAAGATCTATTTACAGAGTATTGTGTGATGGTGCCAATATACATTATTTCAAATATTGGCAATTACTGTAACTGCTGTACATGTTCCTGTACAGATTTCACCTTCTCCAAGAATTTGATGAAGGGAAGCGAAGTTGCCGCCGGCGTTTAGCAGGCCACAATAGACGGAGGAGGAAAGCCTGCCCTGAAATTGCTGTTGGCGGGATTGCTTCGATTGAGGACAAAGTTAGCAGTTATTTATTGTTGAGTCTCCTTGGAATATGCGCCAATTTGAACTGTAAGTAATGTTTTCAAGGTTGCTAACTTGCTATAGTAACATAGGCAGTTACCTATTCTGCATATGAAGGTACTGGTACTAGTATAGTTTGTTTCTCCTTAAATCACATGAAATTATGGCGAGTTATGTTTTTGATTGATATTTACCTGGTTTGAACCTAAGAGCATATCTCTTAAATATAGTATATGAATAGTGATTTAGCCTAAACTGCATTATTATCAGCATAGTTAGTAGTCTTGTGAACTACTCTTATGGTAATATTCAGGAAGAGGCATGACTCTTAAACTGTACTTGCAGCTGACAATGCTGAGCATTTAAAAGGTCAGGAGTTGCTATCCAATATTTGGAGAAACCTGGGGACTGTTGCCAAATCATTGGATCCAAAAGAGCTCTGTAAACTCCTGGAGGCATGTCAAAGCATGCAAAATGGATCAAATGCTGGGACCTCTGAAGCAGCTAATGCTTTGTTGAATACTGCTGCAGCAGAGGCTGCGGGACCATCTAACTCTAAGGTGCCTTTTGTGAATGGTGGCCAATGTGGGCAGGCATCATCATCTGTTGTACCAGTACAATCAAAGGCTACCATGGTGGCAACTCCCGGTAAGATGTATAACCATTTTTAACCCTTCAGGAAATGTTTGCTGATGAGACGTTAGCTTATACTTTTTTTCCCCATCTGTACAGAGCCTCCAACATGCAAGTTTAAGGATTTTGATTTGAATAACACTTGCAATGATATGGAAGGCTTTGAGGATGGGTATGAAGGTTCACCTGCATCGGCCTTCAAGGCAACTGATTCTCCAAATTGTCCATCATGGATGCAGCATGACTCTACTCAAAGCCCACCACAGACTAGTGGCAATTCAGATTCAACATCAGCTCATTCATTGTCAAGCTCAAATGGAGATGCTCAGGTTTAATTTTATTACTTGCAACAACTTCATATAAAGAAAGCTAAAGGGCAAATTTCAAATTCTTGTATAACTTAACAGTCTTTACATTAACAACCTTGTATATTGATAACAACATATGTTAACTTATCATCATTTTTTACTGGTTAATAGACAACTCACTAGCTGCCAATTTGTTATCTTATATGCACATCTATATCATAGTATCAAACTATTATAAGGAAAACTATTATCTTATGTGGAGATTACTTCAAGGTTGGATTTTGAATTGGATTGGGATTTTCAATGCACTGGAATGAGGTTTGGATTGAGATGTCAAATATGTTTAGTTTATGCAGGGTTAGATCATGAATCCATTTGCTGTACGTAAATCCATTTGCTGTACAACTCCTAGCTGTACCATTTCAACCTTTTTACTTTTACACCCGCCTGACTTTTCAATACCTGTACTACAACTTGCGATACATATCAAGAACCAAACACAAAATTTGAATGGAAATAAGCATTCATTCCCTAAGATCCAAACTTTAAACTAAAGAAGTTTCCTGCATGAATAAAGTATCTCACTTCAAGATACAGGTCTACCTGATAAATAGCCAATTCATCGCATCCCGTTGGCACATTAATGCCACATGAACACTACAAAGTTTCAAAGGGAACCGAACAGCCCTTTGACCTGTATCTGAAGTCATGCATGAAAGAGGAAAATTTACGTTGAGTACAACAATAGTCTTGGTAGCGCATAGCCGCATACTTAAAGAAGTACCAAATGCCAGTGCTATCATAACATTTCATAGTGGTTTTGCACCTAAAATATGCTCAGATGTTCTCTTTTTCTTGCGATCTATCTCTCTCTCATGATTTTTTTGTTATTTTGCTTGCAGTGTCGGACTAATAAAATTGTCTTCAAGCTTTTCGATAAAGTTCCTAGTGATTTACCTCCACTTTTGCGATCACAGGTATATTATGCCTTCTCTTGTAATGGTATTATGGTACAAGAGAACATATCTTGGATCTAACACTTAAATTCTGAATTTCAGTTTCTTGGTTGGTTGTCCAGTAGCCCTACTGATATAGAGAGCTATATTAGACCTGGTTGTATTATTCTAACAGTTTATCTTCGGTTAGTTGAGTCTGCATGGAGAGAGGTATGCTTTCTTCTGTAATCATTTTATGTCACGATAGTGGCCTTTTTTGGTTGGTGGTTGACATTTCTTTTCTACAGCTCTCTGATAATATGAGCTCGCACCTGGATAAGCTTTTGAGTAGCTCTACTGACAACTTTTGGGCATCTGGTTTGGTATTTGTGATGGTACGGCGTCAGATAGTTTTTATGCACAATGGTGAGTCAAAGCGCTTAGCTATTTTGCGCTGCTGTTCAAGTTTTATTCTATATGCATTACTTGGAAACTTGTTGATCTCGCCTTGCATTCGTATTACTGCAGGTCAAGTTATGTTGGACAGGCCACTGGCACCCAATGCTCATCATTACTGTAAGATTTTATGTGTCCGACCAGTTGCTGCTCCTTATTCAGCAACAGTGAATTTCAGAGTAGAAGGTGTTAACCTAGTCGGTGCTTCCTCAAGGTACTTTATCATCTGCAGTTTACATATTCTCATTCCGTAAGGAGATGCTAGTACAGCTTGATGTTTCCTTCATCTTATTCACTGTCATCTAAAAACATCACCTTCTCATGTTCGCAGGCTAATTTGCTCATTTGAAGGGCGTTGTATATTCCAGGAAGACACAGCTATTTTAGCTGATGACGTTGAGCATGAGGATACCGAATGTCTTAACTTTTGTTGTCCTCTCCCTGGTTCAAGAGGAAGAGGATTTATAGAGGTACAACTTGTCAGATAGCTTTTGTTGTGATGTGGTTTCTGTTTTTCGATCATAACTTTTGAACTTATTCTGAATGGCATCGGCGATTCCAGGTTGAAGATAGTGGATTTAGCAATGGTTTCTTCCCGTTCATAATTGCCGAGCAGGACGTATGCTCTGAGGTTTGTGAGCTGGAGAGCATATTTGAGTCCTCTAGTCATGAGCAGGCAGACGATGACAATGCCAGGAACCAAGCTTTAGAGTTTCTAAATGAACTGGGCTGGCTTCTTCATAGAGCAAACAGAATATCTAAACATGATATGGTGGAGCTACCTCAAGCTGCCTTTAACCTGTGGAGGTTCAGGAATCTTGGTTTATTCGCCATGGAGCGGGAGTGGTGTGCTGTGACCAAAATGCTATTAGATTTATTATTTATTGGGCTTGTTGATGTGGGGTCCCAGTCTCCAGAACAGGTGGTGTTGTCAGAAAATTTGCTGCACACTGCTGTGCGAAGAAAATCTATCCAAATGGTTAGATTTCTGCTGAGATATAGGCCGAATAAAAGCCTGAAGGGAACTGTAGAGACATACTTATTCAGACCTGATGCTCGAGGCCCTTCTACACTTACCCCCCTCCATATAGCTGCTGCCACTAGTGACGCAGAGGATGTATTGGATGCGCTGACTGATGATCCTGGACTGGTATCCCCTTATCTAATTCTTGGAATATGATTTAAGCACCTGCTCATATTCAGCGACAGTAAATATTCATATTCAATGTTGCCTTATCTAATTCATATTCAATGTTGCCTATTTTTCTCCGCCTCAAGCTACTCTATGCTTAAATATTTGGTAAAGCTACAACAGGATACCAATGGCAACTTTTTAGTAAATCGTATTTTTTTAATCTTCTAGCAGAGCTATAGGTTTCATTGCAATTAAATGATGAACACACCAATGATGCTATATTACGCGCATTACTAATCTTTTTAGCCTAGTTTGTTTCTATTAATAAAATTTGAAGATCCTGTCTACTCTCCCTACTATTACTTCTGATTCCAGGTTGGAATCAACATGTGGAGAAACGCACGAGACGAGACAGGCTTCACCCCAGAAGACTATGCTCGCCAGAGAGGCAATGATGCTTACGTGAATCTGGTCCAGAAGAAGATTGATAAGCATCCTCGCAAAGGTCATGTTGTCCTTGGCGTTCCCAGCAGTATGTGCCCTGTAATAACTGATGGTGTGAAGCCTGGTGACGTTAGCCTTGAGATCCACAGGAACATGCCAATGGCACCACAAGTGCCAAGGTGCAACATCTGCAGCCGTCAGGCTCTGATATACCCCAATTCCGCCGCAAGGACCTTCCTGTACAGGCCAGCAATGCTGACGGTGATGGGCGTCGCCGCGATCTGTGTCTGCGTTGGCATACTTCTCCATACCTTTCCCAAGGTTTACTCAGCGCCAACATTCAGATGGGAGTTGTTAGAGCGTGGTGCAATGTGAGGAGTTTGGGTTGAAATAAGCGTAGTTGTGTTGGGTGTCAGTTGATAAGTTTAGTGTGGTGCCTAAGATCAAGGAACATGTTACTGTATGAAGGAGGAGAAACTTCGAATTTAAAGCAGGATGGTTCGTGCTATAAGCTTATATACCGTCATTATTAATTAATTATATTTACAGCCTAACATGTGAAGAAAAATATATTCTTCCATTCATTTCGTTATGGTTGAATTTAGGATGTAAAATTCATTCTTTGCGGAGCTTTTGGGAATCCGTTACTTGGTCGGTCCACTCTAATGCTGTGTTCAGAAGAGGATGCGGCGTTGTGCCACCGCGAACAATCAGAATAATACGTATTCTTGTGATCTTTGTCTGTATATATGTTGAAGTCCTATTGTCAGTTTTTCTCTTCACAGCAAAGGAAGATATGCTGAACTTTTTTCTTTGGAGTTTGGAACTAACACTTGCAATCAGAATAATACTATCAACAGTTTTCTTCTGGTGCAGCCTCCTTGGAGTTTGGTGGTTCATATATGTCGAAAATCTCGGTGATTATATTATAAGTGTCAACACAAGCTTTTACAACAGAATTCTGCAAAATTTCTCGGGTTGAAATACATGGGAGCTCTTGTTTATCCCGATCAAGACCTACACTTTGCGACCAGTAAATGGTTCTCTGGTGAAATATTGGATGGAACGTAACTGACAAGATCTGCATCTAGACCCTTGTATCTAAGCCATAACATCCTCCCGGTATCAATAATATCTTTACACATAAATCCCAAAGCTGTCCTATCCCCAGCCGGTATACTGCGGATGATCCTCTCAATTCCGGTGACATCCGGATCAGGCTTCCCGGTTTCTCTGTACCTAGCCCAATAAACATGGCGTTAAAAGCGTATCAAGCTTTCGATGGCACCATTGAGCCATGGTTCCAGAGAATGAATGACGCAAGAGTTTTTGCTAAAATAAAACTTCGCTAACCAGACATGATGCAAGGGTGACTAAAGACCCTACCAAGGTTCAAACAGAAGATCTTCTACAATTATTGAAACGTAGAGGAGCTAAGGCTTAGTTGGCACTTGTTTATTGATTCCTTACCTGGCCTCAGAAGACAAGTCTTCAATCTCCAAAGAGGAATCCGGGCAGTTGTGATCGCCATCCACAGCCCAACTGCTAAACCATGTCATGGCATGGAACTCTTCCTCTGTAATCCCTAGTCCTGATAGGAAAGCTTTGTCTGCAATCCCAAAATGAAAATGATTCTCTGGAGAGCAATTTAAACATATTCACTATAATTTTCAAAAGAGGACATATTTTGTTATTATATATGTAACTAACTTGTATGCGACATGACATATCCCAAACAGAATTTGCTGCAAGGCTTGCCAAGAGGAAATTACTTGCATAGTGCTTCCATTGGCAAAGATGGTGGCAGCAGGTGGCTAAAGCAAGGCCCAGGAGATGATGTTTGTCACAGCCTTTTTCTTCTGTATGGTTATATTGTTCATGAAGACAGCACATTATGGTCATGTCTGGAGACAAAATACAAGCTTTCTTAGGTACATTCAGCTATTTTCATGCATTTCTGTATCAGTATATCCAAACATGAAATCCACGCATAATTTTCAAATAGAATCACCTGTTGCAGGTCCGCATAGATGTTTTCCAATTGCTAGATACTGAACTCCACTCAATGTCTCTATTCCATGCAGATTCAAATCCTCAACTGCATTGTTTTTATGTTCTGTATCAGTACTTATGTTTCTTACTATCTTGAAGCACAAGACATGAGTGTGTGACAATTTTGGTTTAAGAGTGCAAAGATATAACACATGCAGATAAATGAACAAATGAACCAGCTCACTTGCACTGTTGAACAAAAGAAATTCAGTGCAAAAGGTGCTTGCAAAGCATTCAAATGCCCTTATGTCAACTATGCAGCAAAGAAAGAAAAGAAATCTTACTATCGATTCTCAAACGCTTCAAAGTAACGCCTTCATTTTGTCGTAAACTTCGATCAGCCTAGCCTCAAATTAATTCCAATTTCAGATGCCATTAGTTCAGAGAGGATAATGCATTAAAATCATAAAAGTCATAATCACTGTAAACAACCTATACATACATTATTAGTTTAGTACACAAGTTGAGGCGTTTTAACGTCTGATTGCAAAATACTGAGTTAATGACTATTGCTGAGCATAACAATAAGTCAACATATTGTAAACACTGACCATTCAACTTGCTGCACTTTAGAGATAGGCCTAATAATTAAAAGAGATGTCTGATGACTTAACAATAATATGGTTATGGTACAACAGTTTAGCCATAAGCTCAAAACAACTCAAGTTCACACACATTCAAGATTAACAACGACAAGTCAGCATCATTTTGCATCTTGTGGAGCTAATTAGGCACAAAAAATAAGTTATGTGGTTGCAAACTTCTACATCGAAAAAAAACTACATTCGGCAAAAATGGGGTAACTAACGGGAGCATCCACACACGTCACGTAGATTTCATATCCCAAACAAAGTACAAAGTAATCTGTACAGATTGACTCACCTTGAGCTTGTATGATCGTCTCTCGACCAAGAAGACATTCCTAATCCCATAACAGTCTGCCAGCATCTGAGTCAAGTACCCTCTCCCAGCTCCAAATTCAACAACCGCTGGAGCATTCACCGCTACCATCTCCTCTGCGCCTTCCCTCCGCAGCAAACCAAATGCCTCCATGTTCCCAACGATGGACGCCTGCTGCGCGACGTGCTTCTCCTGGTACGGCACCTTCCTGTCCAATGCACCAACAGAAATCACTCCTCACTACTAAACCCTCACAAAGATCCAACCTCTGCACCGCCAAAACTGGCATAGCACCCACCTATCGACCTGCCCCTCATCCACTTGTTGCAGGCATCGGTGACGAGGTACGACTCGCGCATTGCCACGGCCGCCGCAGCATGCGCCGACCGGATCTTCGCGAGCAAGCCCCGGAACTCCTCGTCCGAGAGGTTGTGCACCGCGGCGCGCTTGGCGGCCGAGGTGACCCCAACACCGGCTTCTCCCCCGCCGGAGTTGATGCCCTTGGAGTAGTACGGCTGCGAGGCGAGCGTGGCGGCCTGCTTCTTGAGGGGGCACTTGTTGACGTGCGCCTCCAGGTTCTCCTCGAGCACCGTGCTGAGCAGGAGAAGGTGAGATCTGAAGGTAGTAGCGGCGGTGCTGGAGCTAACTGGGAGTGGTATTGGGGCTTACTGCGAGGGGTCGACGGGGCAGGGGACGCGGCGGCGGGAGGCGGAAGCGGGGAGGTGGTTGCCGCAGTACCTGAGGAGAAGGAGATGGTGGGAGTTAGGGTCAGGGTAATTGGGGGTTAAGGGGATAGGGGGGAGTTAGCTGGAGTTGCTTACCGAGAGGACGGGAGCGGGGAGTTAGCGCAGTGGCGGCGCTTGTTGGGGAGCCAGAAATGGCAACCGCCCGGAGGAGGAGGAGGCGGCGGCGACGGCTGTGATGATTCTCCATTCGCCGGAGGACGGCCCATCGCTGACGGCGGCGGCGGCGCCGGAGAGGGAACAGAACGCCAGACAGTTTTTGCACACAAAAAAACGCACGGCCGCAGACTTAGTCTGGGTCTCGTCGAAAAGATCGGCGATTTCTCGTGAGAAGTCCAATTAGGGAATGATCGCTAGGCCCATACGTAACTACTCATTCGCAGGGCCCAATGTATATGGGTTCGGCCCGATTCTGTTCGAGAAACAGAGTGCATAGCATTTTTTTTAAATGCAACAGCAAAAATGTGAAGTTTGTAAGCAAAGTAGTTGGCAATATTTTGGTATACATTATTGGGGCCTTCGACTTTGATAAGCTAATCAACCCGTGCTAACATGATTTTAAAAAGCGTTGAGCTAACATGAAGACCAGCCAACACTAGGAAATGGATTTCAATGCAGATGATTTGTAGTGCGCGCATGACATTAGAAAACAACCTCTATCGTCCAATAAAAAATAAAAAGCTCAGATCAATAGCTACATTAAAATTATTACAATATATATTTCATTATTAGTACAGTATTTGCTACAATGGTGCACTATCTATCTCCACCATTTATTTGAGATCCCACGGTTGTGTGAAAATCGAGAAATCACCCCACATCCGTGGTACTCGAAACGAACAGTACTCGAAGCTAGCGGTACTCGAAACATGTGCATGCCAAAAAAAAGATAATAAAACACTATATTACCGCTACTATAGTTGTACAAAAATTAATATTTACATGTCATCTAATGACGGACCCTCTTGGGGCGTACCCGTGTCGCCCCCTGTTGCACCCGGCGCTGGTGCGAGAATGTCAAAGGACCAGGAGGTCCACGTCGTTGTCCTTAGCGTACAGGTTGACCGTGTATGCTCCCAAGTCTAGCTGTGTACGTCCGATCTGGAAGCGCTCAAAGGACCAAAGCTGCAGAAGTAGCGGGCATCCGGAGATGATGGAGCTGTCCTGGGACCGGCGGCATGCATCGCACAGTGCACGGTACATCGTGCACAGCACGGTCGGACCCCATGCGTAGGGTTGGATCTCCTCCACCGGCCAGTTTGCAAGCTCACGTGCGTAGCGGATATAGTGTTTATCGATGTTATCGCTGTGGGACCCTAGGAACATGACCCACCCAAAAAACCACATCAGATAGGGTGCGTCCTCCGCCATACGCTCGAGCTGCTGAAGGATTTAGACCCGCCATTATGAGTTAATAGAGTGTTTTGGTGATTAATGATAAATCTAATTGTGAGACTAACAATTCTATTGCTATATCTAGTGTGTAATCTCATTTGGATTTAAAGGTGAAATTCAACGAGGTATGTATTCAACTTACACTCTTATATAATGTTGCATTCATCGGATCCAAAATATATGAAGAACTCCACCATAAGTATATCTTGAATATGTGCATATGTTTCTCTTTACACATATGTGTATGCACACATTTAGGGGGAGCTCATTCTATATTTTGTGGTTTCATGTGTATTGATCCATATTTCGTGTTCTACATATATTTGGGATCTTTACTTTGAAACATATCCGTTTGAGTATACAAAACTTTTGTAGTCTTTGTATACTTATGTTTTTAGTATATAGAACTTGTGTAGTTCTCATATACTTATGTTTCGAGTCTACAAGACTTGTGTAGTTTTTGTATACTCATGTTGTGAGTATATAGAACTTGTGTAGTTCTCGTATACTCAAGTTTTGAGTATGAAGAACTTGTGTAGTTCTCGCATACTCATGGTGTGAGTATATATATGACTTGTGTAGTTTATATATACTCATATCGTGTTACATTTATCAACATTCATTTTATTTGTGATTGAAATGGTTATCATCAATTACAAAAGAGGGAAAGATTGAAGTATCTTGTCCCACCATTATGTGTTAATGGTATGTTGTGGTAATTAATGATAATCATATTGTGGAACTACTTTTTCCATGAGTTGGATGTATAGGTTATGTTCCAGGATGATGAAGACTTGGAATGATCATGAGTTGGTCATTAAGTCAAGATTCAAGTAAAGGATGCATCATGTGTTGATGCATATGAAGACTTGAAGTAAAGGTTGCATCATGTGTTGATGCACATCAAGTCAAGAAAAGACCCATCATGTGTTGATGGAGGTCTAATGAATAATGCATCATGTGTTGATGCATGTCAAGACTCGGGATGAAGAAATCATCATGTGTTGATGATGTTCAAGACAAGATCCTGAAGTGAAGAAGATCATCATGGGATCCAGACTTGAAGTGTTGATGTACGTCATCAAGCTTCAAGAAGATGCAAGGCAAAGGTATGACTAGCTAGGGCTAAGGATGTGTTCTTAGTCTTTTACCGGTTTTGGTGTTTGGATGGTAGACCGGATTGCTAGTATAGGATTATCGTACTATTAAGAGGGGTCTTGACTAATAGCATGAGTTAGTCATGTGTTGATAGCTCATTATGTTTGCTCTAGCTCATCTATGCATGGAGCTATCATGTGCGAATATGTTTTGCAAATGAATGATGCTTGTGCATTTAATCTTTGTAGTATGAGACTATAGTTTGCAAATGTGTTTTGCAAATGGTTGAAGTCCATGCACCTTAGCCTTATGGCATGATGTTGTTATTTGTGAATGTGTTTTGCAAATAGTTGAAGCTCATGTTTGATATCTTGTAGCATGTGACTTAAGTTTGCAAATGTGTTTTGCAAATGGTGTAAGTCCATGTACCTTATTCCTTGTGGTATGATTCTAAAGTTGGCAAATGTGTTTTGCAACTTGTTGGGAATCTTGCATGTGATCCTTGTTGGCATGGCTTATCAATTGTTAAATATGTTTTGCAATTGGAGTTGTTGAAAAAGTCATTTGCTGCTTTGTCAGGATAATCGGTAGTTCCGGCGTTATACCCGCTCATGTTGAGAGCGGAACTACCGCGGTCCGGATGATCCAAAATCCGGCGGTATATTTTTTCCAGAGAAGCACCCTTTTGGGACTTAGCCGATTTCTGGAAGCGCGATAGTACCGCCATGTTGGGAGCGGAATTACCACACCGCGGAAGTTCTGATTTGGCGATGTACGTTTCTTCCTGAAGGTGCCATGTGTTGGACCTGAGTGGAAGCAGAAGTACCGCCCAGTAGAAATGGAACCGCGTGTTGAACGGCGGAAGTTCCGGATTTTATTTTTCAACGGCTAGTTTCTCGTCTGATATAGCCGTTACTGTGCTTGTCGCTAAGGTGCAGAAGTTCCGGACTTTGAACGGCAGAAGTTCCACATTTGCTGATTTTTCAGCAGATTCTCTCCCAACGGCTAGTTTTTGTGTGTGGACTATATATAGCCACCTTGGCCTGTCGAGAAGGGTTGCTGGTGTTATTGTGAACCTCTATTAAGCCTCTTGAGCTAAGAGCAAGCCTCTCATTCTATTTTGTGCATGTGTTGCACTTAGTGAGATTTGATAGCAAACTCTAAGTGCAAGTGTTGCCTTAGGTATTGGATTGTGTATCCACTTGAGCGTTGACATTTGATTAGTTCAAGTGAAGGTTGAGATTTATTTCTCTTGTTGTTTGCCGACACCTAGACGACGTGGAGGCGTTGTGCCCGGTGATCTTCTCAAGAAGCTTGTGAGAAGGCCGGCGTGTTGTGAGTGGTTTGGTGCTCGCCATCTCCAGAGTGGAGGAAGAGCAACCCTAGTGGAGCGAGATGTTGGTTCGTGTCGAAACCGGTCCAAGTGGTTGGACTTACCCGGAGGTGTTGTCTTAATTCGTGGAGCCGGTCCAATTCGTTTGGGCTTACCTCAACGTGGATTAAAGGAGACCGGCAAGTCTCCGAACACCACGGTAAAATATAATTGAGTCATCTTGATTTTTCTTGTGCTTTACTTTGAGCAATTTACATTCATACTTTAATTGCTTATATATCATTGTATGATTGCTCTCATTGTATTGTGTTCATATTGTTGGTGCACTTAGGGAAGCCTAGTTGATTTAGGTTTTAATTTTGCAAAACCAATTTGTTATTAACTTCCGCATTATATATTGGTTTTAGCACTAAAGATTTTTAAAACCGCCTATTCACCCCCCTCTAGTCGGCCACCTCGATCTTAAAGCTGCAAGACGACATATACACGTCAGCAAGGTTCACAAATGAATTCATGCGAGATTATAAATAGTTACAAAGACTTACGTAAAACTAGCAGATCCACCTCAGTGTCGGCCCGTGCGGGCTGCTGAACTCGTGGTAATCGATGCCCGGTGGCAGCACATCTTGGAACCTTGTCAGGAACTCCGTGCGCCACGTGGGCGAGATCTCATACGCCACCATGGGGAAGCCTGCGCAGGGCAACCCAGTCAGGAAGCTCACGTCCTGCAGCGTCGGCGTCATCTTCCCGCACGGGCGGTAGAACGTGTGTCTCCGGCCTCCAGCGGTCGACCAACGATGTCAGTAGGGCCCGGTTGTATGAAAAACATCTGGACGTACGACCAAGACCGCAATCCTAGTCGTCCTCCCACATCGTCTCCACCATCTGTGCCAGCGGAAGGAGGTCTGCCGCTCTCAACCAGCGTCGGGTTAGGTTACGAACGAACGTTAGTCCACACATAGTAGTCATGCCACAAATGAGTACACGAAGATCGCAATGGCACATACCCTGGCACCCAGCTGGGGTGTACCCTCCAGGCCTTGATGGACGTGCGCAGCCGTAATGCGCCAAGCTCAATCGGCGCCTCGCCCTCCTGGGGTAGGATGACACTGAGGCAGCTACGGTGATGTAGGCCAATCACTAGGTCATACAACCCGTACGACCACTTGATAGCGTGGTCTGGGTCCGCCATACCTGAAATTTTTGTGCATACATTGTAAAGACTACGAAATATGTAAAATGATAATATGAAGCGACGTTAGCAAGCTAATTACCAACCACAAATAGAAACCAAATTTATGCGACAAGTCATAAAGCTGCGATTACGGTCTACCTAACCTACAGAGCTAAATAAAGCTGGAATTTTTTTTTGATTGGGCTCTACCTACCCTAATTGGCTGATCTGGATTTTCGTTGTAATTTTAAAATGTATCATGCTATTTTCCTGGTTATAAATTAATTTCCGACATTAACAATATAATTACCGCACAAAAATAAGGACCTAAATAAAGCTGTGATTAATTCGATTAGACTCTACCTACCCTAATTAGTTGCTACGGATTTTCCTTTCAATTTTCAAATGTGTCATGTTGTTTTCCTACGTAAAAAATACCTTTTGATATTAATAATATAATTACCGCGCACAAATGAGGAGCTAAATAAAACTGGTATTATTTACATTACCCTCTACCTACCTTGTGCACAGCTCAAAAGATGTACTGCATAACTGGACTACAACTATCTAATCTACTAAATTCTATGTCATTATTTTTGTATGCTGACCGACAATGTTTTGACATAATATACAAAGTTCAAAAAAATATACCTACAGGATGGCCGATCAGATCCGATGCTCCGTCTATCTCTCCTCCACGACGAACTGGCAGAGTTTTGCTACCTTTCTTCTCTCCCTCTCATCCTCTCTTTCTGTTTTTTCCTGGAATTAAAATGAGTTTGGACTAATTTTTAGGGGTTTTATAGCTGGATTCCTTTCGCCAGTTCAACTGGCGACATAAAGTTGGACTGGTGACAGCACGGGGCCAGGGTACCTGTCGTCAGTTCACCCAGTGATAGGTTCATGTCCCCAGCTCAACCGACGACAGGAACCCATTTTTGCTACCTGCGATAGGAACCTATTTTTGCTATTTTTTTGGCCGACTATTTATTTTTGTAATTTTCTTTTAAAAAAATTTTTTTTTTCACAATCCATAGAAATAAAAGTAACAGAGTAAGAAGAGGATTGTTTTATTTGGTGCCTTGTGCAGACAACTACAGGTATACTATTCGTAGCCTTCTACTCGACAGGCACGTCAAGGATGTTGGGAAGAGAATAAGGATCCAACTTCAGAAGTGTGGATATTATGGGGATATGTTCATGATCTTAGGATGATGTTACAATTGGCAATGTGTAGGACCGGAAAGGCGACTAGAGGGGGGTGAATAGACGTTTTCTCGATTTTTCGACTTTAATCAAATTCAACACACATTTTTCTTCAATAGCTATGAAAGCCAAGAAGATCAGTAAATGCACAGAGGAAACCTTGTGTTGAATCCGATTTCACCCTTAAACACAAGATTCAACAATGTAGAATTGATCTCACTGGACCGGTCTGACTATCGGCAAAATGGCGGTCTGAAAAGCTGGCGGTCCGACCGGCGGCCAACTGGCAGTCCGAATGGCTGGCGGTCTGATCGCCGGTATAAAATCGGTCGGACCGATTTAGTCTAGTAGCACTGCACATGCCCAAATCCAAAACGAAAATTGGTCCAACTTTTGATTCAACCTAAGAAACTTGACCAAATTTGGAGCACACCCCCCCTAAGGATATCTGGGACCTATTCCTAGCGACGATCGTCCAGATCCACAACAAAGAATTGATCTTTTTAGGTTTTACCAAAGGAGTGTCCAAAACCTAGAAATATGAAAAACTTGATCCAAAACTTGCTTGTGGAGGATTGAAGATTTAGATGGTTCTAGGAGTATTCCCACACATCATAGCAAGGTAAATGAGGTCAAGAGACCAACCAAAAATAATCGGATCAAGGAAGCACCAAAATCATCAAAAGAGATAAGAAAACATATGAGACTTCATCCTTGAACAAACATCCATAAATTGATTGATTCAAGATGTTGCTTGTCAAAGCCACTCCCTCAAGGAGGACAAGAGCTCAATCAAAGAGCACACCAAAGATTTTCTCTCTAAACCCTAATCTCTCCTCTCCTCTCAAACGCTAGAAAAATTAGGATTTTTCTAAATGAGTGCTTAGGGCAGTTTTTCCAACTCCCCTTTTCTATTTATAGGAAGGCCTAGGGTTTCTAGTGGGCTCCCATTAAGGCCCAATACAAATGGGACACACACACACACAAATCTGTTGAAGCAATCATCTACTTCACCACGTGTAGGTTGATCAGCGGCTCTCATCATGTCGGCAAGTCTCCCCCGTTCGAATCCCATCGGAACCTCCAAGGCACTTGCACCAACCCCCGCGTCGCTTGATCCAACCAGCTGCAACGAACTGCCCGTTCGAACCATCTTGTCCATTATGCACCATGCTTGAGTCACACGACCTCACCCGGCATCCATGATCGTTCTGGACCTCAGCTCACCAAGTTTAGTCCCGATCCTCCTCACCGTTGACGTCATTGACCTACAAGCCACCTGCACAACAATAGACAAAGAAATCGTCTTCGGGAACAAGTTCTTCACAACTTGACCCACATTAGCTCAACAATGCAATATGCAACAATAAAGCATTGATACACATACAATAGACACCATCAAAATACAACAATGCCAAAGTGGTCGAAGTTCAAGTGGAAGCCGGTCTGACTGCCATACCCACCGGTCGGACCGATTTCACGCCGGTCCGACCACTCCAAATGACTTAGCCAAATTTTCAACTTGAAAATCCGAAATTCTCTGGAATTTTCAAATGAATAGAACTTTTGACTGGGAGCTCCAAAAATTATGTGACCACATCCAGGAGACTCTCCTCTCATGACTTCACAACCTATTTTTGGCCTAACTCCAAACTCCATCATCAACTGTGGCCGGTCGGACCGGCAATGCCTACGGCCGGATCGCCACACACGGTCGATGGCGGCTTGGCGGTCGGACCGGTCAGAACTCGACAAAGACAGAGCGTTTCCAAAAATGCGAGATTTTACAAACCAACAACGCCATTGTCAATTGACTCATCATCCTAAGATCATGCACATATCCCCACCAAATCCACACAATGGTATCAAGGGTTTATCGAAACACGCGTTTTTGACAAAGTTTAGTTTCATCGCAATCGGCTGGCGGTCGGACTAGCTAGGGCGCGTTTGTTTGGCCACTGTGTGGTGGTCGGACCGCCACCTCGCGATCGACCGACCAGGGTTTTGGCTAAGAGGCTGGTGGTCTGATCGGCCATAAAAGTAGTTTTGAGTTTGGAGCTTGGCCAAAAATAGAGGGTGTAGGCAAGAGAGGGGATTCTCCTACACTTGGTCTTATAATTTTTGGAGCTTTAAGTCAAAAGTTCTATTCGTTTGAAATTTCCAGAGAGGCTTCGGATTTCCAGGGACAAAATTTGGCTAAGTCCCTTGCTGGGCAGTCAGACCGGCCAGGGGGCAGTCAGACCGACCATGGGTGGTGGTCTGACCGATTTTGACTTGTTCGCCGGCCAGCTTGGCAGCGATGTTTGTTGGTTAGGTCAAGTTCATGGGTTTCAGTGCATATGTGTTGCATGATGCATGTTTTGACTAACGTGTATCAAGTTGTAAAGAACTTATCCCCGAAATCGATTTCTTTGTCTATTGTTGTGTAGGAGGCTTGGAGGTCAACGACGAGGATGATCGGGACTAGGTTTGGAGAGCTGATGTTCAGAACGATCGAGGGTGCTGGGTCAAATCAATGGACTCAAGCATAGCGCAAAATGGACAAGGATGACCAAACGGGAAGTTCGGTGCGACGGGTTACATCAAGCGACGTAGGGGTCGGTGCAAGTGCCGTGGTGGTTTCGCTGGGAGCCGGATGGGAGAGACTTAGCGATATGAAGAGAGTCGTTGATCAACCTACACGTGGCGAAGCATGTGATTGTTTTATGAAGTTTGGACCCGGTCTTTGGAGAATGATCGAGAAGGGGTATTTTGGTAAATTCACAAAAAACTACCTTGATGGTTTTTGGCTAAACCACGGCGCAAGGAGAATTGGTTTAGGTCAAGAGAAGATGAAGACAATGCTTTGAAATGCGTGCGTGAGTTAAAACCATTTGTGTGCAGGCTTAACAGGTGCCCATTAGGAATGTCCTTCTAGAAGCTAGACTCCACTATAAATAGGGGAGGGTGCTGGTTGTGCACCTCCCAACATTTGTATTGAAGAAACCCTAGTTTGTATTTAGGAAGAGGAAAGTGGAGAGGCTAGAGTTCTAAAGAGTTGGGTTGATTGTGTGCTCAAGTGTTGAGCCTTTGCCCTCCAGGATGGAGTGGTTGTAAACCAACATCCCATGCTCGAATCAATCCAAGTAAGATTCCTTAAAATGAGTCTCTTCTTGTACTTATTCTCTCTTTTGTGATTTTGGGGCTTTTTTGATCCTTCTGTTTACTTTGATTTATAGCCTGGAACTTGCTTGCTATAACATGTCGAAATGCATCTAGGATGATCTTGATCATCTATCACCCACGAGCAAGTTTTTGGATCATATTTTGCTTTTGACTCGGTTTTAAAATAACCTTCACTCAAACGGAAAAAGGTCAGAACTTTGGCAATGATCTTCATGATCCTTGATTGGAATAGGTTCCTGACATCCTAGACAAGGTATGTTTCAAGTTTTATGAAGTTTGGAGTTGTGGATCAAAAGTTAGACCAATTTGTTATTTCGAGTTCGACTGATTTTACTGTTCATCGTGCTGGAGGTCAAACCATCCCTTGGAGAGGTTAGGCCGCCCCATGCAGAGGTCAGACCGCTAGGCTGAGAGGTTTGACCACCTAACTCATTGTGAATTGAGTTTTTGGTGATTTTGATTATTTTGCTTCGGGGTTTCGATTGGATTCAATACAAATCTTGTGTGATACTTGTACATTGATCTTCATAGCTCCCATAGCTATTAGAGTGAAAAACGTGTTGAATTCAATCATGGTGAAGAAGAGATTGTGCACCTATTCACCCACCCCCTCTGGTCCCTGTTTCGGTCCAAAAGAAGAGATGCAGCACTGGAACAACTTCACAAGAAGAATCGGTCAATAAAGTTAGCTGGATCCAAGCAATCTCAAACATACAGCTTTGTGCGCTCAAGAGGTGGAAGAAGGACAAAGAAGACTGTTGTTTCCCGTTGGAGTGTTGAGGCTGAGTTGCGAGCCATGGCGTCATTGACAGATGAGATCACGTAGCTTTGGTGGCTACTTGAGGATTTTGGTGTTTGCATATTGTTGTTTCCCGTTGGAGTGTTGAGGCTGAGTTGCGAGCCATAGCGTCATTGACAGCTGAGATCACCTGGCTTCGGTGGCTACTTGAGGATTTCGGTGTTTCAGTTTCTACAGCGACTCCTCTCTTATCAGATAGTACTAGTGCAATAAGCATTGCTCGAGATCCAATGAAGCATGAGCTCACTAAACACATTGGAGTAGATGTTTCGTACATGAGATCGCATATGCATGACCAAGTTATTGCTATTTAGTATGCGCATTCTGAAGAATCGAGACCTGCTATTATGAGTTAATAGAGTATTTTGATGATTAATGACAAATCTATATGTGAGACTAACACTTCTATTGCTATATCTATTGTGTAGTCTTATTTGGATGTAAATGTGAAAATCATGGAGGTATGCATTCAACATCATATTCTTATATCTTGTTGCACTCATCGGATCCAAAATATAGGTTGAACTCCACTAAAAGTTTAACTTGAATATGTGCATATGTTTTTATTACATATTAGTGTATGCACACATTTAGGGGGGTCACTCTATGTTTTGTGGTTTCATGAGTATTGATTCATATTTCTTTATCCACATATATTTGGGATATTTACTTTGAAACATATCCTTTGAGTATATAAAACTTGTGTAGTTTATATATACTTATATTGCTTTATATTCAATTATTTACAATTGTGATGGTTGTCATCAATTACCAAAGAGGGAAATATTAGAGTATCTTGACCCACCATTGTGAGTTAATGGTATGTTGTGATAATTAATGACAATCACATTGTGGAGCTAACATTTTCATGAAGTTGGCAAATAGGTTATGTTCCATAATAATGGAGACGTTTGATGACATCATGAGTTGAATGTCATCAAGTCAAGTTTTAAGAAGATGATGCATCATGTGTTGATGCACATCAAGATCTCTAAGAGGAGATGATCATGAGTTGATCATAAAGTCAAGAGAAGACCCATCATGTGTTGATAGAGGGCACACGAGGAAGATCATCATGTATCGATAAACATAAAGACAAGATCCCGAAGTGAAGGAATCCATCATGTGTTGATGGAAGGCTCGTGAAGAATGCATCATGGGCTGATGTATATCCAAGTCAACAACTTGGAGTAAAGAAAATCATCATGTGTTGATGAAAGTTAAGTGAAGGATGCATCATGGGTTGATGCATATCAAGTCAAGAACCCGGACTTAAAGTGAAGATGTGCGTCATCAAGCTTCAAGAGGATGTGCAAGGTAAATGTATGACTAGCTAAGGCAAAGGATGTGTTCCTGGCCTTTTTCTGATCTTGGTGTTTGGTTGGAGACCGGATTACTAGTATATGTTGTCGTACTATTAAGAGGGGTCTTGACTAGTAGCTTGAGTCTCATCATGTGTTGATAGCTCAATCTCGATTGCTCTAGCTCACCGTAGAATGGCGCTATTATTTGCGAATGTGTTTTATAAATAGTTGAGGCCCATGCGTCTAATCCTTGTAGCATGTGGCTATACTTTGTAAATAGTTGAAGTCCATGTACCTACTCCTTGTGGCATGATCTAAGCTTGTAAATGTGTTTTGCAAATTGTTATGGTTCATGCATTGTTTTGATTTGAGCTTCTGGAAAACTTTTTTGAAAATCGGTATTACCGCAAGTGATATGCGGTACTACCGTAGGTCGGTAGTATTGTAGTATTGATATTTATATGGCAGAACGTATTTTCCAAAGAGTTTGTTTTTGAGTGTTTTGATCCTCTCTAAAAATCGGAACGACCACACTTCAACTGCAGTACTACCGCAAGTCAGTAGTACCGATATTTATATGACGGTACGTAAATTTCAGAGAGTGTGTTTTTGGGAGTTTTGATCTCCCTTGATAATCGGTAAGACCACATTTGAAATGCGGTACTACTGTTGGTCGGTAGTGCCGATATTTATATGGAGGTACGTAAAATACAGAGAGTGTGTTTTCAAGTATTTTTTATCCTCTATGAAAATCAGAACGACCGCACTTCAACAGCGGTACTACCGCCGATATTTATATGGCGGTACGTAAATTACAGATAGCGTGTGTTTTGGGAGTTTTGATCTCCATTGAGAATCGGTATGACCGCAAATTCTTGAGCGGTACTACCGGAGTGCAATAGTACCGATATTTTGATGGCCGTACGTTTTTTTTCCAAAGTAGGTGTTTTTTAGAATTCTTTAGCTCTGGAAAACGGTAGTTCCGTTCTAGCCGAACGGTACTATCGATTTTTATTTAGTAGTAGTACCGCAACTTTATGAGTAACGACTAGTTCAGAGCATTAAATTCTACTGTTTCGACCGTCGAGCGAAAAATCGGTAGTACCGGGTTTCAATGACGGTATTACCGCAAATCCTGATTTTTTTTCAGGAAGTTTGTTCGAACGGCTAGTTTTTATACGTGGGTTGTAAATACCCACCTTGGCCAGTTGGAGAGAAGATTACTGGAGACATATCCTTTCCTTGAGTAAAGAGCAAGCACTCTACACTTTTATGTCCATGTGTTGCACTTAGTGAGTTTAGAGAGTGAAACTATAGTGCATGCGTTGCATTAGTTAGTGGATTGTGTATCCAGTTGAGTTTAGACACTTGATTTGTTCAAGTGAGCGTCTTTGGCTTATTACTCTTGGTGTTTGCTGACACCTAGACGGCTTGGAGGTGTTGCACTGGTGATCTTCTCAAAGAAGGTTGTGAGAAGCCCCTAGCGGTTGTGAGTGGTTTGGTGCTCGCCATCTCCGGACTGTAGGAAGAGCAACCCTAAGTGGATCGAGGTGTTGGTTCCTGTTGGAGCTGGTTCGTGTGGTTGGACTTACCTCGGAGGTGTTTGGTTTAATTCGTGGGGCCGGTCCAATTCATTTGGGCTTACCTCGACGTAGATTAGGGGAGACTGGTAAGTCTCTGAACACCACGGTAAAACATCATTGTGTTATTGTGGATTATTTTCTTGTGCTTTACTTTGTACAATTTATATTCCTATAATTAAATTGATAACATGCATTTACTTGTTTGATATCATTATCAATAGTCTTGGAACTATTGGTGCAAAACCGAATTGATTCACGTTTTAATTATGCAAAACCGAATTGAACAACTCTGCATAAAACTCGGTTTTAGCCGAAAGATTTTAAAAACCGCCTATTCACCCCCCTCTAGTCGGCCTCCTCTATCTTACACCTTCGGAATTTCAATTAACGGATTTCTTTACCAAGACACAAACTAGAGCTCAGCACAACTTCTATCTTTCCAAACTTAGTGTTGTTGATCCACCATGAGTTTGAAGATGTGTTAGATATGTATATTGCTAAAAGCGTTCTTTGTATATTCACCTACATCAGTACATATTATATTGCCCTTTGACCTATTAGAATAGATCAATGGTTCATTCCAACAGTTCTCTCCATTGTACCGAAACCATATTTGGCTGGTTTGCATGCCGTCCACCGGATCGTGACCCGGACAGTTATACTTGTCACGCACCAAAAGGATTCTGAGGCAAGGTCAAACCGTGCGGAGCTATACAAGGAACGTGAGTTGTTATTTGATTGGTCTCTCTTGTTCTACATGGACTCGAGGAGATCAGAAGGACGGAGATAAAATCTGCCAAAATACCAGGGAGCCAATGCTGATGTTTTCCATTGCATTGGCTAGCTAGGCGTCAGAACAGTAAGACCATGTGCTACTGTTGCTCTGGTCGGTTTGTGTATCTTGAAATGTCAGGGCAAAGAGTCAGAACTCAGAACTACTTCCAAGGCTTGCCCCTACCATGCTGTTCTTCTATGTACCACCATTGCATCGTTGTTGCCTGCTACGAGAAGATTGTTTAGGATCACTCACTACTATTGTTCGTCAGCGACCGTGAACTGCAATAACAAATATGATGCGTTCATGCTTTGAAGACTCTGGTTGGTGCAGATGCCATTGCTGCTGTTGACGAATTTCGAATCCTAGGAGTCCTGATGAATTGGGTGAGTTTCTTTCTAAGATTGTGGATGCATAAAACCACACTGGTTTAAATTTCTTACCCCTATCAGAGAGCGAAGAATGGTGATATCAAGTCACTTTTCAAAAGGCATCAACAATTCACTGTTCTAACTTGGTGGTGACCAAGGATGGCTCATCAAACTTTTCAGGGTTCAGAACTCTGAACTATCCAGTCTCGGTATGGAGACTGCCAAGTGGGCCCACCCAGGCAGTTCTCGCTTTCCCTCTACTCGTGTCAAGGAAACGTGACGGAAAATTCTAAACCCAGTAAAGGAAATAAATGAAATTAAAATATTCTCGCGCAATAAAATGAATGGAAAAACTTTATAAAAAAGGAAAGAAAAGAGGGGGACCTGACGAAGAGGTAAGACCGTAAGAGGAGAAGGGAAGAAGGAAGCAGGAGAGAGAGAGAGAGCGTGCGAGCGAGCAGCAGGGGCATTGCGTTGCGGCGGTCTCCTCCCCACCTCAAGAATCCCATCCAATCGCGAACTCCACTTCCGTCCCCGCTCGCTTCTCCTCTTCCCCTTGTCTCCATCCCCGTTCGCTTCTCCTCCTCCTGCCAGTTCGCTGTCTCCTCTCCTCGAAGGTATCGCTCGCCCCAGCAGAATCGCCTTTCTGGGTGCTTTCTTCGATTTTTTTTTTTGGGGGTGGTGGGGATTGGCTGCGGTGGTGCTCTGGCCACGTGGAATGAATTCGCGGTCTTGGGCTGTCGTTTCTTAGATTTAGCGGCGAGGTTCGGTAGCCATCGGAGTCGAGATTTGTTGTGTGTTTTGCCTGTATGGGGGGTTTCTTGATTTTTTCCCCCTCTCGATGTTTGGGCCTCATCTGGGTGAAATATCTGCCTTCATGGGATTTAGGTAGTGGTTGTAGTAGTGGATTTAGGTGCCAATTTGTGGATTTTTGGCATTGATGGCATTGATGGCATCTAGTCCTATGTGACTATTAGAAATTCCATGCTATAGCTTGGATAGACTGACATAGAATGATTCGAGTTCTTTGGAAATTGTTGGTGCCTGGTATGCATCGGGCAGTGCTCACAGGATGTTATTCATTGGATTGTATCTAGTTTTGGAGGACTTTTATGTCATTTTAGAATCATAGACTTGCTCTTGGGGAAGTGATGTACTCAAGCTCCATGACATTAGGTTAGCAATTTAGCAAGCAAAATTTAATTCTCGTAAGACTTCATGAGTTGGATATGTGCTGCACTGTAAGAGCGCATTTCTCTGGTGGTTCGTCTTTGTTCTCACCTGCCATGAAAGGTTAGATGTCTTTGGAAGAAATCCTCATCATATGCTTAAAGTGTCCTGATTGGATGGCTTTATGAAACTCGGTGTTTGTCGGTTTTATACAAATAACCATGCATATGAATGCCAGCATTTTTTTAGCGATATACCTTTTTCGGTTACTATTGCTTTTAGGGTTTTGCTTTACTACTTTCTTTAAGAAAAAATGCACAAAATATTAATGAAAATTAGTTACTATGAATAGAGGCAAAATAGTAAAATACAATTAGCTCGTCTAATTTTAGCGCAAGCTAGTTCATCAAAATCTGATTCCATCCTGATCCCGAAGCCAAGTATTTTAATCCACATCGGAAACATTCACTTCACTTTTTTCTCGTGATTGGTCCAGCCCCACGATTTGTTCAATACAGTTTATTGCTTAAGCTGTGAATGACACCATAAATCCGGCAGAGTTCAGCTCAGTTACATTGCAAATTTGCAACTGAGCCTCACGATGACATACAGGACACGGAGTACAGTGGCGTAGCCCACAAAATAATAACATGATTTTGTAACAAGGAGTGGAGGATTACAAAACTATTAGCACAGCGGGTAATGCCAAGTTGGGTGGGCACTGACAGGCTAAACTATATTCAATATGGATCAAGACTACGATCAATTCACAAGAGAAAGTGACAAAATGCCCTTCCACTAGGTGTAGCAGTTATAAATAATCTTGACCCTTTTACTTGCTTTGAAGTATGCCAACTTTTTTTTAGATGGAGCACTGAAGCAAAACCCTAGCTTTCATTAGACCTATTTTTAATCCATATTTATGGTATGTTTTTGTGTACCCGCAGGTACTGTTTTACCAAGGGAAGATGGAAAGATGTATTTACCCTTCTGCGTGAACTGTTGTGATGCATCACCTTAGCTGTGAATCTACCTTGTCTTGAGTGAAATCATGGCTCGGAAAGGAAGTCAAAGTAAAAGTGTTCCAAATCTTGCTTCACCTAACCGACAAAATACAGCTAATGGTGATATACTAAATACACCAGAAAGATATGCAGTGGATGGTGAAAATCCAAGTTCACATGTTCAAGGTAGATCAAATGGTTCGGGGGGAAACAGTGGCCATAAAACAAGAAGCAACAAGAAGAATAACAAAAGTAATGACATCTCGTCCTTGGGCAAATCTGATGACAGAGCTTCATGTAAACAGCCATCAGTGGATATCAATTGTGATATAAGCAATTTTGAAGAAAATGAGCTGCCTTCCAGCACCACCAAAATAAGAAGAGATAGCAAGAAATCCTCACGGCGCGGCTGTAATAAAAACTCTTCGATAGAACAAACTTCATTGCGCATTTTGGCAGAAAACGTTTTGGAGAAGACCAGGTGCATAGCTTGCATGGTTGCATCCTTTTTTAGAGCTTCCATGATGTATGTAATGGAAGAAAGCAAAAGATTCGTTGAGAGAAATAGGCCAGCAATCACAAATTTCCTGGCTATTGTAGACAAAGGGCATGGTTATGTCCTTGGCAAAATTGAGTATGTTTATCCTGTTGTTCGGGCCTGGATGTTTAATGCTGGAAAGTTGATGTTGCTCTTGTTGACAGTTTGGTTAGACTGCAACATAAGGGGCTTTGATTCATTGCTACGTCTGGGGACAAACTCCCTCCTTGCGGTACTTTGGTGCAGCACACTGTCAATTTTTGCAATGATTGGGATAAAGAAAGCACTCATATTCATGGTATGACTCAACTATCTTTTTTTTCCTTTCAAGTTGTATTACTCATATTGTAAATGTTTACTGGGTTGACATATTGTATTTTATCACGGATGTTGCACAACGCGCCAAGTAGAAATTCTTTTGCAATGTTCAATGTCCACAACTTAAATTTTCATCACAAGCCAAAAGAAAAAAAAAAGACCAAACAACACAATGAGCTTATGAACCTTAGTGGAACGGAAATCTTGCTTGTGTTTAAATCTCATCAATGTGCATCATATTCAAGATGGTTATATCTTATGCTTGTTCCTGTTTAAGAGTACTTAATTTTCGTAGTGGCATCTTCTTAGCAAGATCATTGAACCAAGAGACTAGATTTTTGTTGAAATACTTGCAATGATACTTTCCTTCGACTTCTGAAGGCTTTCGTACATACAATACAAATTGACTGACCTCACAGTTTAGTGTTTTCTAGTATATGTGCATGCTTATAAATATGGCCGTATGACCCTTCTTAGCAATATCAACCCGCTCAACCTTTGGTTCCGCCAACATTTCATATTCTTAAGCTTCTTTCAGCCTTCAGTAGCAGGCTGCAACGCAGTGTGCTACGTCTGCACTAAAGGAAGCTTATATGCATTGTTCCCTGAATCTTAAAAATGGTCAAGGTTGCCAAGTCACAAATATAAGTTAAACTCAATCTGCAGTACAATTTTCATGTCACCTCTTCTATGAGTTCTATTTTGTATGTTAGACTGTTAGTACATGCACTTCTTGACAGCTCTACTGTTTGGCATTACTTAGAAGTTAGAACTACACTAGGATTAATCACTGAACAATTTTCAACTATGTAATCTGAAATGCTTTTTATAAAGTGGTCAGCCTAATCTTTTATCTGCTACTGACAGTAGTTTTATATGGTCAATCTTCTTTTTCTTCACTTTCCTCTTATGGGTGTAAATGTAGTTTCAGAAAAATTTCTTATTGGATGATCAATATTTGTTTTTAGTGTGTTCAATCGATGGGACATTTATGTTTGTCTGCAGGTGACGATGCCTTTTTTTAATGCTCTCTTGCTTGAAACTTTGAATTATGAAATGAAAAAAATGCTCCTAATGTCTTGTCAAAATTTTCATCTTTGCTCTTCTCTTTTTATGATCTAGGCAATTGCTGCTTCCGTAGTTGCCTTCATTGGTCTTGGTGTTGCTATCCTGATTATCGCAGTGCTTGCGATGGTGATTTTGTGGCTGTATGGAAGCTTTTGGACAACAAGCACTGTAATGATTCTTGGAGGTCATATTCTACAACTTATTTAGATCAATCTTATTAAATATTTTGCAATATGTAAATGCTAATATTGCTTACAACACAGGTGCTTCTTTTTTCTTGAAGCGTGAACGATTTTCTCTCCTTGTCATCTGCCTGTATTCGATGTATTGTGCAAGAAGCTATGTCGGATGGCTTGGGTTACTTTTGAGCCTGAACCTGTCTTTCATTTCAAGTGACGTTCTAGATCAGTTCCTGAAGAACAATGTCGACCATAACAAATTTAATGGTTCTTCAAGGAACTCTGAGCGTAGTTCAGGCAGATCAGGCAACTTCTTTGGAGAATTTCAACAATCATCAACAGATAGCACCTCACAGTCTGGATATGCTCAATCATCTGACCGCGACCCTGGTGATCCTTCAACGAGTGGAGCTGAAAAAGAGTTAACCTCTGAAGATGAAGTGGCTCGTTTACTGAACTGCACTGATCACTATTCAGCATTAGGATTCCGTCGTTATGAAAACATAGATGTTTCATTACTCAAGAGAGAATACAAGAAAAAGGTGATGCTAAAAGATAATCTGATATAAGTTGTATCAGCGCTTTATTTTCCCAAATGTTACCTACTTACCTTTTCATCTTAATATTGGTCTGCTGCAAGGTTCCAGTATAGTAATATTTGTTAATTGTGATTACTGATTTTGCAGGCTATGTTAGTCCATCCGGATAAGAACATGGGCAATGATAAAGCTGCTGATGCATTTAAAAAGCTTCAAAATGCATACGAGGTTTGCATGTACTCCTTGTTGAAGCAATCACAGATCCACTTAAAATTCATCTTTCATAAGATCATGTATTCATGAGGTCCCAACTCAACACACAGGTCCTTCTTGATTCTTTGAAACGAAAGACATATGATGATGAGTTAAGGAGGGAGGAGCTATTGAACTACTTCAGACGGTTTCAGAGTGCTTCTCAAAAGGTATTCCTAGTTATTCTTTATCTGATTTATGTTTACACTTTGCTTGAGAACTATCTGCAACTGCTGGTAACCCATCAACACTAGTTGGCTCCTGTGAGGAAAGGTGGCCAGTTTAGCTAGACTGAAGAATCACCCAAATATGGCCAAGTTACAAACTAGTTATGGTGTATTCACATGTTTTTGAAGTGCATATGGAAGGGTTTGCATTGGACCACTATTCAAATACACAATAATTCATGTTTTTCAAAGTAACATAGAAGGTGGTGAAACTGACTGAGGCCCAGCTGAACCAAATTGGTTTTTGGCTGATTTTGGTCATTTGTGGATTACCGGATTTGCAATGTAATTTTACATGTGTTCTCAATCAATTCTGGACGGCCTGTTTGAATTTTGAAAGCATGGCCCAGGAATGGTCATAGTTAGTGAAAGTTGAATTGGCTGAGAAATAGTATGAATTTTATTGTTCAGTTTAGTTTAATGTTTTTGTTTTTTTGTGTATGGTTCATGTGTTGGAAAGGCATCATATTTAGGTGTCCTCGAACACCAGTATAGACAGTTGCTGGATGGTTTCAATGGAAACAGTTTGCTTACTGGTTTCGAACACCATTGTAGACAATTTGCTTGATGATTCTAATGTGAACACCACTGTAGGCAGTTTGCATGATGGTTTCTATGCAAACAGCACTGTGGGCTGTTTGCTTGATGGTTTTGATGCTTGCATGATGGTTTTGATGTTTGCATGGTGGTTTTGATGTGAACAGCACTGTGAGCTGCTTGCTTGATGGTTTTGATGTGAACACCACTGTATATAGTTTGCGTTGTTGGAAAGGAATTCATGTTATAGATCAATATTCAATAGGTTCATATGTGGTTTCATTGCAGCCATATTTTTGGCAGTTTGAATAGTATGACATTTGTAATCTTGTCAATCATTTATTTGGCAAAAAGGATATTTATGCTTGCCAATTTGCTGTAAAATGTTATGTTGGTTTAATGTTCCATTCACAAAAGATGGCCTGAAATAAAAATAAAAGACACAAGATATAGTATCCACACATTAATAAAGCTTCAGGTTTACTATGGTTTATTCTTACAGGCATGATTTCTTTTCTTAATTATTTCTATAATTTTACCAGAAAGGAGGAAATGGTACTTTCCGACAAGGGTTTAGCCCATCCGAAGGTGTTGATGAAGGACCTCATGGTCTATCAAGAAGAATAGCATGCAAGAAATGCGGTGATTTCCACCTGTGGATTTATACAGGAAGAGTTAAATTGCAAGCTAGATGGTGTCAGGTACTCTCTTTGGTATATGGTTGTGGTTGCTTTTGATACCACACTACTGGTAAATGTTTTATAAAGCTATATTGTATTTTCTGCATCACAGGATTGCAAAGAGTTTCATCAGGCTAAAGATGGCGATGGATGGGTTGAGCAGTCATTTCAACCCATTCTATTTGGGATGCTGCACAAGGTAACGCCAGATTATTTCAAATGATCACTTATCAAGAACTTCTTTTTCAAGAGAGAAGAATGGTATGTTGTGGCACCTAGCCATCACAAATGTGTTATGACTGACGTGTTATGATGTATACTCAATACTGTTGTGCAGCCTGATTTGCCTCATGCATATGTTTGTGCCGAAAGCAACGTATTTGACGTCACTGAGTGGTTCAGTTGTCAGGTGATTCAGATCTTCTTTGATGAAAATTCAGATGCATTCATTAATATCGCTCTTACGGTCTTACCAGTTTCTTATTTTGCACAGAAGGGCCTTAGTTTGATCTCTTAACTATGTTCATGTTAGACAGCAAGGATTGCATATTGAATGCTCATAAGTATGATCTTTGGTCAGTACATATTCAAATGCTGTGAGGCATGACTACTATACAGTATGCCTAAACGCTGACCTATTTCAACCACTGAAATCCTTTGCTTGGTCATGAGAATTGTGAGCAGAGATTTTGTACCCTTGACATAACTCATGTGATAAGTTCAGTATGGAGACCAGTTACTAATGTTGGTTTGAAGTTTAGGGAAATGTATGGGTGGATTTTCTCCAGTTCTCCGTGCACTATTAGGACAAAAAAAAGTTGTCATGGATAGAAAAAACAGTACACTAATTATAGTTACAACCATAGTTACCAGAAACACGGTTCACCCGAGTCACGGTACGGGATTCGGGATTCGGATTCGTAGTTTGCTACTTATTCTTTTAATTTCCACTGCGAACACGAACCCTGTACCCTAAACTAGTTTAGGTTCGACGAATCCGGTTCGCGATTCACGGGGTTTATAGCAAATCCGGTAACTATGGTTACAACTAGAGCAAATATGTATGTTTTCTGAAATCTGAGGTGCCCAATGGAGTAATACCCATTTCTGTTTTCTTCTCCAGGGAATGAGATGCCCAGCAAACACTCACAAGCCGAGCTTTCATGTTAATGCCAGCTTGGCAAAGCAAGGTAGTGGCAAAGGAAGCACCTCGGCGCATAGGGGTGGAGGGGTCCCAAATGGCGCGAACATGGATGGAGGAATTGATGAAGAGGAGTTCTTTGAGTGGTTGCAGAATGCGGTGCAGTCTGGCATGTTTGAAACGTTCGGTGCGCAAAGCGAGCAGCCCCCTTCTCCTGGCAGCGGAAGCAATGCAAAGAGTAGTGGTGGTAGTAGGAAAAAGAGGAAGGGCAAGAAGCAATGGTAACTGAAGAAGGTTGATGGTCATTACTCAGGGCAGAAAGAAGATAAATAAATAAATGATTTTGAGTATAGTTATGCGAGACAAGTTCCTATAGTTGGTCCTGGCTGCACGACTGACTAGATCTCTTAAGGGATGCCATTGAAAATCCTGATTCAACTTGGTAAGATTTCTATTTCGAGAATCGAAATTCAGAACCAAAAAGAGCATGTACGTGCCAAGTGCTGATGGATATTATCCACGTAACCATTGGAACGTGCTTATGACTTGCAAGCTAGTGGAAAATTGAAATGAAAAATGCAGGTATATGAAGCTTATGTGTGCATGAATTGCAGGACATGCAGCATAAGCTGCAATTTCCCTATTCTTCTCAGGAGAACTTGCATATTTTTTTGGTTTGCTGAAGTCTTATACAGTTGCGGACCCACGATTTTTAGAATAGAGTGTTCGAGTTTCGATGCTAGGTTATTCAGATACGCCGATACGATAAAATGTCATTTACCATAATACACTGATACGAATACGTGTATACATAATAAAATACAAATAATATATTAATGAATGATTTCTTACGAGGAAATGGACGATATAAGGCGAGCATAATGGGATGAATTAAGCAGTAAAATATAGAGATCAATGACAATTGAGGAGGTGGAAACTAGGAGCAGCTATTTTAGCTCCAGGCTTATGATTTTATTGAGTTATGTTGATGTTGCAGGTGTGGGCAATACTTGTGTTTGGTGTTTGGCTGTTGTTATTTTCTTTTTGTAGTTCTGGGTTGTAGTATTTAGGATGCTAAAACTTATTTTCTTCTTTTAATAGTGATCAAGAGAGCTACTGCCTTCTTTTTTTCCAAAAAAAAAAAGACAGTTGCATACCCGTTGATCCTACTTTTTTTCTCTTTTCCTGTCAGCAAGAACATCCCATCTAAAGGAAGCTATATGTTCCGTTCATAGAGTAAAAAACTAGCATGTAAACATAGGTAACAAGGGCTCAACTAACTGCTCATTGCCGAAGACAAATATTGTTTTTTTACAGCATTCATTGAAAAGAACCAAGAAAGCATAGGCTGAGACTAGACTCCAGAAAGAATCGAGCCGCAACAGAACAGAGTCAGGAAGAAGAAGTGGAGTGGACGGAGCACGTTTGGATCTAAAGAGAGGACAGCAACAACGAGCTAGGGGCACTGCTCCCTTCCACCGCTATGCTCCCTCTCGACCGCCACGCTGCTCCCTTCCCGCCGCCCACTCCTTGCCTCCCTATTTTCCATGCCGCCACCCGCTTGCTCGCACATCATCTCTGTTTGCCTGCACTACCGCACAATCGCCCTACGTCCCGCGTCGCCTCAGGCCTGCTTGCCGTCGCAACCCACGCTTCCACCCATTTGCCACTTGGAGGTTGGAGCCCTCCCCAACCCCACCCCACCCACAAAGAGAGAGGCAACCACATGATGAGAGAGAATATAGGTTAGGGTTTGGTGGGTTGAAGTGAAAAGAAAAATGGACATAATGTGTTACATGAGCTGCACGGGAGGTGTATAGATTGCAGATTAAATTCATTTGTGGACATAAAATATATATTTTTGATTCAGCTAACAATGTGTACATTTAATATACACATTATATATAATTTTTTTTTAAAATAATAATAATAATTGGGTGTTCAGCCGAACACCAACGACGCACTTAGGATCCGCCCCTGGTCTTATAACTGGAATCGAAAGCTGAAAATTTAGTTTTGACTTTGCTGTAGCTTCATGATGACGATGGTACAAGGACAAGGACAACACACTTGTCAGCACGGCAATGAAGCCCGCACAGTAATCCTTTTTGGAAACGACCTTTCACGATAGCTGACAAACGACAACCCAACTCGTTGATTTGTTTTCGCCAAGTGATTATGTTAACAAGCGATAACAACCTTGTAGCATGATTATAATCTTGTTAAATAATAAAGAGAATTATTCTTAATCTATTTTATTTAAAAAAATAATCGGGTCGATTACCGTAACCTCGACAAGCTCGTCGTTACTCCAAACCGGCCAAGATTTGGTTTGACTCACTATCTTGGTACCAGAGAGCAACCGTTCCCGTCGTTTTCAGGCAACCAAGTAGCAGCGGCGATCCTGTCGTGCGGGCCCGGCATGATTACAAACATGCATGCTGGCTGGCTGGCGAGCATTGCTGTCTTGTCACGTAGCGATCTAAAACATCGGTTATTTGATCTTTTCATGTTGTACTGGACCCTTATGGTCGTTTTGTTCGGTGGTATTGCCCATGTAATACTGAATTTGATCGATTTCATCACATAGATGACTGCATGATTGCGACGTGACGATCACTCAGACGTATAGACTTCTTCCAATAGTATAAAATGTATCCATGTGCACACTACATGTTGCACAAGGATACGTCGTACAAATACATGACATAATATACAAAATACATATTGCACATCATGTATTGTACAAATTACAACGGACAGTAATACTTGGGCGGATCAAATGGGCTTCTTCTTAACGTGTATACGGATCGATCGGTCTTAATTGCCGTGAGAGAGAGAGAGAGAGAGAGAGAGAGTAGCTAGCAGCAATCGCCACAACGATGACGGCGATGTGTGTGTACTGCGTTTTATCTTCCCAGGATGTCGCGGGAAGCAAATTCTACGTAAATGTAGTTCATCTGAAAATGATGGGTAAAATTCATAGAGAGGCAGCTGTGTAACACCCTGGTTAAAATCAGCTCGATGCTTAATTCATCGTAGGGTGGATCTACGCATATATAACACCTCACTTTGTATAAAAGAGTTAATCCGAAGGTGCCATGTTTGAATTCAACAGACATTATATACTACTACAACTCACTTGAGACAAGCAATGTGGGACTAATCCCACCACACAACTCCTCATGGGCCACATAGGCCACGCTATGAGTAGGTCGGGGTATTACACTCACTCCCTTAAGGGCTGACGCTCTCGGCAGCATATCGCATACGCGGCAAATGGCAAGAACCATCCCTCGGTACACGTCCGTGCGTCCAGTGCCGACACATATGCCATGCCATGTGTCCACTCTGGACCCGCATGTGCCATGCGCCATATGCCTGCGCCCCTGTACCGCACGCCCCCGTGCAACGAAGGTTGATACTCTGATACCATCTGTAACACCCGGACCCAAAATCGGCTCAATGCTCAACCCACCGTAGGGTGGATCCGCGCACACATAGCACCTCACTTACACTTTATTCATCGCTTCGTGTAAAAGGGTTAACCCGGAGGTGCCACGTTTGGATCCAACAGGCATTATATACTACTACAACTCACTTGAAACCAGCAATGTTGAACTAATCCCACCATACAACTCTTCATAGGTCATATAGACCACGCTATGAACAGGTCGGGATATTACAAACGGAAGGCCTAAGCTGAACACCAATGAACAGGAGAGAGAATATTACTAGACAGAAGTTGAGTTAGACAAGCTCTCGCGCGATTGAATACTCCTATACTGTCCAAGATGATAAGAGAGAGCAACAGATAGACTTCTACTGCAATTATTATCCTTTTGCTGGATGTGTATATTTATATTGGCTACAAGCGTGTGATTTCTGCACACACCGGAAAACACAAAGATTAACTCTGACGATAGATACTATTACGCACCAGCAAGCACTGACAACTTGATCTACTACTAGTCTACTCGTGCATTGCTCTACTTCTTGGCGTCGTCGTCGACGACGACCCCTTCGTTGCCGGCGAGCATGAGGTACTTGTCCCTCCTCGTCAGCCCCGTGCACGTGTACCCCAGCTGCTCGGCGATCCGCCGCTGCACCTCGTTCGCCACGCCGCGCTTTGCCCCCGCCTCCGCCTCGCCGCCGCCGCACTCCACTGGGTCCAGGAACTGCACGATGTAGGACGGCACGGGGTTCATGAGCAGGTACAGAGGGTCCAGGAACTTCCTGCCCCCGGCCGTCGTGCCGTGGAACATGCCCACCGCCGAGTGCAGCGCCACCGGCCCCACGTCGCAGCCGAGCTCGGCGAACAGCGGGCTGAACCGCAGCAGGAACGGCTCGCGGCAGGTCGTGCCCTCGGGGCACACCACCAGCCCGCCGGCCCGGCCGCCGGGCCGGGATAGCTGGGCCTGCATGGCGGCACGGTCGGCGGCGCGGTCGCGGGTGAGGCGGAAGGTGGGGATGGGCGCGAGCAGCTCCGAGAGGCGGCTAATGCTGTACGTGGCGGCGGCGAGGTCGGCCCGGCCGGCGGAGGCGGAGACGTACAGCGGGTCGAGCAGGGACCGGTGGTTGCAGGCGAAGAGGTTAACCGCCGACGGCGACGAGGAGGAGGCGATGACGCGGCTGTGCATGCCGAGGGCGGCGAGGAGCGGAACGGAGAGGGAGAAGGGGAGGAGGAGGAAGACGGCGGTGCGGAGGATGGCGAGGGGCGCCCCCAGAGGAAGCCACATGAACATGGCGAGCGTCGCGGCCGGCGTCGGCCGGAAGGCGGTGCGGCCGTCGTGGAAGATGAGGGGCTTCGGGTAGCGCCGGGGATGGAGGGGACCCCATCGCCGCCGCGCCAACTCGGTTGGCACGTACACCTCCTGCATCCATCCATGCGCATATTATATATAAGAGAAACAAAAATATGCGAAAATGTTATATTTTGCGTCAAACAAAGTACTGTAAAGTTTTTTTCATAGTTTCTTCATGATTGTAAGTTAATTAGTGGAGTAGAGATTTACGGAAACGTATGCATCATCGAAAGTTCATCCATAATATTGTAATTGCGTACTTTTTGCTAGCATATAATTAATACAACAGACAACAGATAACAGTGTCAAACCTGAATATCGAAGATGCACCAATTAAGCAAAGAAAAAAAAAATTTCTTTTTAATTGGACCTGAGGAAGCAGGTACTAGTATGTATCAAGTATGATTAATTGGGGATAGCAACACACATCCACAGATTGAATACTATTAATAGTAATTAAACAAACATACAAATTTAATTGTTTTTGCCTCTTTTATTTTAATAATCCGCTATGCACCGAGTATCTTTTATTTATGTTCTCTATGTTTATTTCAATAATAAACATACAAAGTATATGTTCGCTATACATCAAGTACTGTGCATGGAAATGGATTGAATGCCTCAATTTAGATGATACACCGTACCATGCATCCTCTACCATCTAATCATAAAACAATGGTTCATACGAATAACTACGGTGTTTGCTACAGTATCTAACAATGGTAATTTTCTCTATTACTACAGTGCACTATGAAGTGCTATTCATATACTCGCAAAATAGTTTTTACACAGTAATCCTCTGCACTCCGGCCAAGTATCCAGATCTGTTTGTGCATGCAACTTAGCCATACACAATCCACATATATTGGCTGGCTCACTGGCAAGATTTCATTATTTATGCATGCTTGGCGAATTTCCCAATATTTGACTATATAGTGGTTCTCTCCTAGTTTCGAGAGTATTCTTTTCTTATTCTTATTCTTTTTTTTTTTTGCGAGGGAATGTCAAGAGCATTCATGCTTGACCTTATTTTACCCTGATTCATTCAAGTAATCAAGATGAGGTTGAATGCAAAAACTAAAAACAAATAAAGAGATGATGTTATTGGTTGCTCATGATAACTTTTTTTAATGCGAGGATGATAATAATATATTGTGAATACACGTGTCCATATGTGTGCAACACAATCGGTAGATCAGAGTAGAATAAGCTAGATACTACCATGGAAAACTTACCATGGAAAACTCTATGGGTGAAATTTGGTCGGTAAGCCATTTGTTACCGGCGTTATCGGTGGAGTTCGATAAAATTTCATACCATGCAATTTTGTTTTAGATTTATCTGATTTTCATCCAAAATCAAATTTCAAATCAAATTTTAGATACATTTCGTATTTACATCTGAAAAATTCAAATTTTAACTCAAAATTTTCGTCCAAAATTTTGCCAAAATATCCGGTAACCACCGGTTACCGTTTCTATCGGTGGGGTCCGGTAAAATTTCGAAACGATATAGTTTTCCCTGGATACTACATATGTAAAGATTAGCTGAAAAATTAGTATTTTTAGGGCATCTTCAATAATATATTTATTGTCGTTTCTTAGCTATATCACATCAATAAAATCCTACGTGGAAAGAGGGAGAGGAGAGAGAGCACATGTCGTCTCTTCTTGAAGAGACTGTTGTACACGCGAAAAAGACACGACAAAGCGAAATATATGATACATTAATCTACTCTAGTTGACATGTGGACTGTTTTAAAAAAAATTATAAAATATAAATGTTGAAGAGTGTGCTAGAGATTATATATGAAACATGTTATCTCTAAAGATAATAAAATATATGTTAGAAATAAAATTATCTCTAACTATTAAAGATACATGTGTATTAACCACAATGTTAAGCTGCACACGCATGTTTAATTCCGATAACCGAGGTGTACTAGCTCACGATCCATGAATGCGTGGTCGATCGACATGGAAGTGTACCAAAGATCAATCAAAAATTAATTGCATGGTGCGTGACACTCCATATATACATATCTATGGATGTGCATGGCGTGGTAGACTAATTTATCGGTACGCTTTTTATTTTTAAAAAATAAATTTATCGCTACACTTCAAATCATATATCTAAGCATGTGTTTAGTTTTATCAGTAGCAGCCGCATGACAGTGAAAGAATTAATCAAGCATGCATTATATATGCATATTTACTTGTAGCTTAGTATTGAATGACGTATCTATATATTTTGAATCACATGACTGAAAACAATGTGCCATTGTCCAAGTGATTATATATCATGTTGAATAATCTAGACCCATCATTATGAGTTAATAGATTGTTTTAGTGATTAATGACAAATCTAATTGTGATACTAACAATTATATTGTTATATCTAATATGTAGTCTCATTTGGATATAAAGGTGAAATTCAACGAGGTATGCATTTAACTTGTACTCTTATATAATGTTGCATTCCTCGGATCCAAAATATAGGTTGACCTCCACCATAAGTATATATTGAATATGTGCATATATTTTCTTTACACATATGTGTATGCACACATTTAGGGGGAGTTCATGCTATAGTTTGTGGTTTCATTAGTATTGATCCATCTCCGTTTACCACATATATTTGGGATCCTTACTTTGAAACATATCCGTATGAGTATATAGAACTTGTGTAGTTCGTGTATACTCATGTTTCGAATATATAAAACTTGTGTAGTTTTGTATATTCATGTTGTGAGTATATAGAATTTATGTAGTTCTCGTATACTCATATTTTAAGTATGTAGAACTTGTATAGTTCTCGCATACTCATGGTGTGAGTATATATATGTCTTGTGTAGTTTATATATACTCATATCGTGTTATATTTATCTACAATTTTAATGTGCAATTGAAATGGTTATCATCAATTACCAAAGAGGAAAATATTGAAATATCTTGTCCAACCATTATGAGTTAATGGTATGATGTGGTAATTAATGATAATCATATTGTGGAACTAACTTTTTCTATGAGTTGGATATATAAGTTATGTTCCAGGATGATGAAGATTTGGGATGATCATGAGTTGATCATCAAGTTAAGATTCAAGTAAAGGATGCATTATGTGTTGATGGATATGAAGAACTTGAAGAAATGAGAATCATCGTGTGTCGATGATGTTCAAAGAGAAGACCCATCATGTGTTGATGGAGGTCTAATGAAGAACGCATCATGTGTTGATGCATGTCAAGACTCGGGATGAAGAAGTCATCATGTGTTGATGATGTTCAAGACAAGATCCCGAAGTGAAGAAATCATCATGTGTTAATGATTGTCAAAGTCAAGGACCCGGACTTGAAGTGTTGATGTGCGTTATCAAGCTTCAAGAAGATGCAAGACAAAGGTATGACTAGCTAGGGCTAAGGATGTGTTCCTAGTCTTTTACCGGTCTTGGAGTTTGGTTGGTAGACCGGATTACTGGTATAGGATTGCCGTACTATTAAGAGGGATCTTGACTAGTAGCATGAGTTAGTCATGCGTTGATAACTCATTATGTTTGCTCTAGCTCATCTATGCATGGAGCTATTATTTGCGAATGTGTTTTGCAAATGAATGATGCTCATGCATTTAATCTTTGTAGCATGGGACTATTGTTTGCAAATGTATTTTACAAATGGTTGAAGTCCATGCACCTTAGCCTTGTGGCATGATGCTGTTATTTGTAAATGTGTTTTGCAAATGGTCGATGCTCATGTTTGATTTCTTGTAGTATGTGACTTAAGTTTGCAAATGTGTTTTGCAAATGGTGTAAGTCCATGTACCTTATTTCTTGTGATGAGTATTCTAAAAGTTGATAAATGTGCTTGCAACTTGTTGAGAATATCATCTTTGAAATATTATTGGAAATGCATTCAAATGGGCGAATGTGTTTTGCCATTTGAAGCAAAGCCAATGTGTTTGGCCTCTGTGGTCTGGCGATCAGACCGCTAGTGGTTACCGGTCTGACCGGTGCCAAAACGGTCAAACCGCCGTGTGTTGGGCGGTCGGACCGATTTCATCCTGAGTTGATTCTCTGTGCGGTTGTTCCGCCGTTGAGAAAATGGTACTACCGGAATACGGAAGTACCGGAGTTCTCGTGGTACGTTTATTCCAGAGAAGCACCATTTTGGTGTGCGCCGATTTTCCTCGGGCGGTCGGACCGGCCAACCTTGGCGGTCTAACCGATTTGGCGGCGGTCCGACCGGCCATTAGTTGGCGGTCTGACCGGCCGTAGGTCCAACGGCTAGTTTTATAGCCGTTGGCGCATGGGCGGTCCGACTAGCCATTAGTTGGCGGTCAGACCGGCCCTGCACTGTTTTGAGGGAATCTTTCCTCCAACGGCTAGTTTTTGGATGTGGACTATAAATACTCATCTTGGCCGGTTGGTGATGGTTGCTGAGATTGCTGGTTTTATTGTGAGTGCTATACTCAGTCATTTGAGTTAAGAGCAAGGCTTTCTTCTCTTTTGTGCATGTGTTGCACTTAGTGAGATTTGATAGCAAACTCTAACTGCACGTGTTGCCTTAGGTAGTGGATTGTGTATCCACTTGAGCGTTGACACTTGATTAGTTCAAGCGAAGGTTGAGATTTGTTTCTCTTGGTGTTTGCCGATACCTAGACGGTGTGGAGGTGTCGTGTCCGGTGATATTCTCAAGAAGCTTGTGAGAAGTCCCGGCGTGTTGTGAGTGGTTTGGTGTTCGCCATCTCCGGAGTGGATGAAGAGCAACCCTAGTGGAGCGAGGTGTTGGTTCGTGTTGGAACCGGTCCAAGTTGTTCGACTTACCTCGGAGGTGTTGGCTTAATTAGTGGAGCCGGTCAACGTGGTTGGGCTTACCTCAACGTAGATTAGGAGAGACCGACAAGTCTCCGAACACCACGGTAAAACATAATTGTGTCATCTTGGTTTGTGCTTGTGCTTTACTTTGAGCAATTTACATTACATGCTTTAATTGCTTATATATATTTATATGATTGCTCTCATTGTATTGTATTCATATTGTTGGTGCACTTAGGGAAGCCTAATTGATTTAGGTTTTAATTGTGCAAAACCAATTTGTTATTAGCTTCCGCATTATTAATTAGTTTTAGCCGATTTTTTTTAAAATTATCTATTCATCCCCTCTAATCGGCCACCTCAGTCTTATATATGTACATGTAAAGTACACGATTGCCGTGTATATGTTCAATTATATGTACGATTTCAGATGCTGATACGAGTCAGAGACTTAATAAATGCATCTTGCTCACTGTTATATGTGTTAATCACATGATTTCTCAACAAAAAATATTAATGACACTCTATAGATCGAGACAATAAACCGTAATGTTAATAAGTTTTAGTCAATAATGTCATTATTATGGTTCCTTGACCATTCAAAAAGATTTTAAGGTAGTGTGCTTTTCTCCAACTAATTTCTAATTGAATAAACAACTGATCGACTTACAAACAAATCACCTAGCTACCAGAAACTTCTTTTTCTTGGAAAGTTTCGTACACGACTATATGGAGTATACCACTAAAAGTTTCGCATGTCTTTTTCTTGGAAAAAAAAAGAGAGAACTAAAGCTACCTATCTAAAGCGACGGACGTTATGGACACGCGTGGAGCTGCAAACTTGCCGGCTCTTTGACAAATTAAAGTTGACAGAAACCTAGCATCATGCATGCAAATCAAACAATAAATCTAAACTAAAAAACAATAGTACTCTCTATTTCACGAAAATAAGTTGTTTTGAATATCAATACGGTCTCTAAAATACAACATTAACAGCTAATTACTATTATAATATATTTGTAAAACTTAATAAAATTATAATGTTATGAAAGTATTTTTCGAGATAAATCTAAATATATGTTTTTCATGTATCTAATTTAAATATTTTAAAAATATCAATTAAACCAAAGTTTAATTGCAGTATTCCAAATTTTATGGGCCCATGGAGTATTACTTTGCATTACATGTATATGCATGCATGCACGGGTGAACTCATGCAGGGTAAACTCATGACTACTAACCTTACAATATTTTTGGTAGAGCTGATGAAACAAGCACCCAAGTCCACCGATTCCGACGACGACACCATCACCGCCACCGTTCGCTCCAATCACCTTTTCCATGTCCAACTTCTGCAGCACCTCGCCTTCATGCTCCATGAGGCCCAGGTAGTACCCCCTGAACTCCCTCAACTCCGGCGCGACGACGGCATCGACGTCGAGGTACTCCTTCAAGAACGGCTCCACCATCGCCCTCGGCATGGCGCTCACGCACACGCACCGCCGGCGCCGGCGCGGCGCCACTGCCGCCTGGAACACCTCGGCGCTCACGTCCTCCAGGAACAGCTTGGGCATCACTGCCCTGCCCAGCCGGAACCCGTCCTTCCTGAGCCCGAGGAAGCTCACCATGACCATGACCTTGAGGGCACAGTCATGGCTGAGCAGGCGCAGGAAAGGGTAGAGCAGCAGGAGGACGAGACCTCGGAGGAGCCCACCGGCCTCCAGGGCCACGAGCATGAAGTACGGGAAGGTGGAGGACGACATCAGCAGGCCGCCCTCCACCTTGCACACGGTGACGGCGCCGCCACCGCCCCTCGGCGCCGGAGCCGGGAGCGCGTCCAACGGCGCCGTGCATGGCGTCACGGTCGTCGTCGTCGCGCGCCTGTGTGGCGCCCTCTCGGCGGCCGGCGCCTGCGGTTGTTCACGGATGATGAGGGATTTGAGCCTCCTAACGAGGATCTTGTTGTACAAGAGGATGGACTCGGTGAAGAAGGCCTTGGACATGGCTGCTGGCAGCTCGAGCGCGAATATTAGAGCAGCTATAGACCGGAAGTAGCCAGTACTGTTGCGCATACCTATGCTAGCTATGGCACGAGTGTGCTGCAGGCGAGGCAGCATGCATGTGTTTATATCCACCCAGGGACGGATCCAGACCTCAGCTTAGGTGGAATATAGCTCGTAGCCTGTTAATTTTACCAACATTAAAGCCCATGACAATCTTGTGAAAAATCAACAAACATTCGAGTTCGGCTCAAGAACAGCTAGCTTAGAAAAAGAGTTATACTATAACTGGTTCCGCCCCCTGTGGAGGTCTGGAAGGGTATAACCTGAAGCTTGTAAAGTTTATCAGTGTTAAAGTCTATAAAAATCTCATAAAAAATCACATAATATTCTAGTTTGACTCAAAAACAATTGGCGCAGCCCATGCGGACGCGACACTACTCCGATGTCAAGGACTTGTTCCCGCAATAACAGAGGCGGCTTGCATTGGTTGTTATGAGTACTTGATTCGCTTGATCCGCAAACTTGCTATCTGTCCCTGAAATTACGCCTTGCGGCTCCAAGCGATTGTCGTCTTGCCTTGGATCTCTTCCTACTTCTATACAAGAAGTAGTCGTCTGCGAATCCATGTACCCAAGGTACGTTAACCCCTTTCCTCGCGTGCGACAAGGTGCTCCTTGTTTCCTAGGGCCGTAGATAGTATATCCTTCTCCTGTGTTCTTGGAAGGAGCCTTCGAAGTTTGGGCAATCAATTCACGCTGCAAGAGGTCATCATGTTATTATAGTCACTATGAAGTTATGGACTTATAAACAAGTAGGTAGTTCGACATATTTACCACACGTTGGGACACTTCACGTCCGCGGGTTTGGGAAAGTGACGCCATCGACGAGACTTTTGCCCTCGCTTTTAACTGTGCACGGAACGCGGGTGTGTGATATCGGAAATAGATTCTCCTCCTCCACCTCCCATTGCGCTGGATTTAGCCACGTACCAATGTGCCGAGTCCGGGGGTGAGTGTTTCGTGCTGGATTGCTTTGTGCGCGCACTTTGCTCCTTAAATTCATCCGTCGTCTTCATAGCCACAAAGGCGTTCCATGTTTCCAGCGTCAAGAATGGAAACTTCGTGAAGGCGTCTCACTCTTGTTCACGCATTGCGTGACAAGAACGCTCTTGAAGGTCCTCCACGCGTGACACATGGAGAGCAAGGCATGCCGCTCGACGCGTTTCATGTCATTTACGGATAGTGAACACGCTTGAAAGGTCTTCCCACAGACGCGTCTCACGATCTTTTGTCGAGACTTCCACTTTGGTGTGGTGATAGGGACCTTTTCCTTGCAAGTATCCCAGATGGTCCGAATCTCGCCACGATGCGGGGACTCGAGAGGACTCTAACGCCACCGACCTCCGTGATGGTCGATCGGCGGCCAAGAGGCAATTTCGATATTCCTCCGCCATCTCGCCACGTATGTCTGCGGTGTCGGTGGCGGGCGAAGAGCAGCGCCTCTGCCATCTCGCTTACTTGCTATCTAACTGCTCATCACAGGCGTGTTGTGCAAGCAAGATGGATTGTAAGTCAATATAATGCCATGCTTGAGTACGTAAAATTAACGATATATATGGCATCCTAGAATTAAGTCCAAAAGAATATCGAAGATGTAATTAATAAGATATATATGGTATCCTAGAATTAACGGTCCAAAATGCACCAATCTTTCTAATGATGTTGTTTAAGAAGCTAGAATACTATTCTCATATACCAAAAAATGATACGGTGATATATACTACTGCGTTCTCTTTTCTAAAAAGCGGTGCAAAATATGCTAATGGCAAGAATATCCGATCTGAATGAGCTAGCCATTCTTGTATTAATTATATACTTGCTTGTCGGTGTATATATGACCCACAAAGTCAATGAACCAAGCTAGTGACATAACAATCACATATATATATATATGGCATCCTAGAATTAAAATTCAAAAGAATATCCGAAGATGTAATTAATAAGATATATATGGCATCCATTGATCCGGTCTTTGAGGGCTTAAACCGTAGTTGGCATACACAGGGAACAACTTGGTTAGCCAAGACGAATAGTTCGTCTTTGTATCCGACACGTTCGAGGTCCACGGTAGTGACGCCGCACTTGTCGACCTTCACCGTGGGAGATGGACCCAACGACACGAAATAGGGGATCTTGAAAAGCACGTAGTCGATCTCCCATATCTCCTCTATTTGCCCATAGTCTGAGCTCCTCGACCCATCGGTACTAAATGCATCTATGCGGACACATTTGTTCTACATCGTGCTCTTCCTATCCTGACAGTTGCCAGTATAAAATGTGTACCCATTTATGTCGATCCTTACCATGTGACAATTGTAAAATGTGGCCCTCTTGCCAACCATAGCAGCGTATCATCACTTGATGACCCCAGTGATTCGCACCTTTAACCATTCGTTGAACCGACGGTTGTGCTCTCGTGATCCAAACCTCCGACCGGTGCGGATTACATTGGCGCACCATGTCTTTGTGCTCGTCGATGTACGGGACACTTGCGTCATGTGTTGCAAGACCGTGAAATGGGCTTGAGCGCGTATCGGATCGGGAGTGATTGATTTCCTTCCGATGGTCCCGATATCATCCGGTCTCCCTCATGACGAGATAGAGGCACACCAATCGGATCCACGAGCCATGTAGTCGACGCAGAACTCAATGACCTCTTCGATTGCATAACCTTCGATGATATCGCCCTCCGGTCGAGATCGATTCGACGTAGGACTTGAGAATTCCATGTACCTCTCGAGCGGGTACATATGGCGTAGAAACACAGGTCGCATATCTTTATCTCTTTCACAAGGTGAACAATGAGATGGACCATGATATCGAAAAATGACGGAGGGAAATACATCTCAAGATGACACGAGTCGTCACTACCTCGGCTGCAGAGCATCTAGTCCTTGGGGATCGATGGCCTTACGAGCAATTGAGTTGAAGAAATAACACACCTCAAGATTGCCACTCGGACCTTGTTCGGCAAGATACTCCTAATTGCAACAGAAGCATTTGTGTCATCGACACACGACAATCATGCGACTTCATACCAATTAATTTCAAATCTTGCATAGAAACAAGTTTCTTAATGTTAGCGGAGTAACAGACGGGACTTTCACACCGCAAGCTCGCACGATTCATTTCTATCGGCCTTGGGCAGAGTGTAGCAAGTCGGGGAAGGTACGTCGTCTCAGTGTCGGTCTCTTTCGGCGCTAACTCGGTCCTTATGTTCATATCGACCAAGTCACGCTGATGCGTTAACACCATCCTTTGTTTTGCCACTAATGTTCAAAGAAGAGACCAATCAAGCTATCACATACATTCTTCTCACGTGCATAACGTCGATGCAGTGGCGAACTTCTAAGTACTCCCAATAAGGTAAGTCCCAAAAAATTGACCGCTTCTTCCAGATGTTCTTCTCACGGGTTCTTAATTTACGTCCCTTCCCAAGCACAACATCGATATCCTTAACCATATCATAGACCTCTTTCCCACTAAAAGCCCTTGAAGCTAAACCGTCTTCCTTATTTCCGTCGAATTATTTCTTCATCTTGCGGTATGGGTGACTCCTCGGAAGGAACCTACGGTGACGCATATACACAGTTTTACGCGAGTTGTTCAGCCATACACTCTCCGTAGCATCTAAGCGGGCGATGAGCTTTGGCTCCTTTTGTCTCAAGCCCGACAGTTACCAAGGGCGGAAAATCATTGATGGTGCGAACAACATGGCGCGTAAAGTGAAGTTCTCTCGTTTGTACGCATCCCATACACTGCATTCTTCGTTCCACAGTGTCACAAGATCTTCCAAAGAATGGTGCTAGGTACACATCAATATCATTCCTGTGTTGCTTCGCCCTTGGATAAGTAGTGACATCAAAATGTACTTCCGCTTCATACAGAGCCAAGGAGGAAGGTTGTACATACATAGATTCACGGGCGGTGCTATGTCGGTACGCTCATGTTACCGAAAGGATTCATTCCATCCGTACTCAACACTAACCTTATGTTCCTCGGTTCGACCGAACTCTTCAAGCTCCGATCGAAGTTTCTCCATGGCGTAATCGCAGGTGTCTTAGCTTTCCATCTCTCTTAAGAATTAGCGTTTACCGGTTTGGATTAAGGGAAATATTGTTAGTACACGCGTACATGGTATATTTGGAACTGCCACACATGCATCAACTGTTAAAATTTTTGAGTATGCATGTATGCTACAGTAGCTTACAGGTAAGCACCGATTAGCCCAACTACAGTTGCCGGAGACATATGCTGAATGTTGATCCCGTCGCTACTGCAAAATAATTCTATTCAAACGTATACACGCCACATGTCGATGTCTAAGACGATGTCCATTAGTTTATTGAGGGGTTGGTTTTGTTGGGAGAGCCTGACATCTGAAGGATTTGTTGAGGATTCCCAGTGATTAATACCGTGCGCTGATGGTGAACAGGTAAAATTATTAGTCGGAACTTAAATTCGTGATTGGACCCTAACTAATGATGAATTGGAGCGGAAATTGGTAATAGACATCTAACTAATATAACCCGATCGAACCCGCTTCCCGTCCCCTCGTCTTCCCCTCTAGAAAAGAAAACTAGGTACTTCTGTAAAAACCGGTTAAAAATAATATATGAGCAGCAAACAAAAAGTAGTAAAATCGGACTCTAACTACAAATGACAGATACTAAAAATTGTAGTAGATATAAAACTAAATTAAAGTATACAGAGATCAAAACCGCAGTAAATATAATAGAATGTACTCTACAGTAGACATTACCAAATTGTAGTAGCAGGTCCCACATATGCTAGTCATCCCACCCACATGGTCCGGTGTGATGAGATGTTAGGTGCTTGTATTTTATTGAGTATGTTTGTAATACAATAATCTTGCATGAAAAAGTAGTAAAATATGATTATAACCGTAATAGGCGGATACTAAAAATTGTAGTAGACATAAAACTAAACTACAATATAGAGAGACCAAAACTGCAATAGACACTGGATAGTAGACATATACCAAAAGTTACAATAGACACATACCAAACTGCACTAGAGACATGACCAGCGGCTGCAAACTGTAGTAGACACATACGTAGAGAGCAGTAGACACATGACAATGATTGCATGTCTGAGCGAGGAGGTGGTAGAAATATAAACGTGGGTTGATTTCAAACTTTGAAGGGTGATATCTCCTAGACTAATTATCTGATTTTTAATCCATTTACACTGTTGTGCTCTAAAAAAATCAGCTAAACAAAACAATATCTATATCAAATATGTTTTTAGTGATGTCAGCATCGGTCTACTGCATAACAGGTGCAATATTATTGCACATTTACTGAAGACCTACTGCATTCTCTGAACGTGAAAAAGGTGCACGGGGGAGACGTGGGAGCGGGGGGAAGTCAATGGAGGGAGTTGACCGAGGTGGGTGGTGGTGGGAACCGTTTGACTGGACTTTGACTAAGGTGGGAGGTGGGTTATATATATATATATAGACACACACACACTAATGTGCGCCTACGCTCAAGCCAACCCACCACGTGTCGATCGAGCCGCACTTACGGAGCACCAAACAGGTCATTTTGGCCCACCAATCCACAATCCCCCACACGTGACGTCACGCATCTAATTCGCACTATGACAAGGTTGAAAGTAATTATGATAGCAATTTTATTGCCACACATATCATCGTGTTTTTTACGATTATTTCATACACGCATGGTGTATGTGCTAGTAAGCTACAAGTGGAGTCCAGTAAATCTTTTTTTAGTAAATGCACATATAAGTTTTTACTTGAGAGACTTTTATCATTATGTTACCCTCGTCGTCACAAGCTACCTGTGAAAACTGTTTGTGCATCGGAGCTTCCAATCCAAAGTTCTTTACGAAAATAAGAAAAGAAACATTCATGTATAAAACAAGGAACTGATTGTTTGCTAGTTAGTTATCTATCTATATGTACTAGTTGGCTAAGATGACAATAAAGTCATGTAGAGGTTGTAGTAAATCTCTTTTAGTGATGCAATATATCTTTTTTAGTAAATGCACGAGATGTTTTTATTTGTGAGACTTATATCATTCTGTTACCCTCGTCGTCACCAAGCTATCGGTAAAAATTGTTTGTGAATCGGAGCATCCAATCAAAAGTTATTGAAAACAAGAAAATAAATATTCGTGTACAAAACAAGTAATCAATTGTTTGCTAGTTGATTGTCAACCTGTTTTTGCTTGTTGACTAAGATGGCAATAAAGTCATGTGGAGGTTGCAGTAAATCTTTTTGTAACAGAGCAACAAAGTCGCGTCGAGGTTTTAGTAAATCTTTTTTTTTTTGTAATAGAGCAATAAAGTCATGCGGGGGTTGCAGTAAATCTTTTTGTAATAGAGCGGTAAAGTCATGCGGAGGCGGTAGTAAATCTCGTTTAGTGATGCAGTAAATATTTTTAGTAAACGCATATATATGCTTTTAATTGCGAGACTTATATCATTTTGTTACCCTCGTCGTCACCAAGCTACCGGTGAAAACCATCTGTGAATCAAAGATTCCAATCAAAACTTATTGCTAAAACAACATTGACGAGGATTAAAATCTCTATGTATTACTTTAATAATAGCAAGCAATACGCTTAGTGTAATTAGGATTAGCTCATTTCCTTGTAAAGGGCACCCCTTGTAAAGGATCGAGTTCATAGAAATAAAAGAGTGGTCTCATCATCTCCCAAGAACTTTTTATCATTTTTTCTATTTTATTTTGTAAGATCGGCGACTCAATCGTCGACAAAGATAAAGTCACATTCACGTACAAAATAAGGAACTGATTATTTCCTAGTTGATTGTCTACTTGTCTGTACTAGTTGGCAAAGATGACAATAAAGTCATGTGAAGGTGGTAGTAAAAAAAATTATCGGTGTAGTAAATCTTTTTAGTAAACGCACAGAGGTGTTTTTGTTTGCGATACTTGTACCATTATGTTACCCTCGTCGTCAACAAACTACCAGTGTAAACCGTTAGTGAATTGGAGCTTCTAATCAAAAGTTATTTGTGAAAATAAGAAAATAAATATTTGTGTACAAAACAAGGATATGTGTGGGTTTTACTGTCATATTGGACGATACTGAGACTTTTACCGCCGATTGCAATGTGCGCGTGTGCTTTACTACCGATCCCATGCGGGAAAGGCACAAGGTGGTGCTCCTTGCGTAGCACGGGAGGATTGTGGGCTGGCGCGTCGCAGAGGCAACCCATCCGCAGAATAGCTATTCAGTGCGCGAGTCGCTGAATAGCGCTACCAGTGGAACTCACTTTGGGGTATCTTATAATAATTATTGGAGTATGTTCAAATTGATAAAGATGTATCATCATATGACTTAAGTAGTATATAAGAAGTGTGAGTACATACTCTCAGTAGTACTATGTGTGTGTGTGTGTGTATGTATATATATATCGCCTGTTTCGTACTCCTGGAAGTATGTACTCTCACTTCCAATATACCAATTAAACATATATATTATACTTCTTTATCACTTTTAGTATACTTAAATATCAATTATAAGATACTCCAATGTGACTTGATTGAAAATTTTCCATTGAAGCCCTTTATTTTTTTTTCTATATACCTTTTTCATATGTGAAAGAAGTATATACTCAAATTTTGTAATAAAAAGTGGATTTTAATGAAATTTTTCATGAAACTCACTTTAAGATATCTTATAGTCATTATTAGAGTATGTTCAAATTGATAAAGAACTATCATCATACAATTTAAGTTGTATATAAGAAGTGGGAGTATCAGTTCAAAGGCTTTGTGAGCTTTTGACTGGTCAGAGACAAGGTTGGGAACCTTCTCCGACCAGGTTAGATATAGTGTAACCTCTGAAATCCTCACGACCAGTGAGGTTGTTAGCCTTAGGGGTTACGATCACGAAGATGTATGGTCCTTTATCTATTAAATAATAAGTAGATGTTTAAATCCTCGTCAGGTAGCCCTCGAACTTTAAATGAATTGGTCGTATAGACGTTACTCCCGATGCAATCGTATCGGGTAGACCCCTCATTAAATGTTGTGGTATTCGAGGTGGTCCGTATTCATTTTTAGAGTTGAAAGAACTCTTTGTTCGCTGGTTAAAAGAGATTTTTGTCCATTGGATTTTTTCGGTAGCGGTTACAGTGTTGTGGCTATAAAAAGACCCCTTAGCACTGGGTGTTAGGGTTTCTACGCCTTTTACTTTCCTCTTCAGCTTCCAAGAAACCATCTCTGATCACCTTTGAATTCTTCACCCGAAAGAAATCACAATGTCGGATCTTATCACCAACTGGTCGATCTCCGATCTGAGTGAGAAGAAACTTGAAGGTTTGGAAAACGTTGGGCTACTACCTGACAGAAATCTGATCTTATGAAGATCAGCATTTGGGGAACATTCTCCAAGCGGTGAGGATGGAGAAATTCTGGTATTTCTCGCATATATCGAATACGGATTCAGACTTCCAGTTCACTCTTTTCTTTCCCAAGTTTTGGAGTATTATGGAGTAGAACTGATCAATCTGGCCCCCAACGCCATAGCCAACCTCAGCATCTTCGTCTACCTCTACGAAGCGTACTTGGGAATTCCAGCAACTCTGGATCTCTTCAGGTAATACTACAGATTAGTGAATGCGAAGAAGACGACCGGTACACCTGGAGAGTGTACTTTGCGTCTCCATGACAGGAAGGCTGATGAGTACATTCCCATGTACTCCAAATCTTCGTGGTCGTCATGAAAGAAGAGTTTGTTTTACAAGAAGGTTACGCAGGGTGATGGCCTTTATTACAGCGGTAAGAAGGCTATCGAGAACCCGCAATGGCGTTCCTCCTCGAAGAAAGATGGGAAAGTTGGGAGATGGGTTGAAGCCATCCATCTCCTGAGTGTCAGGGGTTTAACCTCCTGGCACGTGGTGAGGGACTTCTCCATGCGGAGAATCAGTCCTTTGAAGGCCAGAGCTCATTCGATGCTCTGGTATATTGGTTGTGATGATGCGACCAATGACTCTAGAGAAGGTAAGTTCCAGTAAGAATCCGACCAGCATACCTTTCTGGTTAAATGCTTTTTATAATCCTAAGATCTCTCTTTTTATTACAGTCTTGTCTTCTGATGAGATCAGAAGCCGGATCAAAATGATCTGTGCTGGAGAGTCTAATGAGAAGGCTGGTTTTCCTTTGATCTCAGCAGTTACTACTGCTGAAGAGAGGGCTGAGAGACTTCGGGTAAGCATTATAATTATTTTTCACCTTCACAATCTTTTTCGATCGGTATTTACCTAAAAATCCTCTTTGATATGTAGTCGGTTGGTCTAAGAATTGATGAGGAGATGGAGACCTGTGAGCTAATTGACGAACCGACCAGCCTTACGATCACTAGTGATCGTGTAGAGGTAGGTAACCGAAGGAAATACTTTTTGCTTAGATGAAAAGATATGTTCATCACCCGACTAACTTTGTTTGTTGAATCAGGCGGTAGTCATTGAGTCCCATACAGTTGCTTAAGATTTGCCAAGGGCCGTTGAAGCAACTGCTTTGGTGACCAATGAACCTACACCTTTCGATCCAACGATCAGGGATTCTACTCTCGACCAGTTGGTTGGAAGTATTACATCTGATTGTTCATTGAAGGATGTAGAGGGTACAACCAACCCTACCAGCTCAAGACTAGAAAAATTGGTTGAAAAGAAAAGAAAAGCCAGCGCGCTTCAGAGTCAAGATAAAAAAATATAACCGGGTATGTTGTAAATGAAATTATCATATGAACGTATACCTTTTATATTCTTGGCAAACTTGAACTCTGAACTTCATTTCCTTTGCGCAGACCTGTTGGAGTTCCAGTCGTTCTCGATCAGGTTATTCCAGCAGGTCAAGTAATCGAGGGCACCTCCGACCAGGGCTTTCCTCAGGCAAAAAATCATGAGGAGAAAGTAGTTAGGGAAGCCTCCGAGCCTGCTTCAGTGCTGGAATCCGGTTTGAATCCTATGGTAATTGTTACTCCGTCAGCGGAGGTAGGCATCTCTGCAGATCCACAGCAGATTCCAACTTCTGAAAGGAACTCCTCCCAGACTAACAAGTTCCCTTTCTCTCCTCGATTTATCAAGGATAAGGAGCTTGATGATGCTTGGAGGAGAGTATCAGATCGCCTTGCAAACGCGAATCCTGATAAGATTTTTGATGATTATAATGATGTGGCAATTCAAGTAAGTGTCCTCAACTACTCTCATGTTTCTCTTTGAAGTTTATTAAAAAAACTTGAGAAATAAATGCTATTTATGTAGCATATAGTTGAAAACTTCGCTGCGATCGGATGCCTGACCGAGCGAATAAAGATCCTGGACAAGAAATACCCCGAATTAGAAAGTAAACATTTTTCTGCTTAATTCTTTCTTCCTTATGTCTCCATTTTTCTCTCTTAATTATTCTCCCTTATCATATTTGATAGATTTGGAGAAAATAAAAGAAGAAGTTAAGGCTGAAAAAGCCAGAAGACTGAAGCTTGAAGAAGAGAATCAAGCTAAAAATCGGTCGATCGAAGAACTGCCGACCAGAAATGAAGAAATCTTAAAAAATTCTAAGAAGAAGGCCGAAGGTAATTTAGTCGTAAACTTGACTTAATATCTCTTCTGATCCTTTTTAGCCTGATATTTGTTTTGCTTATGCAGAATAAAATCAAGCTTTAAGCAAAGTAAAGAAAGCTTTGGAATTTGAGCAGGACAAGGGGGCAGCAATCATGCTTAATCTTGACTTAAAGATTATTGCACTCAACAAAATGATCTTTGATATGGGATCAGGATCAACGTTGCTTTCCTTAAGTGATTCAATGGAAAAGGTAAATTACCTTGGCCATCTTTTGGAGAACCTTAAGGGCTTGCTCAAAACTACAAGAGATAATTACGCCCAGTCCGTAAAGAAATCTATTGCTAGTGGAGTTAGTCTTGCTTTTGGTAAAACTGAAGGCGTCCGACCCCTCCACCAATCTTCAAGCTATTGAAGAATATTTTAATTGCTTGCCTGAGGAGACGATCAAGTTTCTCAAGGAAGTTAAACCTCTTGGTGACAAGGTTGCAGAAAAAATAGAGGTCGGATCTCCATCCAATAGTGACTAATGGAGGGCAATCTCTAGTAGTAAAAAAAACCTGTAAAAAATATGTAAAAACTTACCTTTCTCTTATCAATAAAAAAAGAATTTTTGTTTATCCGGTCGACTTATCATATATTACCTAGCCCCCGACTGTTTTATAGTAGCAGAACTTTACTATAAGAGCAGTAGATCAAGAATATGAACTTAAGTCTCAACCATTGTTTGAAAGTATGTACTGATTGTTGAAAAAACTGACCGTGATAATACTAGGAAACCTTTTTGGTCGGAACCAGTGTTAGGCTTCGACTAGTTGTAAATCTATTTTTCGTAATCAAAGTACTTACTAAGACAATATATGGTCGGAAGAAAAAATAATTTTTCTTGACAAGAGAAAATTATATGCAAAGACATATATAATAAACGAGAAGTGGTTTTATTTCTATGCAGTGCTCAACGCTAGTCGGAATGAACTTGCTAAGAAATGTAGATATAGATTGTATTTCGCAATACGTGTTCATGCTCTAGTCCGACTGGCAGCGAAGATCGTAAAAAAGGACCGTCCCTAGGAAGCTCCTTCCAGTAGGCGGAACCACATGCGAAAAAGGAGAGACTTCGATTAGGAGGTTTTCCGTGTCCTGACCAGTAGCCAAACAAGAGTAGAACAGAATTTTGAAAATAAAAAATATAATCTCCATAGTCTTAAGCATATGAACCGTAGTGGACCAGAGCTAGGCTCTGTCATATAAATAACATCACTTGCTTTTTGAATTGATTTATTATTTATTAAACTGAATGGAAATGAAATAGAAATTAAACAAAAAAACTTACGTAGTTGGTCAATATTCTAAGAATTAGGCAAAACCCTGTCGTCTGACATAGCTAATTGTACCGAACCTGGTCGGGTGACTTCGACCAAAGTATAAGGACATTCCCACTTGGGAGAAAGTATGTTGCGATTTGCTTAGCTCAATTTTTCGATCAAGAACCAAATCACCTCTGACTAAGCTACGAGGTTGCATTTGTTTTATGAAAATCTACCCTCGTGTGAAATTCGAGCACCGCACTTGACCATAACGTTGTGGTACCTTCGCATGGCTTGTTGATAGATTAATGCAATTGAACGCAAATAATAGATTGAGCATAATTCAAAACAAAAGGCTTGGTTTCGTTATTCGTTCCTCAAGGAAATTGGCGTCGTCGTGTCATCTTTCTTCTTGATCGTCTTTCATCAAAATAATCGGTCTGAGTTCCGTTAGCGCGAAAAATCGCGAGAACCAATTTTTAGTTACGGAGGAAGCATGGGCTTCAATGGGCTCCATAGACTACCCAAAAAAAGAATGGTCACACAGTTATCCACCACTTGCCTAATATTCTAAATCTTTTCCCACCCTCGAAAATTGATTAAGTGCAACTCATTTCACATCACACGCTACATAATCACTTAGTCAGTTTATATTTGCAACTCACATGAAATGATGACTCGTCGTCTCCGGAGACGGTGGTCGATGTGAATTCGACTGCCCATAAAAGCGAAGGAAGTTCTTGAACCTAAGCTCGACCGTTTATTAACTAGTCGAATACTCGGCGTTTGACCCCCTGCATTATGATACCATTGGCATGCTCAAGATGTTACACATGGCTCTTCTTGATCGTTACTCTACGGATGAGCAAGCTGAAGTGAAATGGACTTTGATACCAAGGTCATCGCGAATTCCTTGAAATTACCATTGGAGAAGCTCGGGTACCATTGTACCGTGTCATTATCGAAATTGTTTGGAGAAATGGGTACCATTGTCCATGATTATACGACTGGGTACACCAAATCGTGTAATCACGTTTTTTGTGAGGAACCTCTTAGCAGCCTCAGTTGTAGTTTTAACATCTGGCTCGGCTTTGATCCACTTTGTAAACGTGTCAATCATGACGAAAAGGAATTCGAAACCCCCGGGTGCTCTTGGGAAAGGTCCCAGAATGTCTAGTCCCTAGGTTGCAAAAGGCCAAGAAAGAGGAATTGTTTGCAGAGCTTGTGCCGGCTGATGTACTTGTCGGCTATGAAACTGACATTGTACGCACCGTCACGAGCTCTTTTGCATCATGAAGGGCAGTTGGCCAATAGTATCGTTGCCTGAAGGCTTTACCGACCAGTGTTCTGTAGGAATGATGTGCTCCACAGACTCCTCCATGAATTTTGGTTAGCAACTTAATGCCATCCGAGTGAGATATGCATCTCATCAACACTCCATGAGATCCTCGTTTATACAAGGTACGTTCGATTAGAGTGTATGATTTGGCTTTTTGTGCTATACGATCAGCCTCTATATCATCTTCTGGAATTAGGTCATGCTGAAGATAAGTGTAGATCGATGTCATCCAATCTCTACCATGATCGTCACCGATCTGTGGAGCATCTATGTGACCAGAATGAATTGGATTGACCTGATGTGAACCATTGATGTTCTCGAAAGGCTCAATTATCGAGGGTGAATCGAGTTGCTCAAGAAAAACTCTCAGCAGGACGGTTGACCTAGTGGAGGCCATCCGTGCCAACTGATCTGCTAGAAAGTTTTCCTTTCTAGGAATATATTAGATCTGAAAACCGAAGAAGTGCTTTTCGAGTTTTCGTACTTCCACCAGATAAGACGACATCTCTGTACTTGAGCACTAATACACTTTCCCTACTTGATTCGCTACTAGTTGAGAATCGCCTTTCACTAGCAATTTGCGAATCTCGAGCGAATGAGCTGCTCGAAGTCCTGCCAGCAAACCTTCATATTCTGCTACATTGTTAGTAGCGGGAAAGTTAAACTGGATGGCGTACTTAATGTGTTCGCCAGTAGGGGATATCAAGATGACTCCAGCCCCCGATCCTTTAAGCATTAATGAACTATCAAAGTACATTGTCCACTCGTCGTGGTGCTCGTACTCGAGTCCCTGCTTAGGTTCTAGGTTTGTCCATTCGACAATGAAATCTGCTATTGCATGAGACTTTATAGCTGTTCGTGAGATGAAAAGGAGATCAAACGTCCCTAGTTCAACTGCCCAATTTGCTATTCGTCCTGATGATTCCCTGTTTTCAAGGACTTGACCTAGGGGATATCCTATAAGTACGACCACTTTGTGGGCATGAAAGTAATGCCTTAGTTTCCTTGAAGCCATAAGGAGACCATAGAGCAACTTTTGTACCTGTGGATATCTTTCCTTTGGTCCATGTAAGACTTTGCTTACGTAATATACTGGTCGTTGAACGCTTTCACGTTCTACGACCAATACACCGCTGACAGCCTGTGGCGTTGTAGCCACGTAAATCAATAGTGTTTCTTCCGGTCTTGGAGAGACTAAGACCGGGGCGCTTGCAAGGTACTCTTTGAGTTTTTCAAAGGCTTCATTGACTTCTTTCGTCCACTCAAAACTCCCATGCTTCCGAAGAAGTTTAAAGAAAGGTAATCTCTTGTCACCTAACCTGGCTATGAAACAACTTAGCCCTGCCATACAGCCAGTTAGCTTTTGGACCTCTTTCTTTGTTGTCGGGAAACACATCTGATTGATGGCTGATATCTTAAACGGATTTGCTTCGATACCTCTAGCCGAAACTAGGAAACCTAGAAGCTTTCCAGCGGAAACCCCAAACACATATTTCTCCGTATTCAACTTGAGGTTATGTCTTCTCAAGTTTTTGAAAGTTTCGTGTAGGTCAAGAATATGATCGCCAGCGTTGATGCTTTTCACAACCAAGTCATCCACACAGGCTTATAAATTTTGACCTACCTGCGGGCTGAAAGTTTTCTGCATTAACCTTTGAAAAGTTGCACCAGCATTTTTGAGACCAAAAGACATTTTAACATAACAGTAAGTGCCATATGGAGTGATAAAAGAAGTTTTCTCCTCATCTTCTTTACTCATGTTAATCTGGTGGTACCCTAAATATGCATCTAAAAACTCGAGAACTCACTTTTGGAGGTGGAGTCTACAAGGTCGATCAATGCGAGGAAGGGAAAATCATCCTTCGGACAAGCTTTATTAAGATCTGTGAAGTCTATACACATTCGCCATTTCCCCTTATTCTTTTTAACCATTACAGGATTGGCAAGCCACTGAGGGTGATGGACTTCACGAATAAATCCAACTTTGAGTAGTTTGTCAATCTCCGACTGGATTGCTTCCTTCCGGTCAGGTGCAAAACACCTTAGCTTCTGCTTGACCGGTTTTTTGCTCTCCATCCTGTGCTCGATTACTTCCCTGGGGACTCCGGGCATGTCGGACGCCTGCAAGGCGAAAACGTCCTGATTTGCTTGGAGGAAAGAGACGAGCGACTCTTCCTATTTAGGGTTGAGCCCTTCTCCGATCAGTAATTTCGGAATGGACCTGTCAGTGTCTCCCAACCTGGCGTCTCTCGGAGAAGCACCTTTGTCGAGTAGCACCTCTTTTGTCTGATCGGATGGTTTGGGTGTCAATTTTGGTATGGAGTGCTTGACCTGCATTACAGAAGAGTCAACATTTCTGATCGGAAGCTCATCGACCAGTTCTAAAGATCTCCAATCGTGGCATAAGCCATCATTTGATCTCCTCGAACCATGACAACACCCTTTGGTCCTGACATCTTTAAACTCTGATAACCGTAATGCGTGGCTATTAGGAATTTTGCTAGAGCCGGACGGCCAAGGATCCCGTTATAAGCGGTCTCAAAATCAACTATGTCAAACGAAACCTTTTCTATTCGGAAGTTATCAGGACTTCCGAATGCAACCGGTAAGGACACCTGTCCTATTGGTTTGGCGGTAGAGCCAGGGACTATGCCATGGAAGGCATATTTTACTGGCTTTACCTTTGATTTAGGAACCTGCATTTCTTCCAGAGCTCCCGAGAATAAAATATTTAAAGAGCTACCTCTATCTATCAAGACTCTATTGACTTTGTAATTATTAATGGTAGGCTCAACTATAATAGGAAACCTACCCAGTCGAGTCGACGAGACGGAGCAGTCTTCTTTGTCGAAGGAGATTATTGTGTTCGACCACCTCGAAGGCTTGATGTTGATCGGAGACTCCGCTAGGTTGACCTCCCGCTCCACGGCTTTCAGATGACATCGCGAGTAGTACGATGAAGATCCTCCAAAGATCATGTCGACCGTGTGATGAGGTTCTTGGTACTCCATCTAATCGTCGCCATCTTTGTCTTTTTTGGAGCTTACTTCCCCTAACTCTTGTATTGAGGGAAGGGGGTCTTTACCTGCATAATAATCTTCCAACTTCTTTTGCAAAACACGGCAGGTGCACAAATCGTGCTCTTCCTATTGGTGAAGGGGGCACCACTTCTTATTCTTTTTATACCCGTCGGTCGAATTTTTGCCTTGCCTCGACCGGTATAGTCCTTCTTACCTTTGGTAAGCTTTTCTGGGACCGCTAAAACCTCCTTACCATCCATCTTGTGATGCTTCTTCTTCTTGAGAACTTTCTTATGCTTCTTTTCTTGCTTTTCTAAGCCAGATTGAGGAGTTTTGTCTTTTCGATCTATAGCTTCGCTCCTTTCGACCGCAATCTCCGGTTCCTCAATCCTACCTTGAAAGCCTGAATTACAGAAGACTCTGCAATCTCGGGTATGGAATTACGAACCTGGCTAAACCTCTTGATGTACTGGCGAAGAGTTTCTTTTGGGTTCTGCCAGATCCGATGTAGATCATCTTCCTTTCGAGGCGATCGTCGACGCCACGGAAATTCACGATTAAGAGATCGCAGAGTTATTCCCAAGTGTAGATTAATCCGACCGGCTGGTTAAGCAACCATGACCGGGCATATCCTTCTAGCACCGTAGGTAGGTAGTTGCCCATCACGTTTTCATCACCGCCGACCGCTCTGATGGCGGTGGTATAAAGCTAGAGAAATTCTAACGGGTTCTGAGACCCATTGAACTTGTCCATGTTGGCCGGTCGAAACCGGTTAGGCCAACGCACAGCCTGGAGCCCTGCAGAGAAAAGTTCGGCGACTGTGGTCGATTCATAGCGCCTTCTTTGGGAAGGTGCCGGATTGTGATCGGTCGGAGACCGGTTCCTTTGATTAGAAAACTAGGGCTCCGGTGTTCCGACCTGATCGCGAGCATTATGACACCCTTGATCACCTGCCTGGTTCAAACGATGTCGAAGATCGTTAGGACCAAGCGAATAATCCACTCTGCGAGAAGAAGGTGTATTTGTTCGGAACAATCTCCTTCCCTCATGACTCATTGGTCGGAATCGTCGAGGAGGTTGTGGTATCGATTGATTCCCAACATACGCATGTTGCCCTCTACTGAGGGAAGAATGCTGGGACGAAGTTATGGTTTGTCTTTGTGGTACCCTCTGTTCTCGGTATTCTTCCGTACGTTGTACGGTTTGCTGGAGAATCTCCGACACCTGTCCTACCAATTGGACAAAACCTAGAGCTTCTGCTAAAGCAGGGTCAGTATTATTTAAAATATTACAAATACGATGCAGGTTCTGTATCGTTACTGAAGGTCTCGGAGGATTCATCGAGGTTGTTGGCGTTCGCAGATCCGAACCTTCTCTTAACCTCGTGCCTGGCCGCACTTGACCTATCATCCTTGATGGGGCTGAACCTGGCGAATTAACTGATGGACGTCCATTAGTTCTGTTGCCTCTGGTAGCTGGTGCTTGATTGCCCGCGCCATCTCCATCAGTATGTGGTGGTGAGGCAGCGGGTGTAGGACCGTACAGGGTATTGCGATCAGTATTTCAAATCGCATTGAACTCATGTTTCCAGCATCGATCCTCCGAAGAGCTTTCACTGTACTCAGTGGAGAGCTTCCCAGTGCTTCTACCAGACATTTCCACGACGGAGATCGGTCGAAGATGAGCACCTCTTGAGGCCTCCGTGACGGACTTAGCCTGATACGGCGAACTACCGATCGTATGCTGAGCTTTATCATCCCTACTCGGCCCATGACCGGTGAGGGTTTCATCGACACCGTTACCAGATGTCAGTTGGCTCTTGGAATTTCCAGAAGCCGTTGGCGAATACCTGTCAGGCATGATGGTGTCAAGAGTGTATTGACTCTCGGATTGTAGGGCTGAGGTTTCATCACCTTTTTTGCCGGTCGGAAGGACCGGGGTTGGAGAGATTCTTGGACGCTTCGAACTGGTCGGAGTGGACTGTCCCTCGGGAAGAGCCAATTGTTGTAGTGGCGCATCCTCATCCATCTGCTCGACTTCGGTGTCATTAGCGACCTGCGAATCGGCAGAGGATGAAGATGACGACATCCAATTATCCTGCATGGCCAAGATGCAGGCGTCCATGTCGAGGTTGGAGTAGTCGTCCAGATCGAACCAATTATCCTCGTCCCAAGTTCGTGCCATGATCTCATGAACAGAAGGATGAGCGAGGATTTGGTGAGCAAAGAATTCCTTCAGAAGATTTGCGCATTCTTCCCCACGGACGGCGCTAGCTGTCGACGATCAAATCGCCGATCTTATGAATATATGAAGAAAAAAGAGAAAATGACACGTATCTCCTGGAAAGTAATGAGACTGCTCTTTATTGCTATGAACTGGCTATTGCAATGGGTGTCTGTAACCTAGACTGAAGACTAACTCGGGAATACAATGCTCTTCTGAGAGTGTTTCCCAATCTATCTTCACTGTTCCGGCCTTCTCCACTTTAGTCCGCAGTCCTCCTTATGTAGTTGATGAAGCGTTGGCGATTGTCTCAGGAGATCCTCCTTATGACAATGTGTAGTTGATGATTATATGTCGATGAGCCATTTGGCCGTATTACGTGTCTTAGAGTTAGATCGTCGCGTGGTATGGAATATACAACACATGAGAGAGAATCTATCTGGCGCTAGATCCAGATATCAGTTCAAAGGCTTTGTGAGCTTTTGACTGGTCGGAGACAAGATTGGGAACTGTCGGTGTATTAGAACCGATCTTACGTAAATATTATTTGATTCGGGGGGTCTCCTAGAGATGAAATCACGCAGAGTGGTTGACACGGGATGTTTAGACGAGTTCGAGCCTTCTCCGGAGAATAACAACCCTACTCCGTGTGTGTATGATTCTCGATGATCAAGCAAGAAACTAAGACTATTACAGAGAACATTACTTGTGTTTCTCCTTGATTTGCCCCCTTTCACCTTGATTGATGTCTTATATAGTCGTGAAGAAGTAGCCGTTTTGTCTGCGGAAGAGCGCCTAATTACGCGATAATGGGCGCATGATGGCGATAATTACCGCGCATTGGCTTCTTCGCGTGCGTATCTTCGAGGTAAAGGGTATTTAAGCACTATTACTACACGGAATAATAGTGCGTGTCCATTCCTTAATCAATTGGACCCACGCTTGTAGGTTTGATTATAAGGTGGTCGTGGTTTATTTGGTTGTAGTAGACTTACGACTAGGTATAAGTCGTAGGATATCGGGCAATAGTCGTAGAAGGACTTACATTGGGTAATGATCGTAGAAAGAGTTACGACCGGTGTAGTGGTCGTAGAGATTACGACCATGACATAGTCGTAGTAAGACTTACGACTATGGGGTGTTGTAGAAGATCTTACAATCACTTAGGTCTCCCTTATAAATATGAGGGTTAGACTATGTGACATCATATTTACCCATAATAAGAATTATAGATAAAAGATAAAATGAGGATTATTAGATCCTCGTCAGGAACCTTCTCCGACCAGGTTAGATATTGTGTAACCTCTGAAATCCTCACGATCAGTGAGGTTGTTAGCCTTAGGGGTTACGACCACGAAGATGTATGGTCCTTTATCTATTAAATAATAAGTAGATGTTTTAATCCTCGTCATCGTTCTAGCTCTACCAAAAGATTCATGCGCGTCTGCGCAGCTCAGTATTATTTTATGTCATATATAATTTGGCTTCTTAATCTCCCCCTTTTGGAAATTGCAATCAAGTTGCTTATAATTAAAGCACATTAAATCAGTGGTTCGAAACTAAATTTAGTGCAGCGCTGTTGCAGAGGCAAGTGAGTAGTAGTGCGGATTGCGATCTCTACATTAAATACGGCACTGGAAGTGATCTCCACTGAACGATCAAAAATCGAAGGTTCAAATCAATCAACACGGTATTTTGCTATAGCAAAATCGCTGACATGCATATTTTTCTGCTGCTACATTACTTGTGATGCAAAGAATCCGGATACGTAACAGTGCAGGTACGCAGACAGAGCTAGGTTGGGTTGGGATTCAGGTCGATATGCCATCGATCGGTCGCGTGCGTCTAACCACACGCGGAGTGCTGCAACCGATCTGATTAGCACTTGCCAGTGCAATAGGAATTAAATCCAACAATCGAACCAATACAAGGTTAGATGTTGTTTTCAGTCGTTAAATAGAGGGAGAAAGTGCATTAATCGTGCCAGCCTTTTCGTTTATCTTTGTTCGTAAGGATAACAGTGTTTTAATAATTTTCTGACCGTTGCCGTTAGACACTTGCATAGGAGCTAATTATTAGGATGGCAGGATCTAGCGGCAGCAAGTAGTATTAATTAGTAGACAGCTTTAGCGTTCATTGACTTTAGCAGTACACACGTGTCCGTATTTAGCGAGAAATTAAGCATGTGTTCATACTTCGTGAGATCTCAGTGTCTTCGATAAATATGAAGTGTGTATAAAGAACATGCACGTGTGTGTGTATGGGGTGGGGGTTGTGATCTGAGTGTGCCATCTGCCTTGTATTCTAAAAAAACAAGATATATATAGGAAATTCTAAAAAGGATGTAGGCTGGAGAGTTAGCAGAAAATAATCATACATGTTTTTCAGATAAAAATCCTGGAAACCGGGTGGCTCCCGGTAAACCGCGCGTCGTCAGAGGTCGGGGAGCCTTGGGCGGCGCCAGGGGTGCCTCTGGTGCACGGGTACCTTAAAAAATAAATGATCAAAAATAAATTATTTTTTTATTAGATACAAGCACTCAGCAGTTGGGTATTTGAATTGATCATTTCAACAATTCAGCCCACCAGGCCACCAACTAGATTAAATCGCCAGGCACTGAGACACCCACACCCACACCTTCTTAAGTCATTGTACAATCGATCACAAAGAGTACTATCACAAAAGACTAGTTGTAGAAGCTAGTGAAGGTTTTTGGCATCTGTTCCGACGAAACATTTCGGTTCTCGGTGCAACCTTTTGTTCCTGTCGTGGTGTCATCTCGGCTAGCTACAATCGCATGTGCACATGGAGAAACTTTTATTTTTCTCACATTCATATTATTATGCAAGTTATTTTCCAAATTGATTACTATAGTAATGATATACGAAAAAAATACTAGTAGATAATTTCCTCTGTTCTTTTTTTGACGTTTTTTTTATTTCTAAAGGGCAAATTCCTGGCTTCATTGGGCTATGCGTAGTTTGAACCAGGGAAAACTTTTTCAATAAAATTTCGGCGGTTACCGGCAAAAATCGGATTTACCGGACCCATCTGGTAAAATTTCCAACCGGCCAAATAAATTCAGATTTGCTAGTTTTTTGAACAAATATAAAGAAATTTTGTAACCATATGCAAACACAATAGTGCAAACACCCTTAGTCTTGAAGAGGTTGGTTTTGGGTTCGAACCTTGGCTATGCATTTTTTTTATGTATTTTTTGTTTGAAGTTCACAAAAAATCATATTTTGAATCGAAAATTTCGGCCGAAATAAATCCAAAAATTCTGGTAACCACCGGTAACCAGGTCTATCGCTAGGCTCTGAATTTTTTTCCCCAACCGATAATTTTTTCTTTTGTTTGAACTAATCGTACCTGGTATTGCTTTGTGTGTGCACTCCCAACACCAAATTCCTGACTCCGCTACTGCGGGGAGCCATCGGTTCTTGGTCGTAACCTGTGTGCCGCTACTGACGGATTGCAACTGCATGGCACGGTCGACACAGCCATGGCTGTAGGATCCATCCTTTCAGAAGAAAAATTCGTATCAAGTAGAATTAGGTCGACGTGGTTCGAAGTCGCACCACTTCACATGCATTGACATGTTTAGGATGATTAATACGCCCCTCTGATCTGCACGTGGATAGCTGCATAAATACCATTATGCATGTGTAGATGCTGAGTTCATGAGAAGTTGATGCCTTTTTATATTGGCCGTATTTATTCTAGCTAGCCGCCGGGTCGATCCGTTCCACCCAGCTGCAGGGGCCCCATTTCTCAAGTTGAGGTCCAAGCTAGATTACGAGTACAAATTCCCAAGCTCCTCCAACTGTTACATTCATTGCAAAGCGTCCAAAAAGGCACAAGGGACGAACGAGCGGGCTCGCTAGGCAGTGGCGGCAAAATTCTTTTTAAAAAAAATCATTGAACATCGATTTCAGCTTTAGAACAGTTGAACCAGTCCGAGATTTGACTGACTCGCCCCGATCACAAAGGCATGACTCGCAGCATGGAAGTACGGAACAATGCAATGCGCGTGTTGCGCATCACAAAGTATTTTTCTTCCGTGCGTCTTTGAAACATACTGGAACAGGAATCAGTTCCACAGGATTCTTGCAAAATTTCGGCATTGCAAATGGGCCAAATGTACTTACCACGCCCTGGGGAGCGGCCAACATCAGTTTTGATGAAATTTTTTAAAAAATATTCTAGTTTTTATTTCGAAATACAGAATAATACTATCTTTTTTCTGTCGCTCAACCGTTGAGCGACTTAGACATTTATCATTTAATGGTTGGTTTTAGTGTACATGTCGTTCACCTAGCAAGGCATGTATGTACACCGTTGGGCGACAAGTGTCAAGTCGCTTAACGGTTAAGCGATAGATGATTATTTTTATAAAAATAAAAAAAAATAGTATTATTAATGTATTTCAAAATAAAAATAGATTATTTATAATAAAAAAATTCTAGTTTTAATTTTCTTTGAATAAGCAAATATATAAGAGTTGGAGCACAGCTTATTTAGCTTTTTGGAACACAAGAATGTATTTCCCATGATTCCCTTGCGCAAAAGTAGATACAGTGAAACAGGGCGTTGTCACATGAGGTTTTTTTGCACTAAAATGGTACTGTTTTACAATAAAATAGTAAAAATAATCATCCACGAATGAATTACTAAAAATAACACTCATACAACGCTTAACAAGTCCATAGTAAGAGACGTCCACCATGTGGCAACCAGCCTATCATGCCCCACATGCGGCAGGGGTCTGGGGGTGGGAGCGCGATAAGAGCACATGAATCAACACGTTTGTGATATTATTTTTGCACTTTCGTTTAAGAGAGAGTTAGTTTTACTATTTAAAGAGAGTTAGTTTTACTGTTACGATACGAAACAGTTAAGATCAAGGGAAAAGCTCATAACACGTGCCTTGTTGGACAAAAAAGGGTTGAGAAAGGAGAGCTCGATTGATTCCGACATTACAAAGTGGATGGTCTCCGTTCCAATGGGTTCTCTCGGTGAACAGTGCCCGGTACAGCATGACACACGTCAATGGACGTTTGGTCCCAATGCTGGCTGGGATCATCTAAAACCATACATAGCTGTACGTGTGTAGCCCGAATTAACGCCCACCACACGCTAGCGCGACGCCGAGATAACGACACCATCGTCTGATTCTGATCTGCAACCACTCGCTGGGTTGTGTGGTTGTGCGCTAGTGTTGCGCGGCGACAAATATTACCACTAACAGTAAGCTAGAAACACACTTTAAAAAAAAGGAGATGAAGAACAGAGATTAGGATAGATAACTTAATAGTCAAGATGACCATAAATAGCGATGGATACTATCATTCGTGCATGGTTGAACTGCAATATGGAACGTGCTTGCTTTGCCTCGTGGCACATTTTTATTTGAACCCTAGCATAAGATCTAGCCAGGCGAGTGTCTGTCGATTTACATGTGACGAAATAATTAATGGTGGCCTACCGCTTGAATATGGCTGCTCCACTCGACGGCTTCGACGCGAAGACGTGCAGGCCGAGATCGTTCTGGCTGATTACTCCCCGGTCGATCCTTGATTTGTAGTACGTTTCCTGCGTAAAATGGAATCGCGTTAGTAATGATTAGTGGCGTATATACCTCCGAGAAGCAGTGTGTGTGTGCGCGCGCGCTTATGCTTCTGCCATCCTTTCGTTTTCTCGAGATAGAATATCATGAGCTAATTAATGATATTGGCACGCTGGTGCTGTTTTTGCCAAGCAAATATTCGAGGTTTTGGACCCTATTATCATCGAATTGAGAGGTGAATTGGTTTAAAACATCCATGCATTTTTCTGCCTGTTTGGATAATAGTTTGAGAGCTGACAAATTTAAATTTACCTTCAGATTGAGAATGAACTGCGGGACAATGCCCTCCTTAACCAAAGCGACTGCACAGCCACCCCACCCAGCTCCTGTAAGCCGTGCTCCAAGTGCTCCGTTGTCTCTGCATACTTTTATAAGCTCTTCCAACTCGGGGCAACTGACACAGTGGAATATGTCAGTATGTTAACATTTTTTTAATAACCTTGTCCTGTTGCCGATGGCACAAAAGTGTCCATTCAAGAGAGAAACGATATATTAAAATTTTACCTGCATTCATATAGCACACTGCAGCTATGATGACTTTCATTCATAAGATCACCTAGTTTTTTAAGCATATCTTCCTCACTGCAAGTAAATAATAGTAAGTGTCAGATCACCGAATTTGGAAGGGAAATGCTTGTGTGATGGCTAAAACATAATTATCCAGACCAAATTCCGAAGTTGAACTATGAGGGCCAGTGCAGTAAAAAAGAAGATGGGAAAAAACAAACAAGCAGATAATACATGGTGATTGAAGCTCAAAAATTAATGAGCACACCTGAGTTTTGACAAGACAGTATCCCTAAACGCATAAACCCGCCTTGCTTCAGAGTATACATGAGAGGCACGCTGAAATTAAGCAGACATTAGAAACTTAAGACTCAACTTTCATAAAGAGGAAATTAAGCAGACATTATAAACTTAGATGGAGGTGATTAGAATAAAGTCAAATAATCAATTGTGTTGACATGGAATGGTAAAATATGGGGGAAAAACAAACTTTTGAATCTCCAAAAGGAGTTAAGTGTTAAACTCTGAGTAGAATGCCATACGCATCTTCATGGATTTCTGTAAGAAAACGCATAACAAGGTAATGAAACTCACCTGAAATAATTTGTAATGCTTCGCAGCTCTTAAAACATTCAAGGAAGTTTGAGAGCTCTGGAACACAGATGCCAGGCTTTGACCAGTAATTTTCTCTATTTCCTCTTCTGTATATGGCTCCTCATGTAATAGGTTCTGCAAAGTAGCACAATAATCAGACAAATACAGTAAGACTAAGCATATAAAAACGTACTCTTGCACAGCACTATTTTCTGAAATATATATATGACCAAATATAGAATAATTTCTTATCCTTAGAAGAAACAAAAGCAAGAGAGCATTAAATGACCGTCACAAACACACAATGACATAGCCCAGTACCAAATTTTATTTTTGAACAAGGAAAAATATAGCCGAGAGGCTCTGTTGCAAGGAAAAACACACTGCACACAAACCACCGATTAGAATTATTACTCTGATGCTCCCAATCCATCAAAGCAACCTTGGTTTGTTCTCCTACCCATAACGAAAAGCAGTTCTAGAAACATACTGCAAAGGTCCAAATTTCACCATTAGGCAGCACTAACTGCAGCTGTCAGATCTAACCAGCATAAATTGGGCCAACTTCAAGATGAGAGATGGTTCACCAAGGCTTTGCAGTACTTCAAGTACAAAAGGATGATCTACAGGAAGGAACTTATTAATAAAAAATCTCCACAACTTGCCTTCTCACTACTTTTGAAAGCTATGGTTAGCAGACATGACTATAAAGTGGAAATAGTTATGATTGAAAACATATCAAGAACTCCACTGTGGAAAATAATTGTGAGAGACACACATCTGTTGCTATAAATTGGCAGGACTAGGTGTTTGGCTATCCAAAGTTCCAAACACCTACGGACATTACAGGGGAAATATGGGATTCAGATACAAATTTTGTACTTGGGCTGTCATGCTATCATCTCATCGTATGTTTCTGTTTGTATTTTGGCTATCACGCTATCATCCCATCCTATGTTTCTGTCTGTATTTGTTGTGGCTTAAGATGAATTGGCAATGTTAAGACTTTGGATGCCTCTTTCACCGCCATCACTTTTTTTTTGTTATAACAATGTTTGATTGCTGGATACTTTGAAGTCTACATGTTAAATCTGATGCATTCATTATACTATTTCTTTCCCAGGTTTATAGTCTGATGAGTCATGATTTGCCTTGGATGATCACGCTGCTGACAGAAAGGATCATTATTTTAATATATATAACCGTGTCTCCATGTCGATGTCGGCAGTTTTTGGAGAAATTCGAGAATTGCTGTATCCTTATTGTGTCATGTAGGGCACCCATGTCTGTAGAGTGGTGCAACATAGACAAACATGCCTTGTACCGAAAATCTCTTTTCAGGAATGAATAAAGAAGATGGAGCACACATATATTCTTCATGAGCAAATACACATTTCTCACAGCAATAACCTAAATTCTTGGTAAAGTTTCGTACCTTCACAGCAACTCCAGGATCAGAAGAACCTTCTTTGCCAGCAAAAGAGACACATAACCCCTCAACATCAGAGAGGGTGGTAACAGAGGAGACAGCTTTTTTCATATCCATTCCTAGTTTGATGGCAAGAACAATCTGCAAAAAAAGCAAAAGAAAAATATTAGCTCAATAAATGGAAAATGAGAAGGGAATATCAACATTCTGTTTTTGTAACTAGTGGAATGCTCAAACCTAGTTCCAACAATGAAAACACAAAATAACATAATATCGTCCCAAGAAGTTAAAATTACACATGTTCCCGAGCGCTTGCATTATGCAATATAATGGGAAGGCATCTGAGAACATTTGAGTATTCTTAAGACCAGGGAAGGGAATCCCGGTACCGGACTACTCCCCGCCGGTCGGCCGGGAACGGTAACTGGCCGGTTACCATTTAAACCAGAAAAAAACAGGATAAAAATCGTTTGAATTTGATTAAAAACCAGCCGAATTTCAACAATTGATATTTGAACTTGTAAAACTCGAGAAAACCGGCCGGGATTTTTTTTCCTATCGCCCGGCCGGTAACGTTTACCCTGCTTAAGACATTCATTTCGAAACTAAAAATACCTTATAGCTGCCAAGCGACACAGGTTTAATAAAAGGTGTATGGAATTATCCAGCATTCTTTATACACGCTAATTTTGAAACTAAAGAATCCCTTACCGCTGCCAGGCGACACTCCACAACACGGTTGTTGTAGTTTGTAGCAGCAGTCTCTGCTTTCTTGGACTCTGCCAGACAATGGGCGATCACAAATGTACCACCTGGAGGCAATTGCACATCGGTTGCATGGATTGGATTGAAATCTATCAACTCAGCGAATCCAGGTTTGGCCATGATAGATATAGCCTGGAAAAAAGTTATAATGAAATGTTAAAAGAGAACTAGATCAATTGTATTAAGCAAAATTGAAGTAATTCAAAATAAGGACGGTGGCCTAAAGCATCTTGTTCATGCATTAAAGAATTAAACAGTATGCCTTGTTCATGCAGTAATATACCAAGTTCTAAAGGCTTTATTGAACCTATTCCTCTCATGACTCATGACTCATGACTAGGATCTCAACCCAATCCTTGGAATCACATTGTTTTTGTATGTAAGCATGATATACAACAAGATCTTCAGAAAGTAAAGCTTAATTTCTCTGATTCTACAAAGAACAAACCTTACAAACCTCGTAATCTGCTGCCAGGATTTCCCTAGTGTTCCATTCCATTAGTACAGGTACAAGATATTATGCACTAAAGGAAATCAGCTACAAATCAGTACTGGCCATTGAGTGATAACCAGTTTTAGACTACCAATACATAAGCTAGCCCCCATAAATGACAATGTTTTGTACATAAGTACTGTGATCGACTTTAAAAATGGCATAATTTAGGTTATGAAAAGAAAAGGGAAATACCATAAGTAGCCCAAAATAGAAATTTTAGATGGCACCACTTACCTGATCCATGCCCCCAGACTGTGTTCCAATATGGCACTCAGATTGACAAGTGAATTGAGCAACTTCTTTCTGCATGATTTGAATGAAACAATTAAAAATAGGAACGGATCTCTAGCACCTTGCCATGTTAGGCACACAAAAAAATATAGAAAATGTTATTTCTCCAGTTTGCACTAGTTAAGTAATTATACAAGCGCAAACAGCGCATATTACTTCTGCTCCACCATCACTACTTAGTACTTACATGTCTGGTTTTTTTATAAACGAGTACTTACAAAAACAAAGAGGCACTCCTTTAGGTCAAATTTTATGATGCAACTGTTAGACTGAACCTTAGTTTATTCCAATGGACCAAGGGCCAATATATGCAAGTTACATGTGTAGCCAAATATGCAAAGAACACCCTATACAAGAGACTAATACTGCATAGCTAAGGCATATCTAACCCCCTCAACAAATGGTGGATCAACAACATTGAGTTTGGAGAGGCAGAAGCTGTTCTGAGCTCTAGTCTGCGCCATGATAAAGAAATCTGCTAACTGAAGTTTTGAAGGCATATACTGAAGAACAACAACTTGCTCCTGCACCTGCGATCTCATGTAGGAACCATCTGCTAATTGAAGTTTTGAAGTCTACTCCAAGCACATGATGAAGAATCTGCTAACTGAAGTTTTGAAGGCACAAATGAAAAGCAACAACTTGCTCCTACGCCTGTGATCTCATGTATGAAGCATCTACTCCAACGTGCTTGGTGAGCACATGCTTCACTGGATCACGAGCAATGCTGATCGCACCGGTACTGTCCGATAAGAGAGGAGTCGGTGCAAGAATAGAAACACCGAAATCCTCAAATAACCATCGAAGCCAAGTGATCTCAGCTGTCAATGACGTCATGGCTCGCAATTCAGCCTCAGCACTCGAATGAGAAACGACAGTCTGCTTCTTAGACATCTAAGCAATCAAAGAGGAACCAAGGAAAACACAACAGACAAGAAGAGAATGACGATCAAAATGATTGCTAGCCCAGGTTGCGTCAGAATACGGCTGAAGCTGCAAAGAGCTGGAGCGAGGAAACAAAAGGTGACAACTGATGGTCTCGCAAAGATATCGCAAAACACGAAGAAGGTGACTGTAGTGGAGCTGAGTGGTAGCCGAAACGAACTGACTCAGAACGTGAACTGGGCAAGAAATGCCAGGTCGAGTAATCCCAAGGTAGACGAGGCTCCCGACAAGATGGGGCAGTGAGTGGGGTCCTCAAGAGGCTCACCATCAGTGGGCCAAAGGTGAACACCAAACTCCATAGGAGTGTCCACCATACGCCGATCAGTGAGACAAGCGCAAACAAGGAGATCCTGAATGTACTTCTCCTGGGAGAGGTAGCCCTTAGGCGTAGAAGTGACCTCAATCCCAAAGAAGTAACGAAGAGAACCTAAATCAGACATCAAAAACTGCTCACTAAGACGCTCCTTCACAAAATCAATGTACTGACTCATCCCCAGTAATGGTCATATCATCCACATAGAGAAGGAGGATCATCCGACTCCGACGAGATGTGCGAAGAGAGCAGGATCGTGATCACTAGCGAAGAAGCCGGTAACAGTGACAATAGAGGAGAAGCGGTCAAACCAAGAGGCTTGATTGAGCCCATAGAGAGAGCGACGAATGCGACAAACCGTACCATCAGGGGACAGAATGCTCAGGGGCGACTACATGTATACCTCCTCACGCGACTCACCATTGAGAAATGCATTCTTGATGTCCAGCTGAGAAATGGGCCACTGTCGAACAAAGGCCATAACAAAGAGTGCGAACAGTGGTCATATGGGCGACAACAAACAAGACAGTCTGTATCTGAACCACACCGCGAAGATGAGTCTCCTCAGCACGAACACCCGTGAGGGCCTCCACCAAGGTCGAGCGCAGGTGGCGAGTTAGGAGCTGAGCACTCATGGTCTCGAACTCAGGCCGAAGACACATCAGGAAGTTGTAGAGACGGTGAGTCTCCTAGTAAGCTCAGAGCCGCACATAGCAGGGATAAGTCCGACAAATATCCGATCCCAGATAGTCGAGCTGACGCCACACCACATACATCTGATGATAGAAGGCGTCCATGGTGGCATTGAGTTGCTGAAGGGAGCGCACCTGGTGCACAACGAAGAGGTACATAGCATTACTCGTCGGCTGGTAGTGAGCTCGAAGGCGCTCCCACATCAGCTGAATAGTCAGCAACTCCACGACATCCATTGAGATGGCCATAGGCATGCTTCCCACCAAGATGGCGGTAGCACAAGCTTCGGCATCCTGTCATCTCTCATAAGTGTACAGCTCAGACTGATAGAGCTCTAGGGCCTCCTCCAGAGAAGCAATGGCAGCCTCCTAAGCAGCTTGATCCAGACCAGCAGGAAGAACACGCAGAACGAGCGACGTAGGGCGAGACAGACAGGGTTGCTAGCTGGTGAGGTGACCCCAGAGGCGCTGGTTATTGATATGAGGAGCCTTGGTGAGCGGCTTATCTATCACGAAGAAAAAATTTGCTAATCACAGATATGTCAAATGGAACTACAGGCACGTAATCCAACCTACAATGGACTTTACGACTTTTCAAATATGTAGGTTTGGATACCTTGGTTTCTCCGAATCGCAACTTTCATTCTAAAGTCATCGACAGTTTTATAACATTGATTTTGTTCCTGATTCACGACAAGCTAGTTTGGATGATCTGGGCATAGAAAATTAAAGGCTACAAGAAAGCGGTTCATGGATGCCTTAGGTTTGAAGGAGTCAAGGGTGTAAGGATCCATTTGCAGAACCCCTAAACCTTGCTCAAATAGATGAGTTCTATGATCGAGAATAATCCTCATTCTTGCGGTAAGGTGACAGGACTCCTTCCTCCCTAGTATTATTAAGCAGAATCATGAGATCATCATTCTTCCCTAGGAGTGGGAACAATGATGAAATCCATGGGAGGGCATGGAATGCGATTCAAGACATAATGGAGGCACTCGCCTGATGTCATAGATCTTATTTTGAGAGAGATTGACACCCAAGGGAGACAAGACTAAGAGTATTTATTATGCTCCCTACATAATGAGGCTTATCAAGAGCATAATTGAATTCAATACTCCCTGTGACATAGAACATAAAGAATACTGCAGACCAGGACGCCCTCCTCCTCCCGCTCCAGCTTGCTCCTCTGCTCCTCCTGCCCAGTGGCTCCTCCTCCACCTCCTCAAGATCGAGGACGGTGGCTCCTCTCAGATCCCTGTGCTCAAGACTCGCCCTAGCAGCGATGCTTAGCCTTGGTGAGCGTGGATCGATTCGCTCATCTCAGAGGCTTTTCAGCAATTGCATTTCTCGATTAGATGAGTTTGAGGTCGCTACCACATCCGTGTTTGATGCACATGCTCGCTCAGATGACAGATCTGCGAGCAGATTTCACTGCTTTCCAGCAGCAGCAAGCGCCTCTTTATTATCAACGATCTGGACGTGGACCTCACCTTCCCTCTTTCTTTTGGCGACGAGACCAGCCTTCATCCTCTCAGGATCCTCTGCCGAGTAGTAGCCATTTGTTCTATTTAGGTCATTAGACCTTGTATGCACAAAAATTGTAATATCTTTTATGACTACTTGGTTGTATGACTCTCATTTTGGCTATGTTATCTTTTGCTACTCTGTGTGAGAACGTGTTTTTTATGTCATGATTTATGTTTGCATGAGATGTGGATGAGATGTGATTATGAATGAATATATTTGTGGTTGATTATATCTTCTTGTCTCTGTCATTGGATGTCCTCTTTACAAGAGAAATTTCATCAAATTTTATAAAAATCTCTCTCAAGCATTGTTCTTTATGTTCTCTCAACATAGTTTGTGAAAATTGTTAAAAAGAGAGGTTATCTATATTTCTTTTCAAAAGGGGAGGTTAGTTGAATATGTTTCAACTATCATTTCAAGTGGTTCTCAATGTTTTGATTTAAAATGGGAGAATGTTATGATCAATAGGTTTGTAACCTATCTTTGTTTCTCCTCTCACTTCTTGAGAACAAAATTCCACCTTGGTCATATAAGTTCAATTCATACTTTTTGTGACCAACCTCTTTTTTTTTTGCAAGTGGTATCGTTTTGCAAATACTCCTTTTGGCTAAGCTTTATCTTGTGCTTTTGGGTGATTTATGCCAAAAGGGGGAGAATGTTTATCAATATTCATTTGGATGATTGATTTGTTTAGACATGCCAAAAGAGGGAAAATATATGCATTAGCTCTGTAAAAGGGAAAATGTTTTCATATGCATTTTGTTTAATGCTTTATGTTTCACCTCATATGATGCATAGACATAGTTCATTAGTTTAAATTCTTATCTTATGTATATGAATATCCAAATGTTGTTATTGATAGCATGAGTCAGTGAATCACCAAAAAGGGGGAGATTGAAAGATCTAGACCCGCCATTATGAGTTAATGGATTGTTTTGATGATTAATGACAAATCCAAATATGAGACTAACTCTTTGTCCAAGTATTATCTTTGTGTAGTCTCATTTGGATATAAAGGTGAAACACAACGAGGTATGCAATCGACATCTAAATCTTATATATTGTTGCATTTCTCGGATCCAAAATATAGGATTGAACTCAACCATAAGTCAAACTTGAATATGTGCATATGATCGTATTACACATTTGTGTATGCACACATTTAGGGAGAGTTTTATCCTATACTTTGTGGTTTCATTAGTATTGATCCATATTCCATTCTCCACATTTATTGGGATCTTTACGTTGAAACAAAACCTTTAAGTATACAAAACTTGTGTAGTTTGTATATACTCATGTTATGAGTATATAGAACTTGTGTAGTTCTTGTATACTCATGTTAGAGTATATATAACTTGTGTAGTTTATATATACTCAATTGTTCTCTCATTTATCTTCATTAAATTTATGAGAATTTTAGTGGTTATCATCAATTACCAAAGAGGAAAGATTGAGGTATCTTGTCCCACCATTATGAGTTAATGGTATGGCCGCTCCGAAAGTTCGTCCCGTTGAACCGAACATGGGGGAGCAGGATGGGAAAGGAGCCCGCCATCAGTGGAGACACGACGTGGCGGCGAACACAGAGCAGCTCGGCAACTGCAGCTAGCTCGGGAGCTGAGCAGCCTCGATCCACGCGGGGCAAAATAGAGGAGGCGCGATCCGAGTTGCCTCCTCCAGGCGAGTTGTGGCGACGGTCCAGAGAGAGGGCGGCGGCTGCAGCGCGAGCAGGGAGGGACGTGACGAGATCAGAGGCAGCAGTGGCGGGAAGGATCCAGAGCAGACGGAGCAGCTCGACAACAGCGTCGATCCGGAGTCGAGGCGGCGGTCGGGTCTAAGGCATCAAGCTGAAGTAGAAGCGGCGACGGTGTCCAAGGCACCAAAACAGAGGCCTAAACCTAACCTTACTCTAATACCATGTTAGATTGAACCTTAGTCTATTCCAATGGGCCAAAGGGCAATATATATACAAGTTACATGTGTAGGCAAATATGCAATGAACACCCTATACAAGAGACTAATATTGCATAGCTAATACATATCTAACAGCAAGTCAGCAACCAGCACGCCAATTTTCCAAAACTCAAAAATTACCATTTACATGTCTATTTTTTCCGATAATGAATACTTACAAAAAAGAAAGAGGCACTTGCATTTTGCCAAATTTGTGATGCGATTAGCACATCAATTTTCCAGAACTCAAAATTTATTATTTACACCATTCATATCATACTTATATAGTGTGTTAGTTTATCGTTGCAATTTCTTCCACGACAGTTAGGCTTCAAGCCTCCACCAAAAGCTTGCATTTGTTAGAGATATATGTATAGTTGTGTTATTCCCCATTGTTATAAGCGGTTATTTGCATATTGTACTTGTCTATATATACTGGCCCATTGGCCACCTGAGAATACAAATTACTATTCCTAACATGGTATCAGAGCCCTAGGCTTACCTCTCCGGACATGCAACTCGTCCTGCCCTAGCCACCTCTGCCAGCCCCCATCTACTTGCCCTAGCCACCTCTGGCGGCTTCCTCCACCCGCCGCGTCGCTAGGCCGTCCTTTGGCCGCCTCAGTCGCCTCCCGTGGTAAATCGCAGACCCGATCTGCCGTCGCCGCCTCGGTAGCCTCTTCTTGCCGACACCGCCCGTTTCATCGCCGCCATTGCCGAGAGCCGCGGCGCATAAACCAGTCACCGCGTGATGAGGCCGCCGCCGGCCGCTGCTTAGGGGACCGCCCGTTCGGCATCACAAGCCGTTGCTGTTCGAGCGCCGCCGCCGCGCCGCTTAAAGAGCGAGGGGAACCTAGTTCACCCTCGTTTGACATCTGGCCGTAGGGCCGAATCAATTTGAATCGGCCGATATTTAAAGCGGTAGCTGGAAAAAAAACGTCGGTCTGATCACCGCGCCGTCGCCGCCTATTAGACTACGTTACCTTGGTCGCCGCGCCGTCCAGCGCCGCCTACCAATGCACACCGCTTCCTCCTCGCCATTGCCGGTGATCTTGATGGTGTTAATTACACCGACTTCGTGTCTCACATGCGCATCCACATGCGTGGTCTTCGACTACAGGCGTCTCTCTCGGCGATGTCACCGCGCCTTGCCTACTCCTCCGACGGAGACCTCGTCATTCTTGCGCCTCCGACGACTAACAAAGTGTTGTCGAGGCTGCTGGCCTTGCTGATGAGAAGGTCGCCTCTGCCTACCAAGAGGCTCTTGATTCCTACATGGATCGATTGACCGCCTAAACTTCGGTGGTGTGGCGGCGCCGATTGCTGCTTGTCTTCATCGCCCGATGTCCACCTCGATTTTATTACGAGGTTGTGGGACTCCTTCACGCCTGATGTGGACTCACCTTCGTCAGCGCTACAAACCCTCTGGAGATGTTCTCCACCTGTCAGTGGTTCGCCGGGAGCACTCTCTTCAGCAGGGTGATGGTACTGTTGACGCCTTCTACGCTCAGAGTTCTGTTTGTGCGCGTCGGTGGACTCTCTTCGCGACCTTCTTGGTTGGCGCTCTGTTCATCTTTGCTGTCAGACGTGCTAACCTAGAGTTTCAGCGTATCTACGAGTTCCTTACTCGCCTTCGTCCTGAGTTCGAGCAGAGGCGTGCCCAGCTTTTTGCACGCCACCCTCGTGTCACTCTTTTGGAGGCTCTTACCGAGATACGTGCAGAGTAGACTCATCCGAGTGGTCTTTGTGCGATGCCACTCCCTCCGCGCTCATTGCCGTCCACTGCTACACCGATCGCTCCACGTTTGACATGCTGCATCCTCCGTGGCCGCCACGGTGGTGGTGGCCGCCTCCATCCGAGGTGGCCGTCCTCGCCGCTTCCTATGCGACAAGGTTGGCCACGTTGAGTCGATGCTATAAGCGGCGGCATCTTTCACGCCGTTCTTCTCCTAGCACCGCACCGTACTTCTACATTGGCGTCTGCGATCGACTCCTTGGCAGCTCTCATCGACCAGAGATAGCCGGACTTGACGTCAGGTTGCCGCGTGTTCTCGCTCGGCGAGGTTCAGAGGTTACGCTCATCGACTCTTACCGCAATGAGAAACCACCTCCTACACGGTCAGTACCTCCCATGGATTCTTGAATCGTGACATCATTCCACATGACTTCTGATTCTTCCATTTTGTCTTTCATTACACCTCTTGATTCCCCTGGTCGAGAACCTCTTAGCAACTCATCCTTTCATGTTCCTTCTGTTGCTCATGTTCCTCGCCTAACCATGCATCTTCTTTCTGCTGAACATATTACTGACCTTGGTTGTCGGGTCATTCTTGACTCTGACTCTTGTTGTGTTCAGGACCGCCACACAGAGGCTCTGGTTGGTTTTGTCCCTCGGCGCCTTGACTCACAGCGTCTCCGGGAGCTTGACTGGCTTCACCTTCCTTCCACTGCCACCGTCGCCGCCAGTCTTTCCGCTTCTGCCACTTCGTCTACCAGCTCTTTCCAGTAGTGGCATCACCGTCTTGGTCATCTGTGTGGATCTCGTTTGTCATCTTTAGTCCGTCGTGGTCTTCTAGGGTCTGTCTCAAGAGACGCGTCTTTAGATTGCCAGGGCTGTAAGTTAGGGAAACAGATTTAGCTTCCCTATTCTCGTAGTGAGCCTGTGTCTTAGTGACCATTTGATCTTATTCATTCAGATGTTTGGGGTCCGGCTCCCTTCCTTTCGAAAGGGGCCCATCGATATTATATCATTTTTATAGATGATTTCTCTCGCCACACTTGGATATATTTTATGTCTTCTCGTAGTGAGGCCTTGTCTATCTATAAAAAATTTGTTACTATGGTTCGCACACAGTTTTCCACTCCTATTCGTGTCTTTCATGCTGACTCTGCTGGCGAGTACCTCTCGTTACTGCGACTTTCTTCTTGGCGAGGCACCTCGCTTCGTTCTCTTATCTTGGTACTCATGCTCAGAATGGTGTCGCTGAGCGTAAGCATCGTCACCTCCTTGAGACGGCTCATACCTTGATGATTACCGCCTCTATTCCACCCCACTTTTGGGCCGAGGCCGTCTCCACTGCCACCTATCTCGTCAACATTCAACCTCTTCTGCTCTTCAGGGTGAGATCCCGGTTGAGCGTCTCTGTGATCTTTCTCCATACTACTCTGTCCTTCGTCTGTTTGGTTGCGTTTGCTACGCTCTCCTTGCACCTCGAGAACGGACCAAACAGACTGCTCAGTCTGTTGAGTGTGTTTTTATGGGATATAGTGCCGAGCACAAGGGCTATCGGTGCTGGGACCCTGTTGGTCTACGGATGCGGATTTCTCGGGATATGACTTTTGACGAGTCTCGTCCCTTCTACCCACGTCCTGCCTCTCCTTCGGTTTCCTCTGTGAAGTCCCTGTCTTTTTACTTTTCCAGATACACCCATCTCTATCTTGCCCTCGTCCACCCGTCCCACTGAGTCTCCACATATACCTCCTAAGGCTTGTCGTCGCCTGCTTCGTCGCCTGCGGCTCCTCTCACTCTCTTTTACCCTTGTCGACCTCGTATTGTGGCTCTTCCAGATGAGCTATCTTCCCCTGATGTTTCATCTTCTCCTGATGCTCCATCTTCCCCCGATGGGTCATCATCTCCTCGCTACGGTCTCCGCGATCGTCGATCGATTGACCGCTTTGCCGCTTTGATTTTCTTTGGTGTAGCTACCCATGAGTCTGTCTCCTACCGGGATGCTATTACTCACCCTGAGTGGCAGCATGCCATGGCCGAGGAGATTGCTGCTCTCGAGCGTACTGGTACTTGGGATCTTGTTCCTTTTCCATCTCACTCTCGTCCCATCACGTGTAAGTGGGTCTATAAGATTAAGACTCGCTCTGATGACTCTCTTGAGCGCTATAAGACGCGTCTTGTTGCTCGTGGCTTCCAGCAGGAGCATGGTCGTGACTACAACGAGACTTTTGCTCCTGTGGCCCACATGACCACTGTCCGCACTCTTTTTTCGGTAGCATCTGTTCGCTATTGGTCCGTTTCTCAGCTTGATGTCAAGAATGTCTTTCTTAATGGCGAGTTGTGTGAGGAGGTCTACATGCATCCGCCACCTCTCTATGGCCTTAAACAAGCCCCTCGTGCTTGGTTTGAGCGCTTCTCCTCTGTGGTCACTGCTGCTGGCTTCTCAGCTAGTAATCATGATCTTGCTCTTTTTGTCCCCACTTCGTCTCGTGGTCGGACTCTTCTTCTATATGTTGATGATATGATCATCACCGGAGATGATTCTGAGTACATTGCCTTTGTCAAGGCTCGTCTGAGTGAGCAGTTCCTTATGTAGGATCTTGGTCCTCTTCGTTACTTCCTTGGGATTGAGGTTACTTCTACTCCATATGGTTTCTTTATGCCCCAAGAGAAGTATATTCAGGATCTTCTTGATCGCACTTCTCTCACTGACCAGCGTACTGTTGACTCCCATGGAGCTCAACGTTCATCTCTGGCACTCTGATGGTGAGCCTCTTTCTGATCCGACTCACTATCGTCATCTTGTTGGGAGTCTTGTCTATCTTGTTGTTACTCGTCCGGATATCACTTATCCAGTCCACATTCTGAGTCAGTTCGTCTCTGCTCCCACTCAGGTCCACTACAGTCACTTTCTTCGAGTTATGCGATACCTTCGTGTGACTATCTCCCGCCGTCTCTTCTTTCCACACTCTAGCTCGTTACAGCTTTAGGCTTATTCGGATGCTACTGTGTTTTTCTTGGTGGTTCTCTCATTGCCTGGAAGACGAAGAAACAGACTGCAGTATCTCGTTCGAGTGCAGAGGCTGAGTTACGAGCTATGGCTCTCTTGACAGCAGAGATTACATGGCTACGGTGGTTACTTGAGGATTTTGGTGTTTCTGTCACTACACCAACTCCTCTCTTGTCGAAGATCAGTGCTATCAAGTGTGCAGTGACCACTGTGAAGCATGAGCTCACCAAGCATATTGGTGTTGATGCTTCCTTCATGAGGTCTTGTGTGTGTTATAATACAACTTCTCAATGTATTAGATCAATACTGTAGTATATATATACTACATTACAAACCCTAACAAGGGCTAATGGGCCTTATGGCCCATAAATACATATGGGCCATATATACATATACATAACACCCCCCTACAAACCTAACATGAGTCAGGAGGATCTGAAACATTGAGTTTGGAGAGATGGAAGCGATGTTCTCGAGTTTGAGCCTTAGTGAAGAAATCAGCGACTTGAATCTCAGAAGGCACATACTGAAGAGCAATAGTCTTCTGTTGACAATGAGAACGTGTGAAAGATGCATCCACACCAATGTGCTTAGTCAGCTCATGTTTCACTGGATCAGTAGCAATCTGTATAGCACTAGTGTTGTCACACAGGAGAGATGCAGGGGTACTACATGATACACCAAGATCAGCTAACAACCAACGAAGCCAAACAATCTCTGAAGTAGTAGTGGCTAACGCTCGAAACTCTGCCTCAGCACTAGACCGTGAAACTGCAGTCTGTTTCTTGGATTTCCAAGCAATAAGTGAAGACCCAGGAAATATGCAATAGCCTGAGACAGATCGTCTATCAACAGGATCACTCGCCCAAGTCGAGTCAGAGTAAGCATGAAGCTGAAGCTGAATCGACCGAGAATAAAAGAGACAATGATCAACAGTCCCTCGTAGATAGCGCAACACACGTAGTAGGTGAGCATAGTGAGCGAGCGTGGGAGCGTAAACAAACCGTGGCTGAGCACATGAACAGAATGAGCAATGTCAGGACGTGTGACTGCAAGGTAGATAAGGCTCCCAACAATATGACGATAACGAGAAGGATCTTCAAGCAAAGTGCCATCAGTAGGACGAAGCTGAAGATGAAGCTCCATAGGAGTAGCAGCTGTCCGACTGTCAGTGAGACCAGAACGAGCAAGTAGATCCTGAATATAGCTCTGCTGAGATAGATAGTAGCCATCATCTGTGTGAGTGAACTCAATCCCCATAAAATAATGTAGAGGACCCAAATCTAATATCAAAAACTGCTCACTGAGTCGTTGCTTAACAAAAGCAATATATTCCTTTTCATCTCCAGTAATCAGCATGTCATCAACATAGAGTAAGAGCATAGTACGACCACGTGGAGATGTATGAATAAACAATGCAGGATCATGATTACTCGGGGAGAAACCAGCAGTTAACACAACTGAACTGAACCTCTCAAACCAGACACGAGGAGTGTGTTTGAGACCATAAAGCGCACGACGAATGCGACAAACATGACCAGCAGGAGCCACAACACCCTGAGGTGGAGCCATATAAACCTCCTCCTGCAAATCACCATGAAGAAAAGCATTCTTCACATCCATCTAAGAGATAGTCCAAGAGCGAACAGCAGCCACAGCGACAAGAGTGCGAACCGTTACCATATGAGCAACAGGAGCAAATGTCTCATCGTAATCACGACCATATGACTGCTGAAAACCACGAGCAACTAGTCGAGCCTTGTATCTCTCAACAGAACCATCAGATTTCGTCTCAACTTTAAAAATCCACTTGCAAGTAATAGGAACGGCATGATGCGAGTAAAGGAACAAGATCCCATGTATAAATGCGATCCAGCGACCAACTCCTCGACCATAGCTAAGCGCCGCTCGGGATGAACAACAGCCTCCTGATAAGTGTGAGGCTCAAGCACAACAGCAGTAGAAAGAAAACCATATCTGTCAGGAGCAATAATAGTAGCACGATCACGAAGCTCATACCGAGATGATGGTGCCGGTGGAGGATCATCAGAAGGAGTATCATCAGTACTAGCCATGCCATCAAAGGAGGAAAAAGTAGCAAGCTGAGTATCAGGAGAAACCCTAGACCGACGAGTATAGTAAAGAGGAAACGTTGATCTGACTAAGGATGGAGAGGAAGACTCCACAGAAAAAGGTGTATCAGACGAAACAATGGGCGGAAGATAAAGAAAAAAGAGAGACTCAGCGGGAGAGGAGAACCGAGTGGAAGAAGAGTAAAAGTAAGGATGATCCTCAACAAAAGAAACATCACGAAATCTGCACGCCGAAAGCGGAGGATCATAACAACGACAGCCCTTATGCTCAAGACTATATCCAAGAAAAATACACTCAACTGACTGAGCTGTTAACTTGGTGCGCTCACGAGGCGAAAGCAGAACATAGCAAGTACAACCAAAAACTCGAAGATGGTCATACCGTGGGGGAGTGGAAAACAAGAGCTCTCCATGACACTTTCCCTCAAGGCGAGAAGATGGCTGCATATTAATGAGATAGACAGCAGTAGAAACCGCATTAGCCCAAAAATATCGTGGAACATGAGATGCAAGTAAAAGAGTACGAGCAGTCTCAATAAGATGACGGTGTTTACGTTCAGCAACACCATTCTGAGCATAGGCGCCAGGACAGGAAAGCTGAGGAAGAGTTCCCTCAGCGGAGAGAAATTGACGAAAAGCATGCGACAAGTACTCCCCCCTGAATCAGAATGAAAGATCTGAATAGGAGTGGAAAACTGAGTGTGAACCATACGAGCAAAAACATGATAAATAGGCAGGAGTTGAGAACGATGTTTCATAAAGTAAACCCAAGTATATAGAGAATAATCATCAATAAAAATGACATAATAGATATAACCACCTTTAGAAGCAAAGGGAGCGGGACCCCAAACGTCAGAGTGAACCAACTCAAAAGGATGACTAGACCGAGATGTACTAGTAGGATATGGAAGTTGCAACTGTTTACCAAGCTTGCAACCCTTACAATCATAACTAGTGTCCACAATGACACGACCTAGGACACCTTGACGAGCTAATGTAGAAAGACGAGATCCACACAAATGACCAAGTCGATGATGCCACTGAGGAAAACTAACAGAAGCTGAAGCAATGACTGAAGATGCATGAACGGAAGAAGATGGAAGACTCAGGCGATCAAGGAAGTAGAGACCACGAGAATCTCTAAGGCAATGGCGTACCAACAAGAACTCCTGTCCGACGATCCTGCACATAGCAAGTAGAGTCATCAAACCCAACAAAGTAGTGCATATCAGCAAGCTGACCAACAGACATAAGATTCATAGAAAGCTGGGGTACAAATGACACTTCTGGAACAGTAAAATGAGAAGTAGAGAGGGTGCCCTGATGAGTGACTGAATATGAGGTGCCATCACCGTCTGCATACAGGAACCATCAAAGCAGTCGACATAATGCAAGGGAGACTTATTCGATGTCATATGAAAAGAAGCTCGAATCAAAACCCATGGAAGACTAGTACCGACACGTAAGAAGAGGCTACAAACAAGGTGGCGGACCGCTGGGAGGAACATCGGATGAAGGCCATCTCTTGAGCTTGAGTCCAAGAGCACGAAGTCAAATCAAGCCGACTCAACTGAGTGGCAAAAGTTGAATCCCCAATAGGTGTAGGAGTGGTGGCAGCAACCACACCATGACGACAACGATGAGATGCGGGTCGAAGCTCTGGATGAAGGCAATAACACCTCTGAACAGGATGACCAGGCTTCTTGCAGTGAGAGCATATAACCTGGTTGGATGCAGCATCAGAGAGTGGAATAGGCCGATAAACCTCCTGACGAGGTGCCGCAAGAACAGACTGAGGAGGTGTCAATCCGAATAACAAAGAGCGAAATCGAGTCTCCTCAACAATCAATGCAGCAACAGCCTCCTCCATGGTTGGAAGAACAGCACGTCCCAGTAGTTGAGCGTGAATGACTCAAATTCTGGGCGAAGGTGCATAACAAAAGTGAACATTAAATTCTGCGCATCATGACCCGCCTTGCCTGCACAGCTAGCACATCCAGTACAAGAATAAGGGACCATGGAGGTCAACTGCCGTGAAATGCGAGTGAAAGAACTGTAGTACTCCTCAATAGACATCTCTGCTGACGTAAATCATGAAGAGTTTGTAAAGCGAGAAAAGCGGCGTCTTGACTGGTACGCTCATAACGATCTGTGAAGATACTCCCACATCTTGCGAGAACTTGGAAAATCAATGAAATCCATCCTGATTGAAATTTCAGCACTGTGACATAAGATACCCATAACACGATCATCAGCACTTTGCCATACAGTAGCTTCCTTCACATCAGTCTTCTCGGTCGGAGGTTCTGCCGTAATATACGAGAAGACCAATGGACCAAGAAGCACGCGGACCGATAGCGACCGCTCACGATAATTTTGACCATCGACGATATCCGAAGCTAGAAGAGCACCACCCATACTGAGAGGAATGTAATTACCATTAGCCATTGCACGATCGAGAGGACCGATCAAAAATGCACATGCGATCTGAGGCGGCGAGCACAATTAGTCCGCTGCACTTAAATCGAGGCACCAAACGATCGGCCGGACCGAGGCGAGCCATCGATGCTTAAATCACCGACCGGACCGAGGCGGCTTAAATCACCGAGGCTTGCAACCGAAAGCGACCGCTCGGGCAAGAGCTTCCTTTCTCCTCCTCTCCTACCGAGCGAGCCGAGAGCGACCACCCCTTCTCCTCCCTACCGGCGTTGGCGAGACCGTGGCCGTCCATTGGAGCGATGGAGCGGCGGTGACTCGTAGAAGCTCATGGCGGCTCGGCGTCCAACCACAGCGAGGCGGAAGACCAAAGCGGTGGAGCGGAAAATCAGCGTACCTGGACGAGACGCACCGCCGTGGCCCAGCGGCGAGGAAGTCGTCAGGAGGCGGCGCGGCGTCGGGAGATCCGGAGGCGAGGAGCACCGTGGAGATGCACCGGCGGCACCTCGGGAGATCCGGCGGCGGCTGCGACTTCCCGAAGTGCAATCTGTGCGTCGGGGAGGCAGGCGATCGTCGGGAGACCCGACGGCGTTGTCGAGAGATCCGGCGGCAGCTGCGACTCTCCTCCCCTCTCCTCCCGCTCAGTGGCGAGACCGGCGGCCGATCCGAGCTGGAGCGGTGGGAGCGGCGGTGACTCGTGGAAGCTCGCGGCAGCTCGGAGTCCAACCACAGAGGCGGGCGGCGAAGAAGCAATGGAACAATGAAGGTAAGCAATGGAGCGGCGGCACAGTAGATTGGTAGGAGAAGATTATTGCTCTGATACCATGTTATAATACAACTTCTCAATGTATTAGATCAATACTGTAGTATATATATACTACATTACAAACCCTAACAAGGGCTAATGGGCCTCATGGCCCATAAATACATATGGGTCATATATACATATACATAACAGTGTGCATGATCAGATTATTGCTCTTCAGTATGTGCCTTCCGAGCTTCAGATAACGGATTTCTTCACGAAGGCCCAGACTCGAGCACAACGCGGCTTCTACCTCTCCAAACTCAGTGTTGTTGATCCACCATGAGTTTGAGGGGGGTGTTAGAGATATATGTATAGTTGTGTTATTCCCCATTGTTATAAGGGGTTATTTGCATATTGTACTTGTCTATATATACTGGCTCATTGGCCACCTGAGAATACAAGTTGTTATTCCTAACAGCATTCACGTAATGTTACTAAGTTAGTCACATTGAACCACTAATTTCCCTTGCATCTGTGAACTGGAATGACAACAATATAGCCAACAGAGCTGCACTTTGTAGTAAGGAATACCTTTGGGAAATTTTTCTCGAGAACTCCCATGATAGCAATTGTTGCTGAACAAACAAATGCTGCTGAGCTTGAAAGTCCAGATCCTACATAAGAGCAGCAACACAGTAGCATTGCAAACTTTAATACGTGTATCATTTGAAGATTAAAAAAAAAAGAATCTCACAGCTAAATCTCCAAATAGTACCTGCAGGAACTGTGCCATCAACAACAGCATCAAGAGCAACTGGTTCACCCATATCTATCCCTTTTGATCTACAGTACTCGTAAACTCCCTTGTATCTGCAGACAGAGGATTAAGTGGATAGGATATGTTCATATTTTTCTATCAGGCAGTTAAACAAATGGAATAAAACAGGACCACAATTCACAAGTTCCTAGATTTCTGCTACACAAATTGGAAGCTATAGCTTACCCACACATAAAATAGTGGCCCCATTTGTGGTTTTTTATGTCAATTTCCTGCGTGAGAAATATTTAAATATCAGTTAATGAATAAGGTATCAAACAGAAAAAAAAAAAGCTGATCACAAATAGCAACACCAAAAGCATATTTTATGTCACTGCAAGCCAGAGATGGTACTACCCATCCCATAGGATTCCGAATCAAATAGAATAAGAATGCATTTGTAGTGCCTCAAGTGTGTGAACAGTACTAGCATGCACATAATGAAAGCATGAATTGATTTTTAAGACACAAAAAACTCCATTTGCATTTTCTGCACCATGGCACGTACTATCCTTTTGCATACTTTGCATTGTTCTGAATTGTGAAGATCCATCTAGATTTGATCCTGCTGCACTCCGCAATGCTCAGTGTTGCGATCAAAATCGTAAGGGTTGAGAACAATTCTTTCATCTTGGTAAACTAAGGATAAAAGTAACACACAAATTATTGTTGCCGGCATCCCAATGTCGGTGCTATCAGAATTATACAGCTCCCCGCCATCCTTGGCCTTGTCAGCTCGCTGCCCCCAATGGGCTGAAGTCTGAACGCCTGAACCAGGGGAACGGCAAGCGCACAAGCAGGAGGCTCCACAAGTCAGTGAGCCAACAAGGACCACAAACACAAATTAATACCATGATAATGCAACCACCGCATCACGGGCATTTTGTTATGATGCATTAATTAATAGCATGATAATGCAACCACCGCATCCTAAGATAGTAACGAGATTCGCATGCCATATCTCCCCGGAAAAACAACAAAAAAAACGATGCACCACTGGAAAATCTCACCTAAACATTCCCCGTGATAAGCATCTATCTCCTTCAATCACGACCCAAGTAAACAAACCCCGTTGCATAATTTTTTCAAAAAAAAAATCGAAACCCACAAATCCTAAGCGCGATCGATCTAGGAGCAGAGTAAATACTGGCACGTTACCTTGTCGGGGTCGGCCGGGTAGACGCAGATGGGGTACTTATCGTCGACATTGGCGATGCGCACCTCGTTGCCCTCGGCCCTCCTGATGGCGACGATCATGTCCTGGCGGATGGCCATGGGCAGCACCGAGTAGCCCTCGTAGTCAATGTGCTCCCCGATCAGATTCACCCTCCCTGAACACACGCCCCAAATCAATCACGCGCACCCAAGCCAAACGAAACCTAAAGCGCTAACTCCAGTATTGACCGGCACCGACCTGGGGAGCGGGCGAAGAGGGCTGGGGGCGCGGCGTAGACGTCCTGGAACTTGTCGGCGAGGCGGTTGAAGCGGAGGCGCGCCTCGTCGAGCAGCGAGCCGTCGCCGTAGACCGGCTCCAGCGAGGAGAGCGTCGGGATGAGCTCTGCCTCCGCGCCTCCGACGCCGTCTACGCCACCGGGCAGCTCCTGCGCCATCACCTTCACCTTCCCCTAGTGGTCGTCTTCCCCCTCCTCTCGCGCGCTGTCGCGATTCGTCTTACTTCGGCTTGCTCGTCTCGTCTCTATCCGTTGAACTCTCTCTCTCTCTATTAGATGAGGTGGCAGCCGAGGGGTATTGAGCATTGACTAACCCGGAGATTTGCTCTTTCCCTCGCTTACATAGCGCCGAGGGGAGCGGCGTGCCGGTGGCTCGGAGTCACAGGCAGGTGGTCCCGATTGTCGGGTGGCCCACCCGTCGGTGACTGGACGCAGATAAAGATCTGGAACGAACACGCGGTACTACTCGGTTCGGAAGGAACGGCCGGATGCCTGACGCGCGGGTCCCGCTTGGCAGAGAGAGAGGCCGTGCGGGAGCAGGTTGATCGGGAATTCCGTCCGGCCAAGCCGTCAGTGGCACCTGCCGCGTCTATTCTCGAACTCGAAGAGGCTGGTGGTGGTGGGGCCCGCATGGAGGACGGCGAGGACGGTAGCCGCACGGCGTGGGCGTGGGCGAACGACCGTACGGGATACCAGGATTAGTTTAGTTAACTTTCCGATGATTGGTTTGGTTTTCTAGCTTCTGAAAGAGCACTGTAATCTCCGGATGTCCTTTTTTAAAGGGATATCCGGGTATCTTCGAGTCAGCGATCGGATGATAACAACATAATCATCTGCTAGTCAAATATCTGTGATTTACTACGGATTAAAAAAAAATTATATCTCGTGATCAGCCTACAATGCAAGTGATCCGCCGATAACTCGTTCTTGGAAAGATCAATGAAATCTTTGAACTTCTTGCACACCAGTTTGAACAGTTGAGATGTGAGGGGAGTGGAGAGGAGGCTATGAGTGACCAACCGTACGCACGGGAGGAACCGAGAAAGAACGAGATCCAGCGGCTCACATCTCACGAAAAAATATAGATCTAACGGCTCACTCGCATGAGAGAGACCGGATCGCCACCGATTCCTTCTTTTAAGTAGTAGAAATTTATCCGTGGAAGATACGGGCCTAGTTTGGAACACGGAATTTTTTCCGTGAACTTTCTGCAGCATCTATGTACAATTTCTGCATTCCAAACCAGTCCTCCTTACCTCTTTAGGGATATAGTCATAAATTATTTGCCACGGACACGTCATACGGCTCGCCTTAGAGATGGATTTATTGGCTTTAAATATTGGAGAAAGGCTATTTTTGGCAGCAGAAAATTGTCGACGATAGAATAGTTTTCGGGTCTATGCTCTAATGTAAGTCTATAGCAGCTAACAACGGGAAAAAATCAATTATTTGCCACTCCAAAGATTCTCGTGTCGTGAATTGCTACCGTAAATATTGGCTTTGAGAATGTCACCTAATTCATGAAAATAGTCGGAATCTATCACTCTTTGCATATTCTGAAACTTTTCAGTTTTTTTAGGGCTGAAATTAGCATGTTAAGATACGCCTTTGCCCTCCTTCCCCAATTTCCATCCCCTTCTCCACCAGATCCTGGCTACGGACACAATAGTTGAGGCCGATTCTGGCTACGGACACAATAGTTGAGGAGGGTCAAATGGACTCATTCCCTAATTAATTAACGTTGGTACTAACCCAAGAAGGATGTAATCAAGTAGAGTACTAAAAGAGGATTGAAGAAGTAGAGGTTGCAAATTATAAGACCTTCATGCATGACGGGGTGGAGAAGAAAGAGAATATAAGTTGGGAAGAAGGTCAAAGATGCCTTTTTACATACTAATTTGAGCCCAAAAAAATTGAGAACTACAAAAAAAAAAGTGACAAATTATTACTATTTTGTAGATTTCATGGGGATATGTTCCAGATCTTAGGATGATGTGACAATTGGCAATGGCGTTTAAGGTTTGTCGTTTCACGTGTTTTCGATAAAGTTCTGAGCTTATCGACAGAGGCGGTCCGACCGGTCCTTGCACAATGGTCCGACTGGTCCCAAATCGGTCGGGCCGGCCATGTGGGGCGATCGGACCGCGATGACCAAAGTGGTCAAAACAAGTCGGGCCAAAATAGGTGTTGTAGGCAAGTGAGGATCCCAATGCACTTGGTCTCATGATTTTGGAGTCTCCAAGAAAAGTTCTATTGGTTTAAAGTTTCGAGAAGGTTTGATTTTGAGGGGTTGAAATTCGGCTAAGTCCCAGGCGGTCCGGCCGGCTCACGTGGAGCGGTCCGACCGCCAAGGCGGTCCGACCGGCTCACCTGGAGCGGTCAGACCGGTTTCTACTTGAACGTCGGCCAACTTTGTGGCGATGTTGTTTTGTTAGGTCAAAGTCATTGGTTTCATGGCATATGATTTGCATGATGCATGTTTTGACTAACATGGGTCAAGTTGTGAAGAACTTGTTCCCGAATTCGTTTTTGCTTATCTGTGGTTGTGCAGGTTGCTTAGTGGTCAACGACGGTCAACGGCGAGGAGGATCGGGACTAGACTTGGAGAGTTGAGGTCCAAAACGATCGACGATGCCGGGTGAGGTCAACGACTCAAGCGTGACGCAAGATGGACAAGGGTGACATATTGGCAAATCCATGATGCATGGTGAAGCGGTTTAGGTCAAAAGGTTAAAGGCGGCGCTGCGAAGCGTGCGTGTGTGACCCGCTTGTTGGTGGGCCTTAACGGAGCCCAAGAGAGTCAAACCCTAAGAGTTTTAGGCCTCCACTATAAATAGGAGGAGGTGGTGGTCGCACCCTCTCCTCGCCTTTTATGTTTCAAAACCCTAATTGTCTTTAGGGGAGTTGAGGTGGAGGCTAGGGCTCTTGATGGTTTGTGGTGAATTTCGTGATCTTTGATTGTTCACTGATCCATGATGGTGTGGATGTAATCCAGATCAATCACGAAATCAATCTATGCAAGGTTTGCTTGAGATAAGTCTCTTTTCGTTCTTGCTTTCAATTTCGTGTTTTAGGGCTTTCTTTGATCCGCGAGTTTGTGATTGATTCTTTCACGTGAATTAGTTTGCTGTGATATGTGTGAATCTATCTAGCATCATCTTGATCATCAATCCTCACGAACAAGCTTTAGGATCAAGTTTTCGTTCTTGCCCGGTTTTAGACCTTCGTTAATCAATTGGCAATTGCTCAAAATCGCTCCAAGAATTATCATAATATTCGATTGGAATAGGTCCTCAATAGCATATAGAAGGTGTGTACAAAGTTTCATAAAGATTGGAGTTGAGAATCAAAAGTTTCACCTAATTGCATCTTCGTCATCGGCCGATTTATCTGTTTGGATCGGTTTCAGAGATTACCGGTCCGATCCTTTGTCACCACCGGTCCGACCGATTTGAGCGGTCCGACCGTCAAGACAACGCTTGGTCGACCGTCCGCAATCGGTCTCGACCGGTTCATCTGAGGTCGACCGCCGAGATTTGTGTTGCTTTGATTCTTGTTGATTTTGTAGCATTGCTTAGGGTTTAATTGGATTCAATACTAGTCTTCAACAGATTGGTATATTGATCTTCATAGCTTTCTAATAGCTCTGGAGTGAAATTGTATTGAGTTCATAATTTGTGAAAAAGTGAGCGTGCTCCTATTCACCCCTCTAGTCGCCTTTACGGTCCAACAAGTGGTATCGAGCCGTGTTAGTTCAATCTTGATCTTAAGGTCACCGAACTTTGGCGATGGATAAGTTTTCTACTAAACCGCATATCTTCGATGGGCACGACTATGCCTATTGGAAGAATCGTATGCGCGTCTTTCTTGAGAGCGAGGACAAGCTATTTGGGATGTTGTTAGAGCCCATTGGTTATTCTGAAATTGCTACACTCGCTTCGCAATTCTTTTGGCTAACAACAATAAGGCTAAGAATCTTTTATATGGTGCACTTGGTAGACAAGAATATGATAGAATTTGCAATCTTTCAACTTCGCATGAAATTTAGAACACTCTCGAAACATATCATGAGGGTTCGTCCCAAATCAAAAAGGTGCGCCAAACAGTTTACAAGCGTGAATACAATAAATTCGAGATGCGTCCCGAGAGAGCATCGATGACATTTCGATCGCTTTAATAAAGTAATTAATCAAATGAAATCTGTTGATATTGAATATTCTCAATCAAAATGCCACCCATCTCTTAGCTACAATCAACACCAAGGAGTGGGAGATGAAGGCTCTCGCTATAGAGGAAAATGTTGATCTTTCAAGTCTTACTTTAGAATTGCTTTATAGTAAACTCAAGACTCATGAAATTAAAAGAGTTGATCATCCCAAGAAAGATAATTTAGCTTTGGTAGCGATCCTCTCAAAAAGGCTTTTGATGACTCTTTTGAATCTTCTTACGGATTTTCATTTGCTTGTTTATCTCGCTATTCATGAAGAGGAGCTTGAAAGTATCCTCAAAAGCAGTTAGCTCTTCTAGCTAAAAAATTCACACAGGCCTACAATAATGTGAGAAACAAAAAGAGAGGTGGTCGGTGACATGCTATGAATGTGGTGAGCTCAATCATATCCGCAAATTGTCCCAAGTGAAAGGTAAGAGCAATCATAAGGAAGGAAAGCTACTTAGAAGAAGCCTCCTTTCAACAAATCAAGGTATGAGGCTAATAAGCTTGTGAAGGTGCGCCACCGGTCCTTGCCGCTTTTGAGGATCAATCCTTGAGCGATGTGGATACAGGAGTGAGGAGGACAAGGAGGAGGAGATCCTCAAGGCAAAAAGAAAGGGAAGGCCAAAGACTTCACGGCATGTGCTTCATGGTGACAGGACGACATTGATGATAATGAGGTATCTTTTTCTTATGATGAGCTTTACGCTAAATATGATTCTATAGTTGAACAATTGCTTAGTCAAGATGAAGCGCTAGAATTTGTCATGACAAAAATAAGAAATTAGAGTCAAAGATTAGCAAACTGAAAGTAGAGCTTAAAAATGCTAAGACTCTTGAACTCGATGAATGTTTATCTTGTCATGCTATGCATTGTAAATTACCAAGTTACAATCGCTCATAATATTTACGACAACAACTTGAGAATGCTAGATCCGAACTAAATGAAATTAAAAGTGCTCCTTGTGAAAAATGTTTAGAATCTAGTAAATTGATTGCTTTTGATGTATTTGATTCTAGCCCTTGCACTTCATGTTTAGAAAAGAACGTGAAATCAAAGATATCTTAGAAGTCGCTAGAGTCAAATATGCTAAGCTTAAGGACAATATTGAAAATACTACTTGTGCTTCTTGTTCCACTCTTAAGCTTGAAATTGCTTTGTATAAGGAAAAATCTATGAATAAAACTTGTGATGCTTGTGTTAACTTGAGAAAAGAAAATGCTTACCTTCATGATACATTAGAGAAATTTTCTAAAGGTAAGAAACAATTAAACATGATTCTTGACAAGTCTAAAACTCCTTATAAGAAGCAAGGTTTAGGATTCAATTCTTTTCAAGACAATTCAAACCCAAAAGTCATTCAAGTCTTGGAAAAGGTTTAATTGAATTCAAAACCCAACCTGCAAAAACATATTTTAAATCTGCAGGCTTTGCCCAACCTTGTATTAATTCAAATGGTGCTTCTTCTAGTGGTACCAAGTGCCATTGCACTTATTGCAAAAAAGGTGGACATTTGATTGAATTCATTGGCGAGGTTGAAAATGATATAAAAATTTTGATAGAATTTCATTCATGCAACCTAGAGCTTCTATGAGACATGGTAACATTGAAAAGAATAAACACGGATTAGGATTTTCTCTCATGCAAATCATTATGTTTCTAAATATCCTAATTTTAATGTTTATCGACAAAGCGGTCGATCATTGGTGGTCACCGGTCGACTGTTTTGGTCACGGATCGACAACAACGATTAACCGGTCGAGGCCGCCCATAGACAGTTCAAGTCTCATTTTAATTTAAACATTGCTCATAACCGAATGTTAGATGAAATCAAGGATAGTACTTCTGGTTTGTATACTCCTTGCAGACGTGTGTCTCAGTACTGGATTCCTAAATCATGTTTATCTAACCCTGAGATTGAGACACATCGTTCTTTTGTTCCTTGATTTTCGGGATTATCGCGGAAAGGGAAGAACACGTGGTTCGTTGACTCGGATGTTCACGCCACATGACCAGGGAACTCAAAATGGTTCACCTCTTTCACGCGAGCAACAGGTGATGACTTCATCACCTTTGGAGATGATACACAAGGGAGAATTGAAGGAACAGGATCAATTAGGGTGAACAACAAATTCATTCTAAAGGATGTCGCTCTTGATGGACAAGCTTAGGTATAATCTCATTTCTGTTTCTCAGCTTCTTGATGATGGCTATGAGACGGTTTTTAAGAAAAATGCTTGTCGTGTGCTTGATTCTTCTGGTGAGCTTGTGTTTGGAATCTCTAGAGTTGGTAGAATTTTTGAGCCGATTTTTCGTAATCTCTTCTTTGGATCTCTTAAATGTTTGCTTACATCTTCTTCTGATTTCTGGCTTTGGCATCGACGTTTGGGGCATATTGGTTTTGATCATCTGACACGAGTTAGCAACCTTGATCTCATGAGAGGTTTGCCCAAACTCAAAGCTGTCAAGGATGCTGTATGTGCGCCCTGTAGGCATGGCAAATAAGTTGCCGCCTCACACCCTTCGTGACTATGGTTATGACCGACGGACGGTGCGCTTGCTTCATATGGATCTTGTTGGTCCCGCTAGAGTCCCACATCGGTGGAAAATGGTATATTCTTGTCATAGTTGATGATCTTTCTAGGTATTCTTGGGTGTTCTTTCTTACTTCAAAAGATGAAGCTTTTGGTTATTTTCATGACCTTGTTCTTCGTTTGGCTTCTGAGCTTCCTGGTGCTTTGAGAGCGATTCGCGGTGATAATGGCACGGAGTTCAAAAATACTTCTTTTGCTTCTTTTGTGCCGAAGCGTGGAATTGAGCATCAGTTCTCCTCTCCACACGCCCTCAACAAAATGGCGTGGTGGAAAGGAAGAATATGACCTTGGTCGAAATGGCTAGGACGATGCTAGATGAGTATAGCACACCGAGGAGATTTTGGGCGAAGCTATTGCTATCGCTTGCCATATTGCAAATCGTGTCTTTTGAGACCTTCTTTAGGCAAGACTCCTTATGAGCTTCGTTTTGGTAGAAAACCCTCATTTCGCATTTTCGAAGTTTTGGATCAAAATATTTTATTCTTAAGACAGCAACTTAGATAAATTTGAATCAAGAACTTTTGATGGGTTATTTCAGGTTATCCCGCTCATTCGAGGGGTTTTCGGGTTTTAATATCGAGACTAACATTATTCAGAGACTTGTAATGTCACTTTTGATGAGACTAGCCCCGAGCTAGATCTATTGCTACTGATGATTTATGTGTAACAGAGAGCATTTTTGTGGAGGAAGATGAGGACGGCTAATATCATTCCTTCATCTCGCGCTCATGAAGCGCCCATATCGATACAAGAACACGCTACGCCTACTTCACCTTGATTGAGGCTCTCGCCAGATCTTCATCATCGCAGATACTGCGGAGGTCAAGAAAGCAGATCTCACCCAGCGCCCACTCGCATTCAGAGACAAAGATCCTCCGGAATGATAATAGGTAATCTACATGAGCGAGTCACTCGCTCCTGTATAATGATCCAAATCTCTACTCTCATTCGGCATTTGTTGCTTCTTTTGAACCCCGCGATATATCACATGCTTTATCTGATTCTAGCTGGGTAAATGCCATGCATGAGGAGTTAGAAAATTTTGAAAGAAACAAAGTTTGGAACCTAGTAGAACCCCCTAGTGGTCATAATGTTATAGGAACCCGTTAGGTGTTCAAGAATAAACAAGGTGAGGATGGTTCTGTGGTTAGAAACAAGGCCAGATTGGTAGCTCGTGGTTTCACCAAGTTGAGGGGTTAGATTTTGATGAGACATTTGCTCTGTTGCTAGACTAGAAGCCATTCAGATTCTCGCTTGCATTTGCTGCATCAAAAGGTTTTAAATTATATCGATGGATGTTAAAAGTGCCTTTTAAATGGTTTCATAGATGAGTAAGTGTATGTTAAGCAACCCCCTGGTTTTGAGGATCCTAAATATCCAAATCGTGTTTTCAAGCTATCTAAAGCATTGTATGGTCTTAAACAAGCCCCTAGAGCCTGGTATGATAGACTTAAGACCTTCTTGCTTAAAAATAATTTTGAAATGAGTAAAGTGGATAAAACTCTATTCATTCTTAGACGTGACAATGACTTCCTGCTTGCTCAAATTTATGTGGATGATATTATCTTTGGTGGTTCCTCTAATGCTCTTGTTTCCGGCTTTTACGACACTATGTCGTGGAATTTGAGATGAGTATGATGGGAGAGCTTAATTACTTTTTGGGACTTCAAATCAAGCAATGCAAGGAAGGAACTTTCATCCATCAGACAAAGTACACTAAAGATCTACTCAAACGCTTCAACATGGGTGACTGCAAGCCTATCTCCACTCCCATGGCAACTTCGATCGCTTTGGATCCAGATGAGGAAGGAGAAGTCGTGGATCAGCGAGTACCGCAAAGATGATCGGCTCCTACGTCAGATTTGACCTCGAGACCGGACATTCACTTCACGGTATGCCTTTGTGCAAGATTTCAGCGTCTCCGAGAACTTCCCATCGCCAAGCCGTTAAGCGCATATTCGTGTATTTACACTCTACCCTCTTATATGGCATTTGGTATTCTGCTCTTCACTTTGTCCATTAGAGGTTTTTCATATTCGATTTTGCGGTCGTCGGTTAGATAGGAAGAGTACCTCGTGCACTGTCACTTCCTAGGCACTTCTCTTGTATCTTGGTCTTCTAGGAAGCGGTCTTACGTTGCTCAATCCTTCACGAGGCGGAGTATGTAGTCGCCGCTAGTTGTCAGAGCTGATTTTGTGGATGACGCCCACTTTGAAAGATTATGGGTTAAACTTTGCTAGTGTTCCTCTTTTCGTGATAACATACGCTATTAATATTGCTAAAAACCCAAGTGCAACATTCTAGGACTAAGCACATAGACATTCGCTTTCACTTCCTTAAAGATCATGTTGAAAAAGGTGATATTGTGATGCACTTCAGAGAGTCCAAGCTCAATTGGCGTATATTCTTACCAAGCCTTTAGATCAAACCGCATTTTCCTCCTTAAGAAGCGAGTTAGGGGTAATTTATCCTTATGGGTTGGTTTGAGGGGGAGTTTGATCTTTTTCTTATCTTTCCTTGTTCTTTTGATCTTTTATTGTTCTTTTTCTGAACGTAGTGATCTTTTTGAACTTTTAGGTTTTTAGGTTTTTTAATTGCATCTCATAGTGTCATATTGCATTCATATGAAAACTCTAACAAGTGGTTACAACAAATGGTATGAAAAATCCAAAAAGATGCATTATAATATAAGATATTTTGCTTATTTTTAGAAATTGATGAAGCTTTGCCTATTACCCTTTAGAGCTTTTGTATTTCAATTCTTGCTCAATGTCATGTCTAGTTCTTTGACTTGCTAGAATTATCATGCTTTTACATGTGTAGCTAAGTCTTTGCTATATGAGCTAGAACCTTTTAAACAACTCAAACTAAGAAATTGTAATTTGTGGATGTTTTAGCGAGTTGCGCAATTAGTGCTACTCTTGTGACATTGGCCATGTCAGAATTGCTTTGTTAGCTCTTTGATCTAAAATTGACCATTACTTGAGCTTTTGTGTTCTTGAGATTCTAAAACTGCTCATGTGAAAAATGAATATCAAGATTGTCTTATGCTTAAATTGTGCCAAACTATTCTTACGAGACTGCTTGTCAAATGACATGAACTTGGAGATAGTTTGATGAACGAACGATCTCATGGGGACCGCTTGTCGAAATGACATGAACCTCAAGATTTGTCGCCCGGTAGAAGCTTAGAAAGAGTTTGTGGATGGCTCCTAGTCCAGGATCTTCTTTACTAAGATATATCTTTAATCAACTTTTGGTCGAAGCTTAGGATGAGTTTGTGGATGACTCCTAGTCCAGGATCTTGTCACTAAGTTAGATCATTAGTCAACTTCAATATTCAATGCAAATGAGAAAAATATTGACAAATGGGCGTTTACAAAATATTGAGCAAAATGATTCAATACGGACTTGATTGACTCTTAATGTGGTCTTTGTTAGATTTTGATCTCACTTTGACATTTTGACATGGCCAATTTCACTTTAGGATCCCTGTTGATGAACTTGCTGAATTTGAAGCGTTGCTTAAATTGATCAAATCTACTGCTTTACTTTTGAGCCTTTGTGCTTAGCTTTGATATATATATCTTACCATGATCTTGCTAACGCTGTCAGGCTTGATATGCTGTTTGTGCAATATTAGAGATACTAGCTTGTTCTTTTGGGTAATCTCCAAAGCTTCTTGTAATCAAAAATTGAAAAATACAAAAATTGAAGCCACTTCATTGCACTTCATGCATATTCCTCTTTATGCTTCTTTTGTTTCTGCTTCTTCCTTTATTATATGTTTATTATCTCTGGATGAGAGGAAGGCGTGATTCCTTGATGAATCCATTGTCAAAGGGGAGAAGATGTGTTAATAAGAAGATATTTCTTTATTGGGGGAGAAGTTTATACAAAGGGGAGAAAGTGAAAATTTGAAAATTGAGGATCATAGTGAGGGGGAGTTCTTGAGTTGCATTCTTATTGTCTTATTGAATATTCTGAACTTGAATTGCATTCTTATATCCTCACAATGATCATAGGTCAATTGAACAATTGTTCTTTCATATGGACCTTATGTGAGAATTTTTGACCCTTTTCTGGAAATCAAAGTTTTTATGCTTACTTTTGCCTTGTCTCACATGCCTATACTATTCTGATGCCAGTTTGGTCATTTTCATTGCTTTTTCTTGCTTATGGACCAAGTTGTGCCTTTGTGCGAAAACTGCGAGTAAACTCGTTTTCAAACCTCTTACTTACATTTTCTGGATAATTGCCAATGTGTTCATCAAGGGGGAGATTGTGGATTTCATGGGGATATGTTCCAGATCTTAGGATGATGTGACAATTGGCAATGGCGTTTAAGGTTTGTCGTTTCACGTGTTTTCGACAAAGTTACAGGCTTACTGGACAGGGGCGGTCCGACCGGTCCCAAATCGGTCGGACCGGCCATGTGGGGCGGTCGGACCGGCGGTGACAAAGTGGTCAAAACAAGCTGGGCCAAAAATAGGTGTTGTAGGCAAGTGAGGGATCCCAATGCACTTGGTCTCATGATTTTGGAGTCTCCAAGAAAAGTTCTATTGGTTTAAAGTTTCGAAGGTTTCGATTTTGGGGTTGAAATTGGCTAAATCCCATAAGGTCCGGCCGCTCACGAGGAGCGGTCCGACCGCCAAGGCGGTCCGACCGGCCACCTGGAGCGGTCGGACGGTTTTACTTGAACGTCGGCCAACCGTGGCGATGTTGTTTTGTTAGGTCAAAGTCATTGGTTTCATGGCATATGATTTGCATGATGCATGTTTTGACTAACATGGGTCAAGTTGTGAAGAACTTGTTCCCGAATTCGTTTTTGCTTATGCGTGGTTGTGCGAGTTGCTTGGTGGTCAACGACGGTCAACGGCGAGGAGGATCGGACTAGACTTGGAGAGTTGAGGTCCGTAACGATCGACGATGCGGAGTGAGATCAACGACTCAAGCGTGACGCAAGATGGACAAGGGTGACCTATTGGCAAATCCATGATGCATGGTGAAGCGGTTTAGGTCAAAAGGTTAAAGACGGCGCTTATGAAGCGTGCGTGTGTGACCCGCTTGTTGGTGGGCCTTAACGGAGCCCAAGAGAGTCAAACCCTAAGAGTTTTAGGCCTCCACTATAAATAGGAGGAGGTGGTGTCGCACCCTCTCTCCTCGCCTTTTATGTTTCAAAACCCTAATTGTCTTTAGGGAGTTGAGATGGAGGCTAGGGCTCTTGATGGTTTGTGGTGAATTTCGTGATCTTTGATTGTTCAGCGATCCATGATGGTGTGGATGTAATCCAAAGATCAATCACGAAATCAATCTATGCAAGGTTTGCTTGAGATAAGTCTCTTTTCGCTCTTGCTTTCAATTTCGTATTTTTAGGGCTTTCTTTGATCCGCGAGTTTGTGATTGATTCTTTCACGTGAATTAGCTTGTCGTGATATGTGTGAATCTATCTAGCATCATCTTGATCATCAATCCTCACGAACAAGCTTTAGGATCAAGTTTTCGTTCTGCCCGGTTTTAGACCTTCGTTAATCAATTGGCAATTGCTCAAGATCGCTCCAAGAATTATCATAATATTCGATTGGAATAGGTCCTCAATAGCATATAGAAGGTGTGTACAAAGTTTCATAAAGATTGGAGTTGAGAATCAAAAGTTTCACCTAATTGCATCTTCGTCATCGGCCGATTTTATCGTTTGGATCGGTTCAGATTGCCGGTCCGATCGCCGTCACCACCGGTCCGACCGATTTGAGCGGTCCGACCACAAAGATAACGCCCGGTCGAGACCCCGCAATCGGTCCGACCGGTTCGATCTGAGGTCGACCGCCAAGATTTGTGTTGCTTTGATTCTTGCCGATTTTGTAGCATTGCTTAGGGGTTTAATTGGATTCAATACTAGTCTTCCAACAGTCTTGGTATATTGATCTTCATAGCTTTCTAATAGCTATCTGTAGTGAAATTGTATTGAGTTCATAATTTGTGAAAAGTGAGCGTGCTTCCTATTCACCCCTCTCTAGTCGCTTTACGGTCCAACATATTTCCATGAATTGGATACCAAACCCCGAAGCACAAGATCTTTAGAGCAGTATTTTATAGTGGCAATCTTTGAAGTGGCAAATAATTAATTAGCCCGCAATGCGAAGACCATGGAAGAAGGGTACTACTGCATTCGCAAGTAAACATTAGCGTGCAAACTTGTTATCTCTTCCTGCTTTTCTCAATCCACTTGGCATATGGATTGGGCAACTCGAATTGCGGGACACGTGGCTCTAAACACAACCCAACACGTACAGTGCGCACCCCATCACAAGTCATGGTCATTTTTAAGCATGCAGTGGTAGTACATGACAAATCATCTCCAAAAAAAAAGCAGTACATGACAGCTGCGAGGTCCACTCCATTCCCCCTGAAAAAGAGGCAGCAACTAATCAACTATATTAGTCAAATCCTCTCCAAGTCAGCTCATCACACTAGTGCATACTTCAGCTACAGCCAGCACTGGCTTTGCATCCTCCATCCCAACTTTTGTTAATTATTTCTCCCATTGCTTCAAGCTTAAGCTGCACTTTCCACAGGGATCCAAACCTAAATTGTGATACTACTGCTCACTGATAGGCTCATAGCTAGCGTAGAATACTCTTGCAAAGTCGGCATATATACAAACATGTTACTGCTTGCAGTTGTCGTTGAGCCATCCGATTTCTTTAGGTGATCGATCACCGTGAGGGAACGCCTACAGCTTCAGGCTTCAGCTAGCTTAGCTGCTTTGTACAAAGCCGTCAGCGATAGCCCTACCGCCAGCAGCGAACCCGACTCCGTCGTCGGAGCAGACGTTGTTTGGCTCCGGCGGGTTCTGTGCTATGCTACAGTCGCCTGCTGGTTTGGAGGGCGCGGCGTCATGTCGCATCAAGCTCTCCATTTGCTCCATGAATCTGTCGAGGCTGCCCTCGAGGTGTTCAAGAGCATTCTTTGATGGCATGCTTTAAGATGCGAGGCTGGCAGCTTTTGTGGCGGACCCGTGTGTACCTGGACGACAAAGGTTCAGAGCCAGCATCAGGTTGATGCCTGCCACCAGATGGCTGTTCATCCTTTGCGCACTCCGTCCAACTCCTCAGTAAGTGCTGTGATGGGAGGTAGAGGATGTCGTTGTTGAGGACCTTCAGTGCGTGCCAACAAGAAAACGGAAAAAATAATAGGATGTGTGAGGTCCTCCTCCATCTTCATCCATTTCTCCTCCCTGCATCCAACGGCCGCTTGGGGGAGGGGCTTCACGTGAGGCCCTTCCCCGGAAGATAAAATAAGCAGCATCTTAAGCAAACTTTCAAATTACAATAAAAATTAAACTTTTATTACATATAATTATAGATTAACAGTCAGTTTTAACACTGACATGGGCTTCCAAGCCCAAAGTTAATATATTATAAGACAAAAAAACCTCAAACCACAGGCACACTTAAGCGCGATCGAGACCTAATAACAATGATCATTGCAATCTGTGGGGGTCCACCAAAATCTTACTCATTGAGATCCTCAATATTTTCCTTTATTTACTCTGCAGATGGTTTGCAGATTTTGCAAGAATAGGTATTATTACCATACTCAACAAACCACATGGAAATCCGAATTAATTACTTGCTAGGATTATCAAAGGAATGGTACAGTTTATCCATAACATGCATATGTGGATGCATTGTATTTGAAGCAGTTTAATTTTAAAATAGTAAAACAATAATAAATAATAACAACAGAGGTTTCCCAACACACTACTACAGAACATGCTATACTAGACACCCCATCACAGACGGTTCAAAAGGAACCGTCTATGATAAATTATCCTGAGCGGTTCTTCGTAACCGTCTGCGTGATACTAAACGCAACCGCTCAGGATACTTTTTTCATCGCGAGGCGGTTCGTTAAACAACGATGCGGATACAAGATATCACGCACGGTTCTTTAAAAGAACCGCTCAGTGATAGCTCAATATCACGAGCGGTTCTTTAAAGAACCGTCTGTGATATATCGATTATAAGTAGCGCCGACGGTCCCCATTTCTATGAAATCCATTTGAACCGCCGCCACCTCCTGCCTGCTGCGTCCACGCCGACGCCTCATTTCTATTAAATCCATTTGAACCGCCGCCACCCTCCTGCTGCTGCGTCCTCCCCATTTTGAGTGTTACCTGCACCTCCTCCTCTCCCATTTTGAGTCATTACCCCGCCTCCTCCTCCCGCCCATTGCGGCACTCGATCCGCCTCCTCCCACATTGCGCCACTTTGGAGAGAAGGGTAACGATCGATCCAGTAACCCTTTATATTTGCTATAGAGTACTCACTAATGTGTTTGGTCATTATAAAGGGTACTTGCGGTTTATTAATATAGAGTACTCACTAATGTGTAGATGGACCAAACTGGATGTACATTGAGAACCGTGTGAGTGAAGAGTATATTAATGGCGTGTTTGCTTTTAGAAGAGCCGAAAGGTGATATGTTGAAGAAGGGATAAAATATATGTCTTGTCCATGCATTGATTGCGGTAATATGAAAATGTTTAACAACCCGTGCAGATCGAAGCTCACTTAATACGAAGAGGTTTCAAAAAGGATATACATGTTGGAGCGATCCACGGTGAAGAGCAGATTATCTGGGAAGTCAAGAATGACGACATCGCCGAGGAAGTCAACGATATGCGTGGTATGGAATGTGCTTTTGATGAGGATAGATCGCATGATGACAACTGGATCGGATGCTACGCGATGCGAAGGGAACTACGGAGAGAGAGTTTTGTAAATTCGATGGCTTAATGGAGGACTCGGAAACCTTTGTTCCTCGGCCGCAGCGGAATACACAAGGTTGTCAACCGTGCTTGAACTGCTGAAATTGAAGGCAAGCAATGGTTGGTCCGACAAGAGTTTTACTGGCGTTGTTAGGTCTCTTAGCCGACATCCTTCCGAGGGAAACGTGTTGCCCAAAGACGACCTACCAAGCTAAGAAGGTTCTTTGTCCGTTGGGAATGGAAGTAGAAAGAATACATGCATGTCCGAACGATTGTATCCTCTACCGTAAAGAGTATGCAGACATGCATGCATGTCCGTGTCTGAGCATCCGATACAAGCGGAAGAATATCGCTAAGGCGAAGCAAGGACCTCTGCTAAGATGTTGTGGTATCTCGCCGTGATCCCACGCTTGAAGCGTTTATATGCGAACCGAAAGGAGGCAAGATTGATGCGCTGGCACTCTGAGGAGCGTAAGAAAGATGGGAAGCTCGGACACCTCACGATTCTCGCCGGTGGAGAAACTTCGATCGGAGCTTCAAGAGTTCGGTGCGAACCGAGGAACATAAGGTTAGGGTTGAGTACGGACGGAATGAATCCTTTCGGTAACATGAGCGTGAGACACCTTTGGCCCGTGAATCTATGTATGTACAACCTTCCTCCTTGGTATGTATGAAGCGGAAATACATTTTGATGACACTACTTATCCAAGGGCCAAGCAACTGGGAATGATATTGATGTGTACCTAGCACCATTTTTGGAAGATCTTGTGACACCGTGGAACGAAGAAGTGCAGGTATGGGATGCGATAAACGAGAGAACTTCACTTTACGCGCCATGTTGTTCTCGCACCATCAATAATTTTCCCGCCTTGGTAACCTATCGGGCTTCAAGATAAAAGGAGTCAAAGCCCGTCCGACCGCTTAGATGCTACGGAGAGTGTATGGTGAACAACTCGCAAGAAATCGTATATGCGCCACCGTAGGTTCCTTCCGAGGAGTCACCCATACCGCAAGATGAAGAAACAATTCGACGGAAATAAGGAAGACGGTTCACTTCAAGGGCTTTTAGTGGGAAAGAGGTCTATGATATGGTTAAGGATATCGATGTTGTGCTTGGGAAGGGACGTAAATTAAAACCCGTGAGAAGAACATCGGAAGAAGCGGTCAATTTTTGGGACTTGCCTTATTGGGAGTACTTAGAAGTTCGCCATCGCATCGACGTTATGCACGAGAGAAGAATGTATGTGATAGCTTGATTGGTCTCTTCTTTGAACATTAGTGGCAAAACAAAGGATGGTGTTAACGCACGGCGTGACTTGGTCGATATGAACATAAGGACCGAGTTAGCACCGAAAGAGACCGATACAGACGAACGCACCTTCCCCGACTTGCTACACTGGCCCAAGGCCGAGAGAAATGAAGCGTGCGAGCTTGCACGGTGTGAAAGTCCCGTCCGTTACTCCGCTAACATTAAGAAACTTGTTTCTATGCAAGATTTGAAATTAATTGGTATGAAGTCGCATGATTGTCGTGTGCCGATGACACAAATGCTTCTGCTGCAATTAGGAGTATCTTGCCGAACAAGGTCCGAGTGACAATCTTGAGGTGTGTTATTTCTTCAACTCAATTGCTCGAAGGTCATCGATCCCCAAGGACTAGATGCTCTGCAGCCGAGGTAGTGACGACTCGTGTCATCTTGAGATGTATTTCCCTCCGTCATTTTTCGATATCATGGTCCATCTCATTGTTCACCTTGTGAAAGAGATAAAGATATGCGCCCGTGTTTCTACGCCATATGTACCCGCTCGAGAGGTACATGGGAATTCTCAAGTCCTACGACGGAATCGATCTCGACCGAGGGCAAGATCATCGAAGGTTATGCAACGGAAGAGGTCATTGAGTTCTTCGTCGACTACATGGCTCGGTGGATCCGATTGGTGTGCCTCTATCTCGCCATGAGGGGAGACCGGATGGTATCGGACCATAGGAAGGAAATCAATCACTCCCGATCTGGATACGTGACGCTCAAGCCCATTTCACGGTCTTGCAACACATGACCCAAGTGTCCCCGTACATCGACGAGCACAAAGACATGGTACGCCAATGTAATCCGCACCGGTCGGAGGTTTGGATCACAGAGCACAACCGCTCGGCTCAACGAATGGTTAAAGGCGCGAATCACTCGGAGGTCATCAAGTGATGATACGCTATGGTTGGCAAGAGGGTCACATTTACAATTGTCACATGGTAAGGATACGACATAAATGGGTACACATTTTATACGGCTGACTCGGGATAGGAAGAGCACAAAGGTCGCGAAATGGTGTCCGTGATAGATGCATTCGATCTCGATGGGGTGAGGAGCTCAGATTATGGGAAAATAGAGGAGATATGGGAGATCGACTACGTGCTTTTCAAGATCCCCTATTTGGTGCCGTTGGGTCCATCTCCACAGTGAAGGTCGACAAGTGCGGCGTCACTCAGTGGACCTCGAACGTGTCGGATACAAAGACGAACCATTCGATCAAGCAACCAAGTTGTTCAAGTCTTCTATGTAACCGACCCGCAAATAAGAAGCGCCACGTAGTTCTTCATGGAAAAGGAGGATTGTCTGAGTTGAGAATGTAGTGGACGAGGAAGAATACAATCAATTTGACGAGTTGCCACCTTTCTGAGACTAAGATCGTGCTCGAGGAAGAACCCAGTGAGGAAGCTAGCTATATGCGCGTCGATCATCATGAAGGGCTATATTTTAATTAAGAATTTACTCCATTGTAATTAACTAATTTATTCCATTGTCATGTGTTAATGTGTTATGGACTTATGATCTTTAAACTGATGACAATTGTCAAGTATTTAATTCCACTTGTACGAACTCGATACCATCTTTATTTAGGATGGTATGCATGTCCCTGGCAACGAGGTGATTTTTAACTTCCAACTCCCAGTAGAGATAGCTGAAGCAACCATGACTCAACTATGGGAACCCCCTGTTGGTATGGTTCTTACACGAGTCATGTTGTCTATATCATGCAAAACAACAACATTTGACTCATAAATAGGACACATGAGTCAAAACATTCGAGTACAACATATAAACAATTTACTCAAATAGTAACATATGAGTATGCGAATTTGCAGTAATTTTCTGCTAATTTTCTAAGCATAGAAACAATTTCCATAGCAGAAAAACAAAATCTAGAGATTAAATAAATCCTTTAATACTAAATAACAAAACCAGAACTCTTCTAGGGTTTAATTTGCAGGATTTCCATTTGTTAGAACAAAAATGCGTTAATTCTAAGGTCTAATCTAAAAGATTTTTGGCCCCAAGGACCTGAATGATATAAATTGAGGACCCCTTTGTAATTTCACAAAACATAGAGGGCTTATTTGCAAAATTCTAGTATGCCTGATGTGGAAACATCACAGACGGTTTCTCATGAACCGTCTGTGATGTTTACGCATCATCACGCATTTCTCAAGAACCGCTCGTGATGTTTACGTATCACGCATTTCGGTTCTTGAGGAACCGCTCTCGATGTCTGTGATGTTTCCACATCGCTGCACGGCCTCGAGAACCGCCTCGTGATGCGTGTTGATTATAGAAGGTTACGACACCGATAGGGTTTTGATCTAACCCTATCGGTGTCGCCCTCTCGCGCCTCCTCTCCGAACACCTCCCAGACCCCGGCGCGCCTCCTCCCCGACCGGCGCCTCCTCGAGCCGGCCGCCCTCTCCGAACGCCTCCCGAGGCCGGCGGTGCTTCTTCGGTTGTCTTGTGCGGCATTAACCCGTCCTCGGCTTCATTCTTTGATCGCTTCCAAAGAAGGAAGTGTGGCATTGTATCTCGATTGCTTCACTCTTTTGTTGGGATTGCAGAGCGATAGTTTTTACAGGTGAGTGTCTTCGACGCCTTGCCGCTTTTCATCTTGGTGGTTTTGATTACCACCGCTTCGATGAGTATTGTGCCTTTGCTTTGCCTTTGGTGGTACTTTCATATACATATTTGCGGTGCTAGTTGATTCTCAATATCTGTTTTATTTACGTATCTCAAGAAATTGCATTTTGTACGGTGGGCTTTCTTTGGTTTGCTCAATGATGATAATGGTCAAACATCGAGATTGAAGCGATAATCATTTCATACTTGAGCTCTAGTGCGGGATGCGAGGTGTGCCAATAAGTTCTTGGTAGTTTGGTCGGCTTGATCATGGGTGTTGATTGTAGCATTTAAAATATTTGATGTGCCCCAACCGATTGTGTTGTAACACCTATTTCTAGAAATACTGATGACATTGGTGAAACTTAAAAAGTCATTGGTAGTAGTATTTTCTTGATTGCATGTTGTGGTTGTAGTGGTTCATTTTCAAGTGTTACATAGTCTCATCCATAGCATGATCGGGGGTTCATTATGTATACATTTCTTTGGTAGCTTCGAGTTTTCAATACGATCTCCTTGTTCATTTGTGCCATTCGTATGGCGCTACAAGATATGCATTGGATATAGAATCACTGGAGATAGTTCACTTTGTTCTAACATGTTATTCGTGTGGGTTGCATGTTCCCCGGTTGTGTGTAACACATACATTATCTGTTTTAAATAAAAGTATAATTCTTTCTGTTATTATAAGAATTGGAGAATTGGAGTATTGTTCGTGATGAACTGTTGGAGAATTGGAGTATTGTTCGTGATCAAACTTGATCTCCTGGTTAATCATAATTTTATTGAGTGGTCTATTGGCTTTGCTATCTTTAGACAGAGTAGTTAAGCATTATTTAGAGCTCAAGTTGTGAATTTGTGTTGTTTAGTTCAATTTATGAAGATTATTGACAATGGGGTTGAGATGGCAAAGGCTAGTTCCTTTGCAACTCTCTCTCTGAGAGCACACTCCATAATCAATCATATGTACATTATGCTCCTTATGGTTGATCTCCTTCTGTTAATGTTGGGCATAACATTGTATTTATCATCAACGTTCTCTTATATGGTGTAGATCCACGTTGGATTTGCTAATTAGACGAAAACGTGTAGTATATTATAAAGTATTTTGGTTGCGATTTGTTAGGATTTGGTGCTATTTTGGATTTGCGTATCTAGATTTTTTTCATGGATGCCAGAGCGTGTGTAGAACTTCGGTGCTATTGTGATTAATGCCTTTTATGAAACAATTTTTGCATTGCTTGCCCACAAATGTCCTATGGTTCCTGAGATCTCGAATGCTTTTGTGGACATTCAAATATTGACTACTATCTTTAATATCATCTAACGGAGTACACTGGCATGACTCACTTACAGATAGTCTGTACTCTGGTCTATGGATCAAAACGAGTTAATTTTTAATATTTGAAGTACAAACTCAATTTTATATACTATGTAATAATTGCGTACGTAACTTATATAGATAGCAAGTAAGCGAGATGGCAGAGGCACCGTCTTCGCCGCCGTCATCGACGTCGCCAAATGCGTCTGGATCTCCGATCAAGGTGGTACGCAGGCGAGAAGGCAGAGGAATATCCAAATTGCCCTCGGGCCGCATGACGATCACGGAGGTCAGTGACGTCGGGATCCCGCTGAGTCCCAAGAAAGCGGTGCGAGATTCGGACCGTCTGCATGGGTACTTGCAAGGAACGGGTCCTCATCACCACCCCAACACGGAAGTCTCGACGGATGTACAGAGAGACCGTTGTGGTCGAACTTTCGCCTCGCTCACTTTCCTCGGCGGACCGCACGCGTGTGCGATGGCACGTATTCTTTGGCGATGTCCCAGCGTGGAGGACCTTCAAGAGCCTGCTTGTCACGCAGACGTGAACACGGGTCGGACGCCCTTCACGACGTATCAATTTTTGTCGCGGGATACATGGGACGCCTTCGTGCAGATGAAGACGACGGCTGAATTTCAGGAGCAAAGTGCGCGCACTGAGCTATCCAGGCACAAAACACTCACCCCACAGACTCGGCCACCGCTGGAGTACGCGGTAAAGCCACGCAGATGGCGGCGGAGGACGAGGCCGCGCACGACCGCTTGCTATGATCTCGGACGAGCGCGCCGATCTCGGTTAAGAGCGAGGGCATCGACCACGTCTTGGGCAACATCTCTCGACAAACCCGCAGACGAGGCGGTGTCTCAACGTCCGTAAATTTCCAACCACTTAATTGTTAATAAGTTCATAACTTCATGGTGTCTACAATAACATGATGTTCTCTTGCGGGAAGAATTGACTTCGCATGTTCCCAAGGTTCCTTCAAGTAGACAGGAGAAGGATGTACCGTCACGTACTCGGGAAACAAGGAGCACCGGTCGCACGCGAGGAGTTGGGGTTTACGAACCTTGGAGGATGGATTCCCACACAACTCCGACACGTATAGGCGTAGGAAGAGATCCAAGGACCAGCGACGCTCGGTTGGAACATGTGATTATTGCACAATTTCAAGAACAAATAACAAACTTGCGTAACCAAGTAAATCAACTCATGCAGCGCAAGCCGCCTGTAATTTGGGAGCAAGTCCCGCCGACATCGGAGTAGCGTCGCGCCCACACATAATTCGACATGACGACGACGCAATTACCGATCGACGGCATCGAGGTAATGTACATCTCGAGTGCTCCAAAGATAGACCTATAGGACGCCTTAGCTAATTGTGTACGCTTGTAGGAGCCGACGCCCGCAAGCTCCAAGTGAGGATAGTAGGGTCGATTCCTATTGAGGTCGGGCGGGTATGGTGTATCCATACCAGGAGGGGCAGCGAAGACGGTGCCGGTGGCGCAGGTTACGCCAGGTGCGGTGGACATGGTCCATGACAATTTCATGGCCATCCTACCGAGATTCCCGAACGAAGAAATCGTAACACTAGGGGATGCCACGCACACTTTTATCCAATGGCCCAAGAAGGACATCGACCGACCCTTGGTGATGCGATATCGAGAGGACCTCGCCTCTCCAATAGGACCCTCGATGAGTCCGCTCAACCAAAGCTTCGAAGGCCGCCACATCGCTTCCGCCGAGAAGACGACAAAGGGACAAGAAAAGCGTGTCACCATATCGGTCCTCGAGGCGCCACACGGAAGACGCCCTCACCGCCTCGTTAAGGAGAAATCAAATCGAAGAACATTAAGGCACCTCCCAAACCCGTGAAATACTCCTCTAAGTCCGCTGGTCTCGGCGCAGAAATAAAGAGCTCAGAGTAGCTTGTCAAGCTTTGCATGATTGGTACTTGCGCAAGACCGGAGCGAAGGGGGTCATATCGAATCACCGTCCGACACGGAGGGAGCATTTTCTCCACGAGCACAGCCACGCCGCCGTGGGCTTCAAGACTTATTTGACTTATACAACCTAAGCGCCTCGACGCCTCACTTCTACGATTTGGACATCGTAAGTGTGTGCAATCAATTTCTACACTCACGTGATACCGATAAATATCATAACTCATCGCTATATACGGATACATTATGAAATGTGCCCGTCGAATCAAAGAACCGGTGAGTTTCCTCGACCCACACGTGGTCTCGAGCAAACAATCAACCAAGACGCATCCTACGCCGAGAATTACATAAAATGGGATTGCTTGCTCGAGCGATATGGAGTACATAATGGTACCCTACAACCGTAAATAAGTGCTTCAATATTTGCTATACAAATTACGTTTCAACATAGGTTTATGACTATAGCGACATACACGAGTAGGTTCCACTGGATTCTTCTGATTCTTGTGCCAAAGAGGAACATGGTATTGTACCTTGATTCTCTACTCAACAAAAATCACGACTTCACCATTCTTAAAGAAATACTCGATGTGTATGTAGTCTTCCTCCGCACATAACTCTATTGTAGTCTTCCTTCGTTTTAAATGGATAAGGATAACTTTTTTGAATCATGTAGGGCGTTCATCGGCTATGTTGCCGAGGGAGGTTTATACAAGGAACGACCGCCACACTGACTCACAGGATGCGATTTCCAGACGCGCTACAACACAATAATCATATATCATACTCCGTAATATTGCGTCTCGAATCGATTGTACATATATATGTAATTCTATTTTTGCAAAGCCGCCAAAGAAAAGCGAGATCACCTATGCGCATTCTACGTATGCCATCATATGCGACTATTGATTGCTTCTAGGACTAACGATCCCTGTGTTTGTCAATCTCGTAATAATTATCTCCTAATTATAAATTTAAATATATATGCTTACTACTTTACTCTCTGCTAGCGACGTGGCTTGAACATAGAGTTAAATGCACTCGAGATGGACGAGTCACGCACATTCGAGGAGCTCGTGGCTTCATCAAGCGAACATAGTTAACACCAGCGGAGAGTTTCACGCCGTCGACACCGATGAACGACCTCAAACAGATTGATTCAATATTGTAATTCACTTTGGTAGTTGTAATTCAATTTGTAACTCTAGCGACAATATATACTTGAAACATTCTTTTGTAATTGATTTTGAGTTAAATGATCACTTTGAGTTGTCGGCAATTATCGTGACATGTTTCTACTTGCTAGTTTTGAGAGGGCATGGCTAGCAATTCACGAGGCTAGTGAAAATACGAAAAAATTTAATTAGGTTAAAGGACTTATCACGACGGTTCTAACAACGAACCGTCTGCGTGATATCAATAACCACAGACGGTTTGTACTTGAAACCGTCTGTGATATTTCTTATCACGAGACGGTGAAATATCACGAGACGGTTTCAACGACGAACAAATCACGTGATACTAAGAATCTGAGACGGTTCGTGGTTGGGGAAATGCTCGTGATAACCGCCGTTATCTCGGACATAACATTTCAGACGGTTCAAAAATCGTCTGTGATGACTGTTACGAACCGTCTGTGATGACCTTTTCTGTAGTAGTGACAATTGCAAATACCAACTTAACATCTCAAAAACTCTACTTATGCCTCATGTATTGGAATCACCCATAAACACAGCTTCATTAACCGGAAGCACGACGTATTCGAATACCATTTGTTATACTGTCGGGACCCAAATATGCAAATCTGGACCCTCGTGTATTCTCGCACTAGTCCAGGATCACGCTAGTGCACACAAGTGTCAACATTGATGAAATATCACATCCATACAACGAATATAAGAATAAACGAGTACATTTAAATAACAAATAACTGTTGGGACCTTACGGTCGAGTTTTACATTTATTAAGCCATGCAAGGTGACAATAAAGAAATAAAGCTGCGTGAAACGAAATAAACTCGGTGGCTCCATCAATTTACCACGAGCAACGGCGGGATCAAGACCCTAACGTTCAACCTTCAGTAGAACTCTTCTTCAAAAGCGGTGACGACTCCTCCACTTCATTGATTTATTTAGCAAGAGTGAGTACACACCGTACTCTGCAAGTCATACCACGAATGCATTTATACATGATGGCTTATTCCAAAGGAATGGCTTCTGTGGTTATTTTGCAAAAATGCAAAATTTGCAATTGAATACAAATAATAGATTGAAAGCGTAATTCAAAACAAATAGACAATAATAAGTTAACAATTGATTTGAGAAAGGACACACAGTCTAATCAAGTTCTTTCACACAATTTGAACAAGTTATCTCACACGGTGACCCTTCCCAATTGTTTTATAAAATCTACCCCTCATGTGAAATTCAGAGCATGTCCATAACCGAGGACGCGGCTATTCGAATAGATTGGTTTAAACACTCTGCAGAGGTTGTACACTTTACCCACACGATGAAACCAACCGGATCGAGTTGATCACAACAAAACCTTTCGAGACTTCATCTCAAACAATGACACTCTGGTGTGCTTTTCTGTAGTCAATTTGTACACACACCCTTGGAGCGACACACACCATTGGGCAGGATGCAATGAACAGTCCATGATGTGACATATCACACCTCCACCCATCACATAGCTTAAATACAACTGAGTTGTCAATGTCAAGACTCCATAACTTACTAAGTCGGGCCCACCCATACTAGGCATGTGGTCGTGCAGTGAAGGCCCAGTTCAATGGCGCACAAAGTTAAGTCCTTAATTGACTAAGGCAAGACTTCGATTTTAACCCAAATCACAAAGTTTATATCACACAGATCCACCATTCACAGAATCCACCACTTACCTCGGTCTAAATCTTTTCCCACTGTTGATTAAGTGCAACACATGCCATCAACGAGTAATAGCACACAGACACACAGATTCATCACACGTTCCATAATCACTTAGTCAAGTTTATAATTGCAACTCTCACATGAAATGATGACTCGTGGCATGGCTAAGCAGTCTAATCGTATCTAACCAACCCACGTTGGTGCTACAATAATACCAACTAATAATTAACCAACCTAGGGTGACAAAAGATCATGGTATACACTAGACAAGGTGGATATAACAAATTGGATTAATAACTATCCCAAAAGCATTTAAATAAATACTTGAAATAGAATGCAATACATTGAAACAAAGTATTTTGAAAACTGGGTTCAAAATGATCAAAGGTATAACTCGCCTTGGAATAGATCTAGATATTGGTCTTGGTCTTGAGGTGCTCCTTCTTCTGCAAAATTCCCCGAAGTATCGACGTCTACTCGCAAACGAGACAAAAGAAACAAAACAAATAAATAACAGAGGCAAAACAAACTCTAAAAATTAAATAAAATTCATAAATAAATAGATCTAAATTTTATATGAATTTACAAATTTGAATGGGCTCAATCGGAGTTCGGATGCAAAAGATATGGGCTTTGGAAGATTGGAAAAATCAATTAAACCCTAAATTGGATTTTCTCGAATTTCCCGAATTAATTTTATAAAGGAAAATCGAATTAATGACGTCGGCTGACGTCAGCGATGAATTTCCACCGGAAAATAAAAGAAAACAAAACAAAAATACCGACTGACAGGTGGGACCCACTGTCAGTGGCTCGGTGCACCGTAGATTCGGTCCACCGAGGGTTGGCTTGGGAGAAGCTGGATCGCCACGTGGGCGCGTGACACGCAGCGCCACACGGACACGAGCACGAGGTGGTCGCTGGTCGGCGCTGACATGGCACAGCCCAAAGCAGAGTAAAGCTCGGCCGAGGACCTTGCCGTTGGCGGCGACGGCGGACGGCGGCGAGGTGGCAGCGGTGGAGCACAAAAATGAGATGATGAGGATGGTGCGAAGCTGCTGGTGGGTGGCGAAGGTGCTTGGGCGGCAAGGTTTACCGACAGTGGAGCAGAGATGACGGCGGTGGCGGCGGTGTTTTGTCGGACGAGTCGACAAAGGAGGAGGAGGCACCGCGAGGTGGGCGAGGAAGCACCGGTAGGCGAGGTTATTGCGATCCCAAGGCGTCGGTTCTTGCGGCCGAGAAGCTCTGAGTCGGAGGATTTCGCGGGCGACGAGGTTGCGCCGAGGTTGGTCTCTGGCAATCCTTGCGCGCAATCTGGCGGCAGTAGTAGGGGCGGCTTAGGGTTTTGGTGGAGGAGGTCGGGCGAAGAATCGGTGCAAGGCTTGGGCCTTAAATAGCCGGGCGAGGCGAATCCATGAAAAAGCGGCGGCGGCGCGGAGATCCGGGAGTCGGGCGCGGGAGAGTCCACGAGGAGGCGATGCGGACGTGGCATCGGCGAGTCCACCGGTCGGCGGAAGGAGGCGAGGCGAGGCGCGCGGCTGCGATCGGTGGGAGGAGACCCGCGGCGTCCATCCGAAGGGAAAGCGGCGCGCGGAGACGATCAAGCGTCGGCGTTGATCCAACGGCGGGAGGATGGGCCAAGTGAGCAGGAATGAAATTTGAGTAGATTCGCCCAACCACTATTTGGAGATTTTAAATAGTTTTCTATTTTAGAAAATACCAGAAATTCTAAATGGCATTAGAAATTATCAAATGAACTCAGAAAAATTCTAGAAAAATCTAGAAAATATATCCAAGCATATAGAATCTAAATAAAATAATTTTGGTAATTGTTGATGTTGGGATTAAGCACATTAAATCAATTTGTCCTTAAATTCCATATTAAGCTTTTTAAATTAATATTCAAATAATCCAAATGATGAATTTTCTTACTACCATTATTTAAAAGATTTTTAAAGCTCTGAAAATTGGGATGTTACATATACTCTGCAGGGTTACCCAACTTTACCCACAATATACCCCATGCTCATACTGTCAGTCCATATACACGCAACACGATAGCGTGCGGCTGAGCTAAGATAACAAAGCATTTTCACTGCTCAACCTTTTTAGTCTCTACCCGGTAGGTCTTAATCCATATAACCCTCGGGAGACCACCGACCAACAGTGGAATGCGTACTCTGAGGCTGACGGATCCATACCGTTCTGTAGATCAGAGAGTGTCCCTTCAGACCCACTCCTGTCCCACCCCAGTTCATTCTGCTCTATCACACAAGAGCAATTGACAACCTGTAGATATTCAATTGGTAGAGCAGTGTACTAAGCCAGGGAGTAATGACCACACCTGTGGTTAAGCGGTTTTCTGTGTCTGTTACTTTGGCACAAGGTTCTTATCTTTACTTGTCTTCAGCGAGGAAATGGAGCAACACTAACTCGTGGTTGTCCACCTGCTTGATCTCACCTTTGACTCACTTATAACATAAGTCTATTGGGTTGTCCAACTTTCTGGTCTCAACCCTCAACTCTCCTCCAAAACCATTGATGAAAAGCTAATACTACTTTTGAAGATTTATAAACACATTTTTTGTGACAAAGATAAATATGTAGCTACCATTTTATATGATCTAAACTTATCAAGGTGCATATGGCCTACAAGAGTAGATGGGCTTGTATGTGGGGTAATAGAATTATTCTAACCATCATAGCATTCAAAAGTATTATTTCAATATTTAAAGTAATTGGCACAAATACGGTAATAAAAGTAATAATATAAATACATGAAATATAGGTTCAAAATGATCAAAAGAATGCGACTTGCCTCCTTGCATAAATTCTTCTAATAGCATGTCTTGTCTGCCGTCTTTCGGGGCTTAGTCGTGAAGTCGGGACCTAGCGCAAAATAAAATAAAACAAACAAAACAAAATCCAGCTCGACAAGGAACAAGCTAGGAACAACATGCAAGTAAAGAAATTAGGAAAATAAACACAAAGGAAGGTGGTGTGGGAGGGTAAGAATTTATTTGGTGCTTAATTGGACTGAACAGAGTGGGAAATGGATTCCTAGGCTCGAAACAGACGAAATGGATATATAATGTTGAATTAGGGTTTTGGGGGTGAATAGTGCCGAATGATAAATAGTATCGATTTTACTATTTATGGACAAAAATGGGTAATGAATAGTAATCAAGTTTACTATTTTAAACTATGAACAATGAATGTTTTTTTGCTATGAACAGTGTTTTTATTTTACTGTTCATGAGTTGTGACCAATATTGGGCCCAAAATGGCTAGGCCATTTTGGCCCAGCTCCTGTGCAAGCTGGAGCTACGCTTGGCCGAAGGCCAGAGCGTGCTCGGCTTGCCCGAGCCGGCGGCAGCGGCGTCTCCGGCGACGACGGTGGACGACGGTGCAGTGAGCACCAGGGTGGCGCGGGGATTCCATTTTTGGGTTTTACCAGAAGGGAGGTGGTTCGGCAAGGGGCGCACGGCGGTGGAGGAACACGGCCGGAGCAGGGGAAGGAGGCGGCGGCGATGGGGAGGTGCTCGGCCAAATTGGCTGGGGCTCAATATTCAATGGAGCAAGGGAAGTTCGGGAGTGGTGGCAGTGGAGCTTGGGCTGCTCCGAGGCGCTCTGCCCACGTGCACCGTGGGCAGCGCAGAGGAGGAGCTCGTCGCCGGCGAGCTAGGGGCGAGGATGGGGTGGGGGATGGTGGAGAAAAGCTTCACGGTGGCGAGAGGGAGCTAGTGCCGGAGTGGGGAGGAAGGGTTGTGCGAATTTCACCTGGGAGCTCGTCGGGGAAGAAATGGAGGTGGCGGCGAAACTTCAAAATTCGGCCGGCGCTGGAGGGGAAGGGCCAAGGGGAGGTGGTGGAGTTGGAAGTTATGAAGAATGCGAGTCGGGGTGGGTTTTTATAGCTTGGGGAAGACGGTGGGAGTAGTGGAGGATGGAGGAGCGCACGGCGCGTGGGCGTGACGTGGTTGGCTGGCGGAGCGCAGACGGTTCTTGGGGGGAGGTGGCAGGGCGAGGTGGCGTGGCGAAGGCGGTGGAAGGTGCTAGTGGTGGTGCGTGTCGCGGGAGCTGGCGGCTGACATAAGCGGCGTCGGAGGTGATGACGTGGTGGAGATGACGTCGGGGAAGAAGGGGGAAGGCGCCCGGAGGAAAATCTGTTTTCGAATGGAGAAAACGGGTTGGCGAAAAGGGAAAGCGGTTTGGGGAGGAAAGCTTTCGAATTGGAAAAGTTTTCAAATTCAAGCCAAAAGATTCAAGAACTTTTGAAATTTTGAATTTTTTTTGGTTGTTTCAATGAACTTAGAGAGTGGCAGCTTCCTGTAAAACCGAAATTTGAAGAGGTTGTCCATGGTCTCGCTCCATTTTTTGGTGGCTGTTAGGCCACAGAATGCGTTGTAGTAGAACAATGACTACCTTTCCTGTCCAGAAAATAATTCAGAAAACCATGAAACTGTTGAGAAACTGTCGCTAGCGAGTTCAGTCCGGATGATTACCTCGTAGACAAACTCAGAATCGTAAGAACGATGCAAGAATACAAGAACATAATAATAAATTGACACAGAGATATAAGATGACTTTTGGCTTCTCTTTGTTGCTCTTCTAAAAGTTGTGTTACAATGTTGGGGTTCTCCCTTCCTTTATATAGGCTACTGGTTGGATGATGAGCCCACCTTGCGCTAGGACTCGGCCAAGGTCCGATTTCTTAACAGGAACAACGGCAAGCCCAGTTCGGACGATTACCTCGTAGACAAACGCAGAATCGTTAGAACGATGCAAGAATACAAGAACAGAAGAATAAATTGACATAGAGATATAAGGAGATTTCTGACTTCTCTTTGTTGCTCTTCTGAAAGCTGTGTTACAATGTTGGGATCCTCCCCTTTTTTATATAGGCTACTGGTTAGATGATGAACTCACCTTGGGCTATGACTCACGACCTAGACCCGATTTCTTAACAGGAACAACGGCAAGCCCATGCTTACTGATCAAACTGTCCCATTCCCTGCGGAAGTCGTCCTCTTAGTAGCTACCATATATAAAATCCTCAAAGTCTTTCCGGATGTTTTGCTCATGAGCAACAACACCCTGGACAAGTTTAGAGGCAATACTAAGTATATGCCACAAACATAGCCGGTGACATGCGGCAGGCATTGCTGCAGCAACTGCTTTGGATATTGCAGGAGAGAGATCTGTTAAGATTGTTTCTGGTTGCCGTCCAGACATGGCAGTCAAGAAGGTCTTCAATAACCAGGTAAAAGATTCCACGCTCTTAATTTCCCATCTGTTACCAGCATCAACCTTCAATTCAACACGAGCTAAACAGTTTGTTCTCTCAACTGGGCGGGGGCTTCCTGGTTGTTATGTGTGCGATGTGGTTGTCGTTTACCTTCAAAGCAACACACGAAATGCCTATCCCGTACGGTTCCATTTTTCCTTCGGGAAAGGTGACCTTTTCGGACACTGAAATGAAACCCTTCCTCCTCGCATAAGCGTTTGTAGAAATCGAACGCCTTGTCCTCTGATTGGAAAACCCATTCCAACCGCACGATCTTTCTTTGGTTTTTGGGCACCCTGTGCAGCACTGGCTCCACTCGTATTCTTTGCTGGTCCATCTGTCCCATGACTCCCATCAACATATCCTTCCGGAACTTGGGACAGTGCAATTATTTCCATTGTTCAGATTGCCTGTTGGATTAGGATTGTCAGTGGACTTGTCCAACCCATTGGCATCCTTCGAAGCGACACGTGCTGAATCAGGCACAGCTTCATTCAGGGGTGCAGATCCATTCAAATTACCAGCTTGCTCAGGTGCTTGCTCTGTGGCAGCAGACATCTTTTTGACTCATTCGTCGGTGCATAAACATCTGGGATTGCGCAATCCCAGGACTCAACTTTTGCTTAAAGCGTGTCGTGTGGCAGAATAAGCATCCAGGGCCAGGCAGCACATGAAATGGAGTTTACTCGCTTAATGATTTGTCCAAGCACTACAATTTGGTTAAACCAAATTAGAGAAGCAGCAGTATTAACAACAACAAGATCATGAGTGCATAATCCTAGGCCACCCTATTCTTCTGAGTTACAAGATTCGCGTAACCTATTGTAGGATGAAAGACTCACGGACATAGATTGCCACAGGAAAATACAAGAGTTGCGAAATTCGTACCTGGTCAGACGGCAAGTCGGACGGAAGGGGTAGACCACCGGAGTTCACCGGCCACCCCGACGGGGTTCGGAAGGTGGAGGCGAGGGGCCCGACGAACGAGCTAGGTATCGGTGGCCGGCGCCGGGGCGATCGAGTTAGGGTCTGGGCGGCGCCGGCGGTGGCGGCGGAGCCGCTGGGAGGGCTTCCGGGAGCGAGAGCGACGGGGAAGGAGGACAAGACGGGGAGAGGAAGCCATCTGGAGGTGGAAGAAAGCAAGTCGCCGCAGTGATGGTTTGGTGCTGATGTAACCAGGGGCGGACCCTCCCTTCGGGCCCGCCCGAGCTCCCCTCCGGCGCGGACACCCCCTCCCAGGCGCCGGCCAGTCGGCCAGCACCATGCCCGGCTCTGTCGCTCTGGCTGCCTGTCTTCCTTGCACAAGAAAAGAGCGGCCCGCTGCCTGACTGCACAAGGGCCAAGGCCTGGCCATTCCACAGCCCAGTCTCCGGCCTAGTAGTTCTTGCTCCTCCGTCTGCTTACGTGCTTCGTGTTTTTTGTTCTCGCGGCGAGTTAGTTTGTCAGGTTCTTCGTATTCTTGGTTCTTGCGTTGGATTGAATCGAATCGATCCGGTGCTTGCTTCCGGGTGAGGTGAGGGGAGGGGAGAGATGGCGGCGTCGATGGGGGAGGGAAGGTGGAGCGGCTGTCGTCGATCTACGCATAGCTGCGGATGCTGGTGCCGGCCAAGGTGTCGGAGGATGGCAAGCTCATCGAGTACGACGCGCTCCTCCTCGATCGCTTCCTTGACGTCCTGCAGGAACTCCACAGCGACGACCCCGAGAAGATGGTAACCCACCTTGTTCCTGCTCTCTCTCTCTCTCTCTCTCTCTCTCTCTCTCTTCTTTTTGTTTAGAGTTTGGTGTGAAGTTCCAATCTTGGATTGGATCCAAGTAATCCAATTCAGTCATAAGACGTGACTGTCCGAGACTATGACGCTTGAGAGTGAGACTGTGAGTTCAACTATTTCGTCTGTTAAGTGTTCTGAGAGTGAGATTGCGACTTTAACTGTTCTGTCTGTTCAAGTGTTATGTGTTCAAGACTTCAAGTTGAACATTGTGTCAAACTGTTAATTATCAATTTGTTATAATGTCAATATGTTATTGTGAGAAGGAAATGTGTTCATCGTAGTGTTCATTGTTCAACTATTCGTGTTGGCGAGTTGGCAAAGCCGGTCGGACTCGGGAGGCTTGTCAAGTGTCAACTAGGGCCGTCAGCGGACGGGGTGCGCAAGGAGACGATGAGGCGAGGCGAGGCAATAAGGGATCTTTGGTCAACAAGGATCTTTAATCAACGCTTGAGACTCACTTTACCTAAAATTTTATCCTAAGTTCACCCCTAGATGTAATGATACAGTTTCGCTCCTAGCAACAACCAGAAACTTGTCCAGGTGGCCCCTACCACGGCGAACCTAGCTAACTAATCGGATCTTACCGTGCCGACCCAAATATTATTGCTGAGCCAAGCCGACCGCCAGCCCACCACATCCACGATCAGCCACAGCCATCGCCACACTGGCTCCTAGACCTCCTCTGCAACGACCGCCAACCCAGCACATCCACCGGCCACAACCGTCGCCACACCAGCTCCAAACCTCCACACCAGCCATGCCCCAGGCGTAGCATGGTACTGTACATAGCGAGGTATTGTGCATACAAGACTGGGTGTCAACCTAAATATAACATATCTGATCAGGTCGTGTTGTATCCGGGTTAAGCTAACGGTCTCGTGCTTCGAACAACATGGACCATTTGAACAGCTCTAGCCGCCACTAATATGAACAGGCAAGCACTTACCCATAATTTTGGGAAATTTGGCGAAATACCACACTTTGGAGTGGCGATGGCGTTTCACTCCAAGAGCGTTTGCTTCAAGGAATACTATTACCTATATTTTCATAGCTTTAATGGATACTGGGAATCGACGGCTACCCCAATATCAACGATGCGACAAGAAATTCAATCGAGCTCATCATCATACGAAGAAAAAAAGAGGCAGCAGCAAAACAAGACAGGGGATCATCGAATCAGCCTTTAAAGGTGTTCCACTGCATTGCTCCGAATAATATAATTTGCGACAGATGAGACCATGCTTCCAAAACAATGCTGGATGCACCTTGAGCCTAACTTCGCCACATAAACCTTTCCTAGTCAAGCACTAGCAAATCCCTCTCGAGGAAGTCATTCGCATTTCTGGGCTCTTGTAATCTCCCAGGCCGGGGTAGCTTCATCGCTCTCGGCATAACCATCAACCCGCTTGCTGGTATTTGCAATGGCGACTGTAAAGCTCTCGTTCTGAAGGGTGAAGAGATACATTGCCCGTTCATCCTGCTTATTTATCATCACAAAAAAAACTTTAGTAAGAACAGAGAGTTGAGTACCCTTTTTTTTTGCATCATGCATCTGTGCACATGCTAGCTAGTGGAAACCTGACAGGCATGCGCGAGTGTACATGAAAAATACTGTGATCACTTCAAAATCAATATTGCATTGACCAAAATGAAGGAATATGCTTCCATGAGATGTGATACACAAAATAAACTTTTGATCAAGAAAAGGAAGCAAACGAGCCAAGTCAAAATGAAGATTGTTGCCATGTACCAAAATCAGAAGTACCCATGCAACCCTTATGCTCACAGGGATCAGCCCAAGAAAGACTAACCTACATAGGTGAGAATCAATCTTCAGTATACGCGTCTCAAAAGAAGAATCCTTCAGTATACAGCATTTACTTTTGGCATCAGAAAAACTCCAACGTACAAAATAAAATTCAAGTAACTTTATGTGCAACACTACCACCTTAGAAATTGTCCAGTAAAATATTCACAGAGGTGAGTAATCGATACTGTAAAATGCTACCTCAACTATTAGGTATGTGGTGGGGGAATGTTGTTAGTTAATACCTCAGGGAGTTCCATATATTCATCAGGAGATATTTGAAGGAACTCTACAGCCGTTTGTCCAACACACCAAGCGAAGACCTTTCCACTGTCGTCTGCAATGGTCAAGTGCAACTGAAAGCCATGTGTACACCCACTAGGGCAGGCACACTTACAGAAGGAACACTGCAGTACCCCTGATTGTTCATTCACAAAACAGCCACACTGATTGTGGAATAATAACACCTTTAAACTGTTGCAATTGATGTGGTCAAGTCGAACACGGCATATCTGTACGTTGAGATATCAAACAAACACAGGATGTTAGCAACACAACGAATTTGACTACAGTTAAAGAATGCAGTTAAGTTCTTAGAAACATAACTGAAAAAGGGTATCTGATTCCTTAAAAACGGGCATCTGAGACTGCTTTTATTGTATTTTTACATATCAGAGCATGTTAAAGGTGATATGGTAGTTGTTTTCTAAAATGTTACCAATGGTTTCATGTAAAATTTACCTAAACCTGAAATGCTTTATAAGAGACCTCATAACAGCATGACAGTAATGGAGAAGACTTACATGTGTCCTGTTTGCTGAATGGGGAAGATCTGACAAGAGTGATAAATTATGCAGGCATGTTGAATTCAGCAGCGCTGGCAGCAAGCCTAAGTTAACAAATAGTGATCCTGTCTCCTTTTCACACCATGAGACTTCAAGGCTGTTAACAAAAAAATAACCCACCAGCCAGAACTTAATACAACATGGAATTGCATAGAGATGTAATATAAAGGAATATGTTGCTTACATGTTTGTTGAACTCAAGGCACAAGTCAGACCGGAGATGTACACCATATGACCAACTCCCACTCTACCTAATGACCTGCAGAGGTATTTATACAATATTGAATTCAAATGCATGGTAGAACCAGTTGAATTGGCATAGGAAACAGCCAGTAAAAATATAAGATGCTATAAGGAACAATGAGAATATATGATCAAATTTAGAATACTGAAGAGACAATGTAATGTTTATTAATGTACTCTATGTCTCGCACTTCATTAGAATAACGACAGCAACAGGCTGTCAGACGGATGTAGCTTAACATAGCATCAGATATCAACTGAATCATGACAGAAGACCTTGCACAGCCTACAGAATTCAGATATCTCATGAAATTTCTAATCAGAGTATATCTATAACAACAGCTCCAATCAGAAAATGTTAGATGTAGCATAGACTTCACGAAATCAATGTTTTTCACAGGCAACAAAAAGAGAGGTCACAACCTGATTTGTTGCAACATTGATTTGGTATAAAAAAATCACAAAACAATCACTTTTCAGATGGAAGAAACTAGATAAAGTCATTTTCAATCATGATATCATACTTGGTGCAGAACAAGATTGGATGTAAGTGTATAAGTTCACTGTATTGACCAGACTAAATATTTAAGCATATTGTACTCGTCAATGTTAGGGGTAGTAGTGTAATAGTCATGTAAGTGTTATGGGTAGTTATGTAATTGTAATCTAGTCTAGTGTTTCTCTTGTACACTATATATTGCCCTTTGGGCTCTTGCAACCGGATTTGCGCCGCCGACCGCACCGCGGCTCCTCTGCTTTGCTCTCGGCTGGATCCAACACGGTCGATCGTATCCTCGTCGTCGGTCGTCTTCTTTGTCACCGGCAGCAGCAACAACCCTCGTCGCCCTTCATCTCCTTCCTCCACCGAACTAGCCTCCACCATCGTCTTCCTCGTCGCCGGGCCTAGATATGGGCGTTGCCCATCGACGTCGAGCTCGTTTCTCATCGGATGGAGCTTGTATTCGTCACTGTCAGTCGCCAGCTTCGAGATCCCCTTCGTCATCTTCGTGCTCCACCACCGTCACTGGCCATCGTCGACCTCTACTTATCTTGGCGGCGGCGGGGAGCATTGAAGGGAGCACGACAAAAGCAGCAGCCAGCCATCGTCTTCCTCGATTTTGAGCTCCATTGTCATCATCGGCCTCTTCGTCGTCGTCAACCTCACCACTTGCCATCGTCGGATCCTTCTGCTCCATGCTCGTGGAGATCCAGATCCTTTGCCACTGCCACACCACCCCGGAGTGCTGGCGATGCTCTGCTGGTGGCTCCTCCTGTGCACGTCGTCGTCGTTGGCCTGGAGCCCTTCAGCTCATCTTTATTATCTCCACCATCTTTGGTTGTTGTGTGTTGTGAGCTGCTACTTGATTCTTGCTGTTTGGAGGAGATGTTTCATCACCAAGGATTCAAAAACCGGTCCCGGCTCAATTCGACGGTGACGTCACGATAACTTAATGGTTCACGGTTTTTCGGTCAATTTCGTTAAGTTTTGCTTAAAAATCAATCAAAATTCAAAATTCAAAATTTGAATTTGCAAACTCCGGAAAAACCGGCCGGGATTTCAAATCCTAGCCCCCACCGGTAAGGCCGGTTAACCGGCCGGGATTTCCATCCCTGGTTATCACTGCTACTAGTATCCTATGCTAGTATCCTAAGTCTATGTTGCTGCTCTTATTTTAAGTCTATTTTTCTTTTATTTCCATCGAGTCCATCCAAGTCCGTTGTGTCTCTCTTTGAGTTTGTCAACGCGTTGCCAGTCCATCATATCCTTTGTCAATTGCTTCTTCCTTTTCGGGTTGCCGCGGTCCGTCCATTGGATCGAGTGTGGTCACCCCATCATCATGGTTGTTGATGCGACTTTGCCCTTTTGGTCCTCTCTTGTAGCCATCTTGCTACACATCTTCGCATCATTGCGACTCTTGAACAATAGTCTTCTTTGTCGTCGTTATCAATTGTCTCTTCGTCTTTGTTTTCGTCAAATGCCAAATTCAACATCATCACCTCACATCTTGGGTGGACGGATCTGGTCCGTCGTCTTTGCCTTCGTCGAGCGCCAGATTTGACACCGTCACCTCACTTCTTTGGTGGGCGGATCTAGTTCGCGTCTTCGTCTCAATCTCTCTCTTCATCATGATTTGATATATCTCTCTATTCATGTCGGTTTCAACATCTCCAAATCAAAACATTTGTGTGTAAAGAGCCAAAGGACAATTATTGTAAGAGTTGCATGCTTCGACGACATCTTCAAGCTCAGACTTCGGATATATATTTTATTTTAGTGTTGTCCTCTTCAAACTCAATGCTATTGCATACGCATTGAGTTTGAGTGGAGATGTTAAGGGTAGTAGTGTGATAGTCATGTAAGTGTTAAGGATAATTATATAATTGTAGTTTAGTCTAGGGCTTCTCTTGCACACTATATATTGCCTCTTAAGCTCTTGCAATAGATCTAACAATTCAGCTTCTATTCCTCTCCTCTCCCAAAATCTAACAATCCAAACTGCTAATGCATATGTCTGGATAGCCATAATATGACACATCGAACTGGGGGCTGATTATTCACCATTCTCTTGCAAATTCGGCACTTCATAATAGCATAACAAACAGAAAATAAGAACTTTTTAAAAAAAGTCAGACAGGCATAAAACTTCAGAGTTCAGACAAATAGGAAATGAATGGAAAAATAAACAGGTCATTGCATGAGAACAGAAAGTGGTACCAGTGTCCAATAAAGCTAAGCTTCATCAGAACAACTCCAGTTACGTCTTCTATCTCCAAATAAAAGGTAGTCCCTGATGCACTTGCTTTGCAAACACTTGTTACGGTGCCAAACATACTAACTCCTACCATTTTACCATGAAGATCACTTACATATACCTGAAAATTAGGCATCGCAGGAAGCTTACTACATCTGCAAAAAGTCTATGATATATCACAAGTTGTATCACAGTATCAGACTATAAATAATTGGGGATGACACCAAATTTTTCAATGGTTTTGGTTTTCCTTTCTTTAAAGAATCCCAAAATGATCGTGAAAAAAGATGATGGAAAAAATAACGGGTATTATTTTCTGAAAGCATGTTCTACCAAGGAAAACAGCAGACTGCACCTATATTTATAGTGCGAGACATATTGCATGTGCATGAGTGAGGCGGCCATGGAATAAAAGCACAAGATGCACATACGCATATTATGAGATGTAATAACTAGTGAGATATTAAAAGCTTTTAGTTTTTACAGTGATAAATTCAGCAAGTATGTGAAGCTGTATATAATAATGTTAGGATTCACACAATATAACTCAATACAAATTAAAGCTTCAGCGGAATCAGTTGTTAAGGATAGAGACTAAATCAGCCGTTCTTCAGGTTCAAAGCAACATAATGATTGGTAAATCTATCTTCTAAAAACAAACTCAAATGAATGAAGGTCAGGTTACATACTCGAAATGGATATTTGCTGAAATCAACTGAACCATGCAAATCACGTGGTAATGTTACTTGCGAAGCCATATTATCGACTGGAACACATGACAACCGAGGTCCTTGGCTCCTTACTTGAGTAGGTGTGAGAAGTACCTAGCATACAATCTTTTCTGTCTTGGTCAAAAGTAGTGCAGAAAGAAGTAGCACCAAGATATTCTTACAAACCTGTTCCTCCTGCTGAGCAATAGGCACCAAGTAAACCTGTGTTGCACTACCGTATTCAAAGCACAGTTCCTGAGACTCCTCATGATTATTGTGCACAAAATTTGCAATAAAAGGTCTGTCCAGTGCAAGCATGCTCCCTACACTGAAAGAAAATGTTTAGTTTACTTTAACTAAACTGAAACATTTGGTACTTATACTGAGTGAAATGAACCTGAAAAGATTTGCAAGCAAAACCTGCTCTCCCCATAATACAAATTTTATCTTTCCACCATCATCGTCTACAAGTACAATCTGCTTTCTTTCCGTACATCCAAAAGGTTCCAAGGACTCAATCTTCTCAATCCTGCAAGAACAAGAAAGGCAGTTCTGAACCTGTCTAACAAAGTAAATCAGTATGGTTCATCCTTTTCAGTTTAATCATCAGCTGAAGTTGTAAAATTATTCCTTTTTATCCTCACCACCAAAGGCGAGTGCTGTTTTTTTAACCTCACGAGTAAACATTTGTTTATACAGTTTAAATACAAGTAAACCTCGAATTCCCTCCACGTGTTCACCAGCAAAACCATTGGCATTTGATATCTTTGAGTGATCCTATAAGATATAATACTGGAAAAGCGCCTTCAGTTGTCACAGTTGTGGTCTTGTCAATGGCGGCATGGAGAATTGAGCACCAAAAGGACAGCAAATATACTAACTGAGTTCAGTATTATCTTTTACCCTCAAAATATCTTCGAGCATAAAAAAGCACATTTTACCGCAGCCAAATACTAAAAAATCTAGTTTCTGCTCGGATCTTACATGTCCAACAGTTTAGAAAATAATTACAAAATTTTACAAACGCTCCTATTAAACTAAATCAATTCTGCTAGTAACTATACCAGAATTTGATGCAAAAAGGTCGCCATTGAGAAGTACTAAATATCTTATTTTACCTGGCATAAAAGGAGTATGAAACATCATTTCTATTTTCATCTAGCATCATAGATGAGAAAGAATATGTGCAAAACTGTGCAGCAAGTAACATGGCGTCTTCATCTTGGTCCTGTATAAATCAAAGATAAGTTCAAACTGAATAATGTGAGTGGAGCTAAAACAAAGTTTAGTGAACCTGCTGCATTCGGCATTCCACACTCCACAGTACAAATGCCGAAATTTAACTTATAACACCTTAAGCTTAAACTATTTGTCTACAAACAAGTACAATGTTGCAGTTGATCTTATGAGTTGATAGAGATAAAGTGGTTTCACATTTATATTGATTTTTCTTAATTTATAGTCAATTATCAGGGTATGAAGAGTCATTATGAGGGGTGACAATTGCAATTAAAACAAAGGAGTTTGACATAAGAAGTGACGAATTGCAATTAAATAATATGCTCTGAACACCGCTTCCTTGTAAACCTAAATGCTTTGAATGTGTACCTCATCAAGTAATATCACCATATATTCTGTTGGCAAAATACGTGCATGGCCAGATCCCTCCATAGCTGTACGAAGACAGCATCCTGTGAGCACAACTTCTCGACCCTTCTTCAAGATACCATGTTGTCCTATGTAGTTGTAGTACCTGACATCAAAGTTTAGAGCCAGCATATAAACGAAGGTCAGGCCAATAACAAATCCATCCTCAATAAGTCTACATTTTTAATACATTCCTTACTGACTTTTACAGTACCATTATATCAGTCAAACAAAGAAAACCATTAACTAAGCAATTAGTCAGATCTACCTTCGGTGTAGATATAGATCGATAGTGGATGTACTCCACATGTCTCCCAAGGTAAGCATGTATATGTTTGTACCTACAAGAATGACACAATTGAGGAGGCAGTCAAGGAAAATGCAAGTTGGCAGTCATGTAACAAAAGCAAGTTCAAATGGTAACTAATTTTATGTGACAGCCCGCATCATTTGCATATTTGTTAGCATAAAATATTTATATTTCATTGCATCAAAATTTTACAACAATTGTTTTACAAACATTTGCAGTGTTTTTGGCAACAAATAATTAAAACCCTAGTCCTCTTCTCTTCTTGCCTTCTGGCAGTAGCAGCCTTCCTTGTCGCCGTGTCCTTGGAGCGCCCGTCCGTAAAGCCATCTCGCGACCCGTTTTCCTCTCTCGTCAGGAAATCAGCAAGCAGTTAGTAAGTTTAGTTGAGAGCCTTTTCGTGAGCAGTAGTGTTTAGAAGTTAGAGTATAGAAAGTGGCCGTCAGATTTCCCAAAGTGCAGTAGAGTATCTGGAATAACCTGAGTAGTCGGTCCCTTGACCATCAAGATACCCAGACCAACCGGAGTTATTCGGCCCCTTGATCGTCAAAATGTCCTGACCACCCAGGGTCCTTCGGCATCTGTCACTTCTGTGGGTCTCCTCATCCGGCATTATTAGAACCCAACACCCACTGTTTGCATTTGCCAAAAACCCCAATAAAAGCCCTCAGTGCATATCCCAATAAACCACACCCTCAATCAAGCGTCACCGGGTGCAGAAACCATTTCCAGAGCCTTCCCTTGCCAATTCATTCCCCCTGGCCGAGCCCAAACCAGCAGCACAAACAAGTGCATCACCCAGAACAAGCAGCCCATTCTTTCCCCCTGGCCAGAGTGCACCTCCCTGAGCCAGTCGAAAATATCAAGCACAAGGCAGCAGCAGCAGCCAGCAGCCCAAATTCTTTCCCCCCAGCAGCAGCAAGCCAGCAAATACATCCCCCTTGCAAAGCCAGCAAATGCATTCCCCCCTGAAAGCCAGCAGCACCGAAGTGCATCTCCCCTGTAAAACAAGCAGGCCAGCCCCAGATTCATTCCCCCAGGCGGCAGCAGCACAAGTTCATCCCTTCAGCAGAGCCAGCACCACAAGCTTCCCCCCCCCACTGCCATTCTCCCCTCCTCCCACCTTTCCCGGTAGAAGGCCGTGGCGATTTCAAGGAGCCACCGATCCAAGAAATGCAATCGAGGAGCCAGAGGCGAAAGGAGAGTACCAGCCAGGCAAGATCGCCATCCCTCTCCCGGCCAGATCCATCAAGAGTAACCCAAAGACATCAGTTTGCATTGCACACCATTCACAAATCACTAGATTTCAGTAGAATAATTTGGTAGCTATCAGTCTATCTCAGCACAGAGCACTTGTAGGAGTAGAGAGGGAGGTCAGGTGAGGGCTTACCCCAGGGGAGAGAACCGGGTGGAGTAGGACCAAGTGGGCTAGATCTGAGAGCCAAAGCGGCCGTGGCCGGAAGGCCGGCGGCCGGCCGGTCTGGAGTCTGTGTGGGGAGCCGGATCTCGGGCAACCACCGAGGCGGCGCATGGCGGCCGGGCCTCGGCCGCGCCAGTGGAAGCGGAGGAGGACTCGGGGCGCGGCGCTGGGACCGCACTGCTGTGGGATGCCGAGCGGCCAAGGCGGGAAGGCGGCGGCGGAGGAGCAGAAGCAGCAGCGGCAGCCTGGCGGCCGTGGCGGCGGCGGCGATCTTGGAGAGAGAGGCCGGGAAGCGGGGAGTAGGCCGGCGAAGGAGGCGCAAGGAGCCCAGCTGGAGGGAGGCGCGCCAGGAGGAGGCGGCGGCGAAGAAATCGCCAGAGAGAGAGTGAGGCGAAGAGATAAAGGGGGGAAGGAGAGTGTCGGCTGGAAGGAGAGGCGTCGGCCGAGGGGGTAAGAAGAGGAGAGAGAGGGGTATAGTTAGCCGGGTAAGGTTAAGGGGTTTAGTAGTTAGGGTTAGGATTAGTCGGTTAGATTAGGGGTTGGATTAGGGAGTTAACCGGTTAGGTTTAACCGGTTTGGTAGGTAATTAGAGAGGGGTTTAGTAGTTTAGTAGTTAGTCGGTTAATTAGAGATTAGGGTTAGAAGATTAGTTGTTTGTTTTTAGTATAGGAAATTTAGGAATCGGTATAGTTAGTGTTTGTTCAATTATTTAGAGTAACCCGTTGGTGTGCCAGGAGTGTTGGTAGTCTTGAGCGCTCGAGTAGATACTTGTAGGCGTAGCAGAGTGTAAGATTCGATAGTAGTTTGTGTCGAGTGTAGAACACGAGTTCGGCGATGTCGGCAGTAGATCGGGTTTAACCAGTAGAACGAGTTTAGCGGGAGAGTGCTAACTGGGTCGGGTTCCGAAAAGTTTTGTTAAATTAAAATTGGCTAACATAGGAGCTGTATTAGCATTTTATACGCCTACTACCACTCAAACTCAACTAAGTATTTATTTATATATTATTCATGCTACCGCTTTGCTACAGAGGGCAAACCAATGCTGACAGGGGAAGCTCATCAGAGACTCGTCATCGCCAACTTTTCCTACAACTCCAAAGGCAAGCTATCCTCTTGAACATAAATATAGTTATGTTAAATGTAAACCGTATATTGCTCTATCATATATGTATTGCATCAAAACTATTTCTCAAAATTAAATTGGATTAAGATGATGAGAAAGATAAGAGAACAGAGATGATGAATGGGATGAGATGAGAATGAGAATTACTAGGTGGGTAAAGGGGGGCCTGGCAGGGGAAACAAGGCGATGATGATGATGAGGCAAGAGGTGGGACCAGGGATAAAAAAACGGTCGGTAACCGCCGGTAACCGGTTTATCGGTCGAAACCGGTAAAAAAAATACCGGCCGAAATTTTTAAATTTTGAATTTGAATTTGAATTTTTGACTCCATAATGTCCTTCCCTAATTGGTTTAGGCATTCTTATGCTAGATTATGTATTGAAACATTAGTTTTTAGTATATTTAGCACTATTAAAACATAAATGAGGACTTTTTATGTACAACTTGAAACACTTTCTCATTAATTGGATTGCATCATTATTTGCTCAGGATTGGATTGATTATTTAATCCTATACTTTCAAATCATTTAGTGACGCGATATGATTAATAAGAGATACGAAAAAGTATTTGCTAATAGTTTGTTCAGCGACACAGGTTTCATATGTATGATTACTAGTATCAATATACTGGTATTTGTTTGGCCAGGAAAATACTAGCTCCTAAGGGTAGCTCATGTAACTAGAAAGCTATCCTTTTAGGAGGTGGAGTCATGTAACTAGAAAGCTATCCTTGGAAAATCAAGCTTTTTATATACAACTTGAAACACTTTCTCATTAATATTTGCATTATTCCAAATTTAAATTTGCTAATTACCATTTTCACCATTTTCCGGTTTTCCGGTTTTTATTGGTTTTTTAGTTCTACGCAGTGGCGGTCCGAGAAAATCGATTCAAATTTTGAAATTGAATTGGACCGGTTTTTAATTTACCGAATGGCGTGGGATTCTGATGCATCGCCATCGACACGAATTTTCCGATCGAGATTTCAATCCCTGGGTGGGACCCCTTTACATATGGTTATAATATAAGGACCAACAAAACTCTTACTCGGTCGGAAGCCATAAATTCAGTGCCAACCATTTTCCCGTTTCGGCGGGCAGAAAATGCTACCTTGTTACGTAATTAAGTTCTCCACAACGGGTCACATTGGAGTATTAGGCACGGAAGAGAGCCGCCTCAAGGTGGAGTGTTGGGCACGGATGAGAGCCGCCTCAACCAACATTACTAAAACTCGGTGTGTGACGAGGTCAGCACCGTGACTAAATCAACACCGGCGAAAAGTAATGGGTGGAGACATAATCACGTAACCTGGAAAACGTTCTGTATTTTGAACTTGAAATCGCATCAAAGGAAATGCGATGGACCTAGCTCAGAGAGAGTTCAGAGTAGCTATGGGTGAAGTGGTGCAAGACTGCGCAGTGCTATATCAAATCATGAATTCATGCCAATCTCCTGGATTGGAGTCTACGGGAACCACTAGGGGTCTTTCTTCTTTCCGAGTGACTAGTAGTGTTTTTCAGAATTAAAATTGCCACCTAATGTTTTAATGAGTATTTTCAGAAAGAGATGATTTAGAAATTGTGTTAATGAGCAGAGATCAGTCATGCAGTGCATCTTTTGCTATTAATGCTTGGTGAGTACTTTTGTACTCAACCTTGTTAGTATTCTCCTTTGTTAGATCCTAGTCCGGCCGAGAGCTATCCCGAGTGGGACGAAGGACTTGCAGGTACCAATGCAGCCACAGGAGGAGAAGGCACCGACTGCAAGGACCTTAGCGAGATGGGTGCCATCTTTGACTCGTGGGACGAGTAGGAGGGTGGTACTTTCGAGCAGACTACAGAAGTGGAGAAGTTCCCTTTTGTGTTTGTGTTATATTTGTATTAAGAACCATAGCCTTGTGTGGCGTCTAATGTAATAAAGATGTACAGTTTCTATCTTATTGTTCAGTTGCGCAACTCTGATAAAAAGGCTTGCTATTCGTCGGAGCGGTGTTCTACCGGGCAGAAGAATAGTAATCCGTGTGCCTAAGTGTGATTACCCTAGGGGTAATGACACGGGGCGTCACATTTTATTACACATTTTATTACAGTACGTGTAATCAAGGATCATGCTGGACAAATTGATAACACCAATGAATCAAGGTAGTTGTGAAATTAGGGGGTGCTTAAGATTGTTCTTCCTTCTTGACAATTGATCGGGCTTCTGTTCCTTTATTGAGAAACAATGACCTAGAAAAGTATTAGTCTATTAGCCTACTATTCATCCTGTTTAATAGAGCCCTGCAAAGCTTAAATGTTCTAAAACTAACCTAAAAATTGGTAACAATTATAGCTTGTTTATCGGATGGAAAAAGTACAAAAAGTGTATAAGCCTACCGGGAAGGACGAACACATCAATGATGACAGCTTCAAGGACACTCTTGGGGGAAAGGAAGTTCTTCTCATGGATAGAATCGACTGTGATCGTATTAGGAAGCCTCCTCCTCTTAATCCTTGTGTTTAGAAGATTGGTCAGCTCAACCTTCCTCTTTGCAGTCAGAGATTTGCGCTGTTCTGTCCAAGACTATCAACAACAGCAAAAGTTTAACCCCTAAGGCATCTGTCCATTGCAGGAAAACACAAAATTGGCCTCCAATCCAATGGGCAAAAGAAATGATGATAAAATAGAACATGATGATCGTAGATTTGCAACAGGTTTATTATATTTGTTGAACAGCAAACAAGCAAGAAGCATAGGATTGCCGATTTGAAGTTACTGTTTCGATCAGAACCTAAGCTACTTGTTTCAGCAGCACCAAAAGCTACAGGAGTGAACAAATAGTTTACGTTTGGCTTTGTATAGTTCTATATGTAAATCACGTTGGTTCAAAATCCTTCCACAAATTGATTTTTTATTTCAAATTCGGGCGGATTCAACAACATAATAGGAAACAGCAAGCACAAAACATAAATAAAAAACGTAAGAGCTTTGCAAAAGAGTTGCGTACTGGAAGTGTAGTCTGAATTTAAGTAGAACAAGTTTCGACTACAGCGATAACCAGACTTGATCAAACAACATATAAAATGGCGAGTTGGCGACACGCGGCAAGCCAATCTAACTAACCTGGAAGAGGTCGGAGAGGAGGATGGCGGCGGTGACGCCGCTGGAGTAGGCGCAGCACGACTTAAGCACTTGCGCCACCGCCCACCCCCACGGCGGCCGTGCCGGCGCCGGTCCGGCGCCCGGGGAGTCATCACCGTCGCCGCCGGATGAGGAGGAGAGGACGGAGATGGCGTAATCGACGAACTCGAGGAAGGTACCCCCATCGACGGAGGCGGAGGCGGGGTCCATGGAACCCTAGGGAGGAGGGCGGGAATGCTGTGAAGAAGGTGGGAATTGTTTCGCTTTACGCCGCACCGCTCGAGCACAAGTCGCCGACCGTGTGGTCTCCGAAGTAACGGCGGGCCTCCCACGTTGGGCCGTGGCCCGCCCCATGAGGAAACACAACGCCCTCCACGGCCATGTAGTGAGGAGCAACCGACCAAAAGTGAACACGTCAGCGCACACAGTGAGATTCAAATGATGGTATCTTTCGAACGGAGCGTCCAATTCACAGTTCGTTTCAACTATACGACGAGATCTTTAACACTAGATCTCACTTGTATATTTAGACTTATGGTCCATTTGGTTAGTGGGTGAAATTGAATGAAATAAGATGATGCAGAAAAGAAATAAGATAATTCAGGATGGGTGGGATAATTTTAAATGGAATAATACAATTAGTATGTTTGGTTGGTTGGATTGGATGATATAAAAAGTGTGTTTGGTTGGATTGATTGGATCATACTGACATGTGAGGCCTACTAGTGCTAGCTCGAAACATTGACGTGTGGGCTTGTACTGTCATTGGCTCGTCGCATTCGCAGAGAGCAGCCGCAGCAGAGGAAACACAGGGGAGGGCAGGGTGGCTCGAGGTATTGCTCGCCGATGGCAAGGGAGCTGCCGAAGGATGGGGCGACCCCAAAAATGAGCCCCCGCGGGAAAGAGGAGTCTAGGGGCGGTGGTGACGTGACGGAAGGAAGATCACAGTGGCAGCGCAGCCACTGCCGGCGGTGTCAGCGGCGACGGTGTTGTGTCCATGGCGGCGTCGACGGAAGGAAGGAGGGGAAAAGATAAGCGCGCACGGGCAAGAGGGAGGCGAGGGGATGTTGTCAGTGCAAACAGTGGCGACGAGGGTGGCGACGAGGTGGACCAAGTCGGGCCGACGACGGGAGCCTGCGGCGTCGCGACGGGTCCGTCGTGGCGACAACACTACGGGGAGGGGGGCGAAGCGGGTGGTAGGGAAAGGAAGGGTGGCTTGGGGATGCTCCAGGAAAGGGGAATCGAGAAGGGGCTCACTGGGGGACGAACGACGATGGAGGCGGCGGTTTTGGCCAGACGTGGGGAAGAAGACCCAAGCGCAAGCTCCTGTGGACGATAAACGACATTGGTTGGGGGCTTTTGCACGGCGTGCACGGGAACACGAGGTAACGCGGGTGGCTATGGATGAAGTTCGTTGGGTTGGGGCGACAGGAGAGGTGGCGGCGGTGGCTGGCGCGGGCATTGCCGGATGGGAGGAAGAGGGGGTCGATAGGAGAGGGGTGAAAGCATCTAGGCCCCTAAAAATGGTTTTGGTAATTAATGATAATATGTGAATATGGGATTAACAAGTTTACTAAGAATGTGCAAGGTTAATTCCATTTGATGAACATGATGAAGCAAGGATGCATGCTAAAGGAAAATGTGAAGATCAACAAGGCTTAAAGTCAAGGTACAAATAGTCTAGGATCCTTTTCTATTTTACCGGTCTAAGGAGAATTGGTTGGTAGACCGGATTATAGGATAAATGCCGTACTATTAAGGGGGATCACGACTAGTAGCTTGATAGCTTATTCTTGTGCCATTTGGATCAACTTAGGATCATGCATGCATTTAAAATTGGACTTGAATTTAAGTTAGAATGAATTGATGCTTTAATTCGAATCGGATGAAAGAAGGCTTAGCAATGGTTGTACAGAAGCGCGGTTGTTCCGACGATATTTCAGTGATTGCAAAATAACGATCGAGTGTAATCTCCTTTTAAAACCGCTTTTGAGAATCGGTACGTATGCAGCGTATAATCGGATGAACCGCATCCGGTTGTTCCGATGATATTACGACAGTTGGAAAATAACGACGAGTGTAATCTCCTTTGAAAACCTCTTTTGAGAATCGGTATGCATCGCACGAATAATCGGATGAACCGCAATACGGATGTTCAAATATATTTGGCGGTTGTAAAATTCGAAACGGATGCAAAATCTCGGTTTAGAAAACACGAAATCGGACGATCCGGTGTTTGCTGCGGATGAACCGCAACTAAATCCAACGGCTATATCGGTGCATTTAATGCGTGTAACATAGCCGTTCTTGCGCATTGAGTATAGCGCGGTTGTACCGATGCTAACACGCCGTTGTTCCGATATGTCTTTGAAATTTGGGAACTTCTTCCCAACGGCTAGAATTGGTTGGTGGAGGCTATAAATACCTCCCCAACCGCACAAGGGACAAGTTACGAGTGCATTGAAGATATCTCAACCCTTGTGAGCATTGTGCATTCAATTCCACTCCCAATTTACTCTTGCATTCATTAAGAGGAGATCAAGTGCATTCATCTTTAGTTGATTCATTGGCACTTGAGTAAAGTCAGCGAGGATCGTTGATCTATTCTCTTGGGGTGTTGCCGCACTCCTAGACGGCTTGGCGGTGAAGCACGGTGATCTTCTCAAGTGAAGCTTGTGAGAAGACCCGAGCAAGATTGTGAGTGGTTGGTGTTCACCATCTCGGAGCGGAGGAAGAACAACCCAAGTGATTGAGGAAGGCTTAATTCGTGGAGCCGGCTTGAGTGGTCAAGCTTCCTCAACGTGGACTAGTGAAGACCGCAAGTCTTGATACCACGGAAAAACTTCATTGTGTCTTGTGGTTATTTCTTGTCTTTACAATTCCGCACTTATACTTCTAGCTTGCTTATTGTAATTAAATTGCCTAGCTAGGAGCATAACTTGTTTAGACTAAGTCATTGAATTGGAAAAATTGTTAATTTGTTAAAAACTTTAAAAACCTCCTATTCACCCCCCTCTAGTCGGTTATCCTTGATCCTACAAGTGGTATCAGAGCTTGGTCTCTCCGTTGTTGGACTTAACCGTCTAGGAGAGCAAGGATGGCTAGTGAGGGAATGGCTTTAGGAAGGGCTCCACTCTTTGATGGCACAAATTATGCTTATTGGAAAATTAGAATGTCAATCTTTTAAAGGCCATGAGTCCAAGCATTTGGAAAATCGTAAATGATGGTTACACTATGCCTCTTAATCCACTTGAACCCACGGATCAAGACACGCGTAACTCTCATTTAGATGCCCAAGCTATGAATGCTCTCTTTGGCGCTTTGAACGCGGATGAGTTCAATAGAGTGAGCAATTTGGAAACCGCTCATGCTATTTGGACAACTCTCGGAAATCCATGAGGGTACATCCACGGTCAAAGAAGCCAAATTGCATAAACTTCGGATTAAATATGAGACATTCATAATGTTGCCTCATGAAAACATCAATGAGATGTATTCAAGACTCAACAACATTGTGAATGAGCTCAAGGGCCTTGGGACTAACCTTCCGATGTTGATATTGTGCGCAAGATGCTTAGGGCTCTTCCTGACAAATATGAAACTTTGGTGACGCTCTTCATCAACTCTCCCGAATTGCCAAGGATGACACCAACGGGCCTTTTGGGCAATCTCATCACAAATGAGTTGTTCAAGAAGGACAAAGAAGAGCTCGTGGAGACATCCTCCTCAAAGAAGAAAATTACCGCTTTCAAGGCCAAAGCGGAATCAAGTGATGATGAGGATGAAGGAGAAGATTCCGATGAGGAGTATGCACTCCTTGTAAGAAAAATGAAGAAGTTCATGAAGAGACGCCCCAATAGAAGCTACAACTTTGACAAATACAAGAAGGGACAATATTCAAGTGACAAGAAGAGTTATAGCAACATTCGATGCTATAATTGTGATGAAAAGGACACATCTCATCTCGTTGCCCGCAAAGAAGGATGACAAGGACAAGTCATTCAAGAAGAAAGAATATAATGGCAAGAAGAAGCTTTTCAAGAAGCTTCACAAGGATGGCAAGAATGAAGCTCACATTGGAGAGTGGGATTCAAATGATGAATCAAGCGACTCAGACTCAGATGAGGATGAGTCTTCCAAGAAGAAGGGACTAGTTGGCATTGCTATCAAAGAAACTCCTTCACTATTCTCCACTCCTACATGCCTCATGGCAAAAGGAGATAAGGTAAAATCCATTGATAGTGATGAACCAACTTATGAAGAATTATTGGATATGCTTGATGAATTAAATGAATTTAATGGAAAAGAGAAATCAAAATTTAAAGTCTTGAAGAAAGAATATCTCTCTAAAAGACTCTTTTGAGGAGCTAAAGAAAGCTCATGATTCTCTCATCTTAAAGAATATTGAAAAATCTCATTCACATATTGGAATTACTTGTGATTTAATGAATGAGATGTCTAAAGTAGATATTGCTTTAAATGAAAAATCCATGTCTAGCATTTCTACTTCATGTGATGATTTACTTGCCATGCCATGTTGCTCTAGTGATGATTCAATTGCTAGTTTAGCAAATACTTGTGATCCTTTACTTATTGTTGAGAACCATGAATTAAAAGAACAAGTCAATAAACTAAGCAAAAGCTTGGAAAGATGCTTTAAGGGTAAGGCCACCTTAGACAAGCTTTTGAGTGAGCAAAGGTGCTCATTCAACAAGGAAGGTCTCGGGTATGTGCCTAAGAAAGGTAAGAAGCCGGCAAATAAACCCACAAGGTATGTGAGGAAAATGGTAAGTATTGCTATAAGTGCCGGGAAATAGGACATGTGCAACAAAATTGTCCTAAAGGTAAAATTGCATCTTTTGGTATATATGATTCATGCTATATGCTTAGAAAGACTAAGGATGGTAAAATACTTGCTCATTTTATTGGCACTTCAATTTTAGGCGCTAAAAGAATGCTATTTGGGTGCCTAAAACCTTGGTCACTAACCTCCAAGGACCCAAACAAATTTGGGTACCTAAAAGAACTTGATTCTTGTTTTGTAGGTGAATTACAAGACCGGTGGAAAACATTGGGTGCTTGATAGTGGTTGCACTCAACACATGACCGGTGATAGAAAAATGTTCACCACATTCGAGAATGGGAAAGGAATGGACAAAATCACATTTGGTGACAATAGCAAAGGAAAGGTAATTGGATTGGGTAAAATTGCTATCTCAAATGACCTTTCCATTTCAAATGTATCTTTAGTAGAATCACTAAACTTTAACTTGTTATCCGTAGCTCAAATATGTGATCTAGGACTAATTTGTTCCTTTTCTAAAGAAGGTGTTACAATTTCAAATGAAAATGATAACTCTTTAATTTTTAAAGGATTTAGATTTGGAAACCTTTATTTGGTAGATTTCACTTCAAATGATTCATGCTTAAAACTTGTTTGATGGCAAAACCTCCTTGGGTTGGCTTTGGCATAGAAGGCTAGCTCATGTAGGAATGATTCAACTCAAAAGCTTTTCAAACATGATTTAGTTGTTGGCTTGAAAGATGTGAAGTTTGAGAAAACCGACTTTGTAGTGCATGTCAAGTCGGTAAACAAGTCGCTAATTCTCACCCTTCCAAAAGTATCATGTCAACTTCTAGACCATTGGAACTCTTACATATGGATTTGTTTGGGCCAACAACCTATAAGAGTATCGGAAATAGCTATTGTTTGGTTATTGTGGATGATTACTCTAGATATACATGGGTATTCTTCCTAGATGATAAAAGTGAAACCTCCTAATTTTCAAAACTTTACAAAAGGGCCCAAAATGAATTTGATTTCAAAATAAAGAAAATCAGTAGTGATAATGGTTAGAGTTCAAAAATACTAAAGTTGAAGACTTTTGTGATGAACTTGGAATAAAGCACGAACTTTCCACAACCTACACCCCGGAACAAAATGGAGTTGTAGAAAGGAAAAATCGTACATTAATTGAAATGGCTAGGACAATGCTTGATGAATATAATACTTCCGATAGTTTTTGGGCGGAAGCAATTAACACCGCTTGTCATGCCATAAATCGTCTTTATTTACATCGTCTTTTGAAAAAGACTTCCTATGAGCTTCTTGTAGGAAGAAAACCGAACATCTCCTATTTTCGTGTCTTTGGTTGTAAATGCTATATTTTAAAGAAGGGTGTTCGGTTATCAAAATTTGAAAGTAGATGTGATGTTGGTTTCTTACTAGGTTATTCATCAAATAGTAAAGCTTATCGTGTCTTCAACAAAACTCCGGTTTAGTTGAAGAAAAACATGATGTTCAATTCGATGAAACTAATGGCTCTCAAGAAGAGCATGAGAATTTGGATGATGTAGGCAATGAAGCCTTGAGAAGGGCAATGGAGCATATGCAAATTGGTGACATAAAGCCGAAGATGATTCATCATCCTCCACACAAGTTGAACCACCAACATCTTCTACAAACCAAGTTCAATTTGACAATAAGGAAGATGATCAACCATCTAACTTACCACCAAGAACCCACAATGCAATTGCTAAGGATCATCCAATAGACCAAATATTGGGTGATGTAAGTAAGTGTTCAAACTCGATCTCGTGTTGCTTCTTTTTGTGAATATTACTCTTTTATCTCTTGTATTGAGCCAAAGCATGTAGAAGAAGCACTTGAAGATCCGGATTGGGTGAATGCTATGCATGAAGAACTCAACAACTTCACCCGAATGAAGTTTGGACATTGGTGGATCGACCCAAGGAACACAACGTCATTGGTACAAAATGGGTCTTTAGGAACAAGCAAGATGAAAATGGTTTGGTTGTTCAAACAAAGCAAGATTGGTAGCTCAAGGTTATTCACAAGTTGAAGGTTTGGATTTTGGTGAAACTTTTGCTCCGTAGCTAGATTAGAATCAATTCGGATATTACTTGCTTTTGCATCATGCTTTGATATTAAATTATTTCAAATGGATGTTAAAAGTGCTTTCTTAAATGGTAAAATTTCGAACTTGTATTTGTTGAACAACCTCCGGTTTTGAAGATCCTAAAAATCCTAATAATGTCTATAAACTCTCTAAAGCGCCTATGGCCTTAAACAAGCTCCTAGAGCATGGTATGAACGACTTAGAGATTTTCTAGTCTCAAAAGGATTCAAAATTGGGAAGATTGATTCAACCTTATTTACTAAAGTTATAGATGATGATTTCTTTGTATGTCAAATTTATGTTGATGATATTATTTTGGGTCTACTAATCAAGATTTTTGCAAAGAATTTGGTGATATGATGTCTAGGGAATTTGAAATGTCGATGATTGGAGAATTAAGCTACTTCCTTGGATTCCAAATCAAGCAACTCAAAGATGGGACCTTCGTGAGCCAAACCAAGTATGCAAAAGAATTGATCAAGAAGTTTGGTATGGAGGATGCAAAACCCATCAAGACTCCCATGGCAACAAATGGTCATCTTGACTTAAATGAGGGAGGTAAATCGGTAGATTTAAAGCTTTATAGATCTATGATTGGTAGTTTGCTTTATCTTACCGCATCTAGGCACGATATCATGTTTAGTGTTTGTATGTGTGCTCGCTTTCAAGCAAATCCAAAAGAATGTCATTTAATGGTCATTAAAAGAATTCTAAGATATTTAAAGCATTCCTCTAGCATTGGCCTTTGGTTCCCGAAAGGTGCTAAATTTGACTTAATTGGATATTCGGACTCCGATTATGCGGGATGCAAAGTGGATAGAAAAAGCACCTCGGGTAGTTGTCAATTTTTAGGAAGATCTTTAGTATCATGGTCATCCAAGAAACAAAATTCAGTAGCCTATCCACCGGGCGAATATGTTTCAGCGGAAGTTGTTGTGCTCAATTGCTATGGATGAGGCAAACATTGATGGATTATGGAATTAAAGCGATAAAATGCCTCTTTTGTGTGATAATGATAGTCTTTGTGAAAATAGCTAATAATCTGTTCAACACTCAAGAACCAAGCATATAGATATTCGCCACCATTTCTTGAGAGATCATGTGATCAAGGGAGACATTGATATTAGCCACATAAGAACCGAAGACCAATTAGCGGATATTTTCACCAAGCCATTAGATGAAGGCCGCTTTTGCAAATTGAGGAATGAATTAAATGTCATAGATTATTCAAACATTGTTTAAATTTTTGTTATTACGATTGCTTTTTATTTGGTGTTATTTAAGTATTTTGTAAAAGAATTTCTCAAATCTCATATTAAATTCACTATAATTATAAAAACTATGTTTATATATAATCTTGATATATTATATGCATAATGATCCCTAAATGATGTTTTATTGAGTGTAAATCTAAGGATCATTTGCAATTATTCAAAATTCCAAAGAAATTGAGCCTTATCAAAATCTCGGGACAATCGGTACATCCGAGTGATGCGATCAGACGTCCATGATCGCGGATCATCGGCGTTATAATAGCGAACGTCCGCTTTCCTTTTGACCTTATCACTCCGGTGCTCGTCAGCTTTCCTTTTCTTCTCGGTCATTCGAGTTCTTCTCTCTCCGGTAGCGCCTCTCAAAACCCTCTCTCAAATCGAGTGATTCTCTCGGTGGATCTCCAAGTCCTCGCGATTCTTGCTTTTCCGGTGCTCTCCTTCCTCAAATCTCAAGGTAAAACATCTCTTGATTCGAGTTTTACCGCATTTTGAGCACTCGGAGTAGTTTTAGGGTTTTCGATAATGCGGTTGATTTCTAGCAATCTAATTGGGCAAAAGTGCTTCTTGGTATCCTATGACCCTTGCGCATCCGGTTCTAGCACTCACTCTCTTAGATTCCATCAAAATCTGGAGATTCTTCAACCCTAGTTTTGGTCAGACAATCGGACGTTCGGTTCTTGAGGCGAACGACCGCGTCGGACGTTCCGCCACATAACGGCGGATGATCCGATTATCTGACAGAACGTAAATTGTCATTTCTTTCAATTCAATTCAATTCAAATCTGTTCCTTGACATCTTAATCACTCCAATCTCTATATAGATGCCTAGAATGCGAGGAACATCCAAGAAGTCTCAGGGATCGTCAAGACAAGTGCCTTCGGCACCTCAACCTCCACTGCGAATTGGAAGAGTCCAACCCGACATTCTGTTCGGCAGACCTGCAGGAAAAGGAAAGGGAAAGAGACCAGCTCCATAAACTGAATCAGAAAATAGCTCAGGAAGTGAATCAATTGAGGAAACTGAATCAGAAGAAGAAGATGAAGTAGAGGAAGTTCCTCCAAGGACAGCAGAAGATGATGATTTGGTTGATCCTCCAGGGACTCCTCTTGACTGCATCTTCATCGTGATGACTATGCCATCAAGCGCCATGTCAATCAATATCTTCTGAAGAATGACACATTGAATCCAAAATTCCACACAATCTTTCAAGAGCAAGTGTATGAGCAAATATATAATAGGCACAAGAAGTTTGCCGATCATAAATGGATTAACTGGCATAATATTAATACCTTGGACAAATTCAGTGGAGTCTATCAGCTTTTCTACAATGTGGGTCTTCATGATCTTGTGGGCATAAAAAGCAATTATGATGACAAGATCATTCGACAGTTTTATGCCACACTGCATATGTCTCACGACTTGAAGACTTTTAGATGGTCGATGGTGTCGAAATGTGGAAAGCACCAAAGAGGAATTTTGAGAGTATTAAGAATTCATCAGCTCTTGGGACAAAATCTTTGAGAGTTCACCCTACTTGTTCCTGCTTGTGCCAGGCATTATGACTCTTCAGCTAAATGCAAGTTAGGGACAATTACTGGATTGAAGCCAGAAGTGAGCATGATTAACAGGATAATTAATCATACTTTCTACCCTAAGAGTGGGAATTTCGATGCAGTACGGGGGCATGTTTGGAACATGATAGATCATATTGTGGAGGGAGTTAAATTTGATGTAGTGGATGTTATTCTTCAAGGCATAGCCTCCTCCAAGAATGACAGAGTTAAAAGGATTTATTATGCTCCTTACATCATGGCATTGATTGTTAGAAAGATCGAGTACCGTGGTGGTTTGGGATCTACTCACAAGCCATATAAACCACGAGATGCCATTCCTCCTCAACAAGTCTCTCGAGAATGCCCTACCGAGGTGATGCTCCTCCTGCCGCCGCTATGCTCGATGCAAGTGCTCTAGCGCAAGTACTTCAAAATCGTGATCTATTATCGGCACTTTACAGAAATGAAGGTGAACAAGGCGCCTTCAGATGAGACTCGTCATAGGCTTTCTCGATGGCGGCTATCCAAAATGACTTCTTTGATGAGACTCATAACAGACTATCGGCTTTGTCCGAGGGTCTAAATGACTTAGAACACTTTCTCAAGACCCCTCGTTATGTTCGCCGACCTCCTCGACGCCCAAGGGTCCTTCTTCTAGGACAAGTGCACCTACTCGGCTCTCCTCAGTGCACTCCATCGAGTTTGAGCTCCGGCTCCTTCCACTCTCTCGGTATCTCAGATCCCGCGCCATCTCGTGTCGCCTTCCGGATCTGCACGATTCACTCACTTTCTTTGCTTCTCCTGCTCTGCTCCACGGGACCCGACTTCTTCCTCTCAGACCCCGTTTGATGCTTTTGGTACTTTGATGCCAAAGGGGAGAAATTATGAAGATGTGAAGACTTAGTTTTAGGGGAGCTATGGGCTTATGTGATTTATATGTGTTTTGTAAAAGCGGTTGATTGTTGATCTTTTTGTGCCTGTAATAGTTGGTAACTTTTGTTGAACTTGTGGAATGTGGTTATGTCTTATTATCTTTTATGCAATGCAATCTGAATTATTTGACATATCTTATCTGTATTGCTTCCTCAAGTTCATAAATGCAAAAGAAACTCCATAAAATTTTCAATTCTTTACATATGCTTGCCAATTATTCACTATCCATATGCATTCGTTTAGGGGGAGTCTTCTTTTAATTGGATTTGACAAGAAAAATAATTCTCAAAATTTACTTATGCTCATTGCAAAGATTATTTTACCTGTCAAAAGACTTCAAAAGAATATACACTCTTAGTATATTCAAAACAACTTTTCTCACATATTAAGTGTGTTGTCATCAATTACCAAAAGGGGAGATTGAAAGCATCTAGGCCCCTAAAAATGGTTTTGGTAATTAATGATAATATGTGAATATGGGATTAACAAGTTTACTAAGAATGTGCAAGGTTAATTCCATTTGATGAACATGATGAAGCAAGGATGCATGCTAAAGGAAAATGTGAAGATCAACAAGGCTTAAAGTCAAGGTACAAATAGTCTAGGATCCTTTTCTATTTTACCTGGTCTAAGGAGAATTGGTTGGTAGACAGGATTATAGGATAAATGCCGTACTATTAAGGGGATCACGACTAGTAGCTTGATAGCTTATTCTTGTGCCATTTGGATCAACTTAGGATCATGCATGCATTTAAAATTGGACTTGAATTTAAGTTAGAATGAATTCGATGCTTTAATTCGAATCGGATGAACCAAGGCTTAGCAATGTTGTACCAAGCGCGGTTGTTCCGACGATATTTATTGCGTTGCAAAATAACGATCGAGTGTAATCTCCTTTTAAAACCGCTTTTGAGAATCGGTGCATACGTAGCGTATAATCGGATGAACCGCATCCCGGTTGTTCCGATGATATTACGACGGTTGGAAAATAACGAGACGAGTGTAATCTCCTTTGAAAACCTCTTTTGAGAATCGGTACGCATCGCACGAATAATCGGATGAACCGCAATACGGATGTTCCAAATATATTTGGCGGTTGTAAAATTCGAAACAGATGCAAAATCTACGGTTTAGAAAACACAAATCGGACGATCCGGTGTTTGCTGCGGATGAACCGCAACTAAATCCAACGGCTATATCGGTGCATTTAATGCGTGTAACATAGCCGTATCTTGTGCATTGAGTATAGCGCGGTTGTACCGATGCTAACACGCGGTTGTTCGATATGTCTTTGAAATTTGGGAACTTCTTCCCAACGGCTAGAATTGGTTGGTGGAGGCTATAAATACCTCCCCAACCGCACAAGGACAAGTTACACAATTGCATTGAAGATATCTCAACCCTTGTGAGCATTGTGCATTCAATTCCACTCCCAATTTACTCTTGCATTCATTAAGAGGAGATCAAGTGCATTCATCTTTAGTTGATTCATTGGCACTTGAGTAAAGTCAGCGAGGATCGTTGATCTATTCTCTTGGGGTGTTGCCGCACTCCTAGACGGCTTAGCGGTGAAGCACGGTGATCTTCTCAAGTGAAGCTTGTGAGAAGACCCGAGCAAGATTGTGAGTGGTTGGTGTTCACCATCTCCGGAGCGGAGGAAGAACAACCCAAGTGATTGAGGGAAGGCTTAATTCGTGGAGCTGGCTTGAGTGGTCAAGCTTCCTCAACGTGGACTAGTGAAGACCGGCAAGTCTTCGATACCACGGAAAAAACTTCATTGTGTCTTGTGGTTATTTCTTGTCTTTACAATTCCGCACTTATACTTCTAGCTTGCTTATTGTAATTAAATTGCCTAGCTAGGAGCATAACTTGTTTAGACTAAGTCATTGAATTGGAAAAATTGTTAATTTGTTAAAAACTTTAAAAACCTCCTATTCACCCCCCTCTAGTCGGTTATCCTTGATCCTACAAGGGGGCGGTGCGTTGGGTGGGACTGGAGAGGGGGCAGCGCCCTTCGGTGGCATGGGAGACGAGCCGATCTAGGCAGCGAACGCAGCACGAGCGGACCCACATGTGTCGACAATCGAGTCACCGATCTTATGAAATAAAACATAGAAAAATGGCAAAGAGTTCTTGTGAGAGAATGGGATTGCTCTTTGTTGATATGAAATGGATCCTTTACAGAGGTTCCTTCGATTAGGCGGTGGACTACTCCTAATTACAATTAGTGTAATGCTTGTTGTGCTATCGAATCAGAGTTGAAACATGAATCTTATGTTCATTGCGATGCTTCAATTTGATGCATTTGTTCCTCTGTGCTTTGTCTTTAAATAACCAACGAATATGTGATGGTTACTCCTCGAGAAGATGTCTGTTAGAAGTGACACGTCTGGTTGGAAGAACAGTTGTTGTTAGTGAAACAGTAACTGGTCGTCGGTTAACGTCTGGGGGCACTCAACCGTATGTTAGTTATTGTCTGTGCCTTAGGACCATGAACCGTCGCGTGGTTTGGAGCAAATATGACATGTGTTCCATTCGTCACGCTTTAAGAATATACTTGGAGTTAGATCCAGATACTAGTTCAAGACTTCTACGAGCAGTCATCTGGTCGGGAACCGGGTACAGGACCTCGTCCAACTAGGGTACCTATAAGTAACCTTTGGAATCCTTACGATCACGGGAGTCGGTATCCTTAGGGGTTATGACCACGAAGACATACGGTCTTTTAATTATATATTAAAGTAATATGTAGAGATTTTAATCCTCGTCAGCTAGCCCCTGGACTTTAAAATGAATTGGTCGTGTGAACCTCCGATGAAAAGTTGTATCGAGCATACCCTCATTTAATGTCATGACAAACGAGGTGATTTGTATTCACTTTAAAGTTGAGAAACTGTCTTGAGAATCGAAGAGTTTTTCTGTCCCTTGGATTTTTCGGTAGCTCCTTTTTGTAGTTAAGGAGTTGCGGCTATAAATTCGCCGCTTAAAGGACTTATGCTCTCACATTTTCTAAAACTTCCTCTTCATCTTCCTACAAAGGATCTCTTCCGACCTCCTTTGTTATTTTCACTCAATTTTTTTCCCAACCACTACTCATCCAATCATATCGGACTTAATCACCAAGTGGTTGGTTTCAGATCTGAGTGGGAAGAAGCTCAAGGTTTTGGAGGAGATCGTGATGCTTCCAGACAAGAGTCTGATTAAGTGGAGATCAGTGACCGGATAGTATTACCTGAGCGAAGAAGAAGGAGAAATCCATATTTTCCTCGCCTACATCGAGTGCTGGCTCAAATTTCCAGTACATAAGTTCCTTTCGCAGGTTATCGAGTACTACGACATCGAACTGGTCAACCTAGCCCCCAACTCAATCGTAAACCTCAGCATCTTCGTCTACGTCTGCGAGGCGTACCTAGGGATCCGACTAGATCTGAGGGTCTTCAGGTATTTTTACAAGATGGTGATGTCGGGAAGGCAGAGAACCCCTTGGGGAATGCTCACTATGCCTTCACGACGGGAAGATCGATGAGTACATCAAAATATACTCGAAGTCCTCGTGGTCGTCATGGAAGAAAAACTGGTTCTATATGACCAACGAAGATGTGGCAGTTACTCCTGGGGAAGACGCCCGTTAGAAGTGACACGTCTGGTCGGAGGGGCAGTTGATGTTAGTAAATCAGTAACTGGTCATCGGTTAACGTCTGGGAGACACTCAACCGTATGGTAGTTGTTGTCAGTGTCTTGGGACCATGAACCGTCGCGTGGTATGGAGTAAATATGACATGTGTTCCATTAATCACATGGTAAGAATATACTTGGAGTTAGATCCAGATACCAGTTCAAGGCTTCTACGAGTAGTCATCTGGTTGGGGACCGGGTACAGGACCTCGTCCGACCAAGATACCTATAAATAACATCTAAATCCTTACGACCACGGGGTCGTTAGTCTTAGGGATTACAACCATGAAGACATATGGTATTTTAATTATGTATTAAAGTAATACATAGAGATTTTAATCATCATCAACGTGGTTCCACCTATTTCGTGGAATGAGATGGTTCGGAATAGTGGTGGGCATTGGGCCATGTCGTGCTGGTACAGCACGGACCCGTCGTGCTCGGGCCACATCGTGCCGTGTCGGCTTAGCCCGGCCACCCTGCCATGCCAGCCCGCCTCATCTCCGGCCAGGCCCAGGCACGGCTCAAAGCCCGTCGTGCCAGAACTGTACCGTGCCGACCCAAGCCCAACCCTAAGTAACTATAGACACCCAGGAACACAACAGCCGCCACCGCCGCCCAGGAAGACAAAGACACACGTGCCATCCATGCCCGCTCCCCCTCGCCATAGCCTCTTACTCCTCCTGGACACCGATGAAGAACTCTGCCCACCTCGCCGCGCCGCGCTTGCGAAGGGGGTGAGAATGTTGGCGATGAGGAGGTGGCTGGAGGGAGGGTAGAGGGCGGCGGCGCGTGGCGAGGGAGAGGGAGGGCGGAGACACGTAGGGAGGGAGAGGGAGAAGGAGAAGGAGGGAGGGTGCGGTCGACGGTGTGTGGGGAGGGAGAGGAATGGAGGGCGGTGATCGGCAACGACAACGCGTGGGGAGGGAGGCGGCTAGAGCTAGAGGGAGGGGAATCAGAGAATGTGATTAGGGATTGTGAATTTGGGAGCCGGGGCTCGGGAGAAGGGGTTGGGGATGGGGGTTGGGGGAGGTTGGGAGGGATGTTGGGCCAGACCGGGTGGCAAAAGGGGGTGATTGGTTGGGTCAGGCCGGTGTGGGGGAGTGATTGGGCTAGACTGAGGGGGGATTAGACTAGAACGGGAATGTTGGACCTATTTCGTGGTGGGTTGTCCCAAGCACGTCCCAATTGGCGATCTTGTCGTCTTGCCGCCTAATGGGCGCATTCTCGAGCCCACACCAGCCGCCATTTGTGCCAGGCCGACCGGGCCTCGTGCCACCCAAAAAGCACGACCCAACTCCCAGCTCTAATTCAGAATCTTCGTGGCATATTTGTGTAACACCCTGTCTATTCGGAAGACAAGATGTCACCTAACAAGACAACCTACTATTCAATTCATAAGATTAACATCGCATTCAATGCTAAAGAAACGATTAACCATGATAACAATCTATGGCTTAATCACAGTTCATCTATAAATTTAAACGAGAATTAACCAAAGCGATAATAATGAACCGCTTCCCGGGCTCGGGAAGAGTCAAAATCGGAGCAGTCACCAATCTTTCCTTTAATGCACAAAAACTGCGCTCACATGCTTGAGCCACTGAAATTTAACTCCTTTACGTGTCATTTGGGACATTGGTCTAGCAATAATGGAGAAACCTTCCACGAAACGCCGGTAATAACCCGCTAATCCCAGAAAACTCCTCACCTCCTTGACATTGGTTGGTCTTGTCCACTCTACCACCGTAGAGATCTTGCTAGGATCAACTGATATACCATCTTGGTTGATAACATGGCCTAGAAACCCCACATCAGAAATCCAGAACTCGCACTTCTTCAATTTGGCATAGAATTGGTTCTTTCTCAGTGTTTCTAGTACCAACTTCAAATGTCGAGCGTGATCCTCTTCCGTTTTGGAATAGATTAAGATATCGTCAATAAATACGACAACAAAATCATCGAGGTATTGGTGTAGCATACTGTTCATGGCCTCCATGAAAACTGCAGGAGCATTCGTCCACCCAAAAGACATAACTTTGTACTCATAATGGCCATACCTCGTGGAAAAAGTCGTCTTCTCGATGTCCCGCTCCGGACACGAATCTGATTGTACCTTGAGTGAAGGTCAATCTTCGAGAATATTTTGGCCCCCTTCAATTGATCGAAGAGATCCTCGATACGGGGTAATGGATATTTATTCTTCACCGTTGCTTGGTTAAGAGCCCGATAATCCACACACATGCGCCAACTGCCATCCTTCTTCTTGGTGAAAAGCACAGGTGCTCCCCAAGGTGAGACGCTACGCCGAATCATATCCTTGGACAACAGGTCGTCCAACTGTTTCTTCAATTCTTCTTGAAATGGTCGTGCCAACCGATAAGGAGACATCGATATGGGTCGCGTTCCCGGAATAAGATCAATCCGGAACTCCACTCTCCGTACGGGAGGCATCCCAGGCAGTTCCGCAGGGAAAACATCAGAAAACTCATTCGCAACTGGTATCTCCTCAATACGCAATGAAGAGCCAATCTTTTCATTGAGGGACCAAAGCAATCCATAGGTTGATGCACGGCGGCTAGGGTACAGACTAGCCAGCACGAACGCTGAATCAGACGGTGCACTCCCCTGGAATACCAATTCTTCACCGGAAGGAGCTTGCAGAGTCACCGTCTTCCAGAAGCAACAGATCTTGGCCCGGTATTGGAATAACCAGTCCATACCCAGAATGACATCAAAAGGTGCCAGTTGAATCACTATAAGGTTAGCAGTGAAAACCTCCCCATCGATATCAATAGAACGGCCGGACAAATCAGAGCCGAAATAAGACCCCGAGAACTCGACTACCACGGACTCGAGAGATGAGCTGCAGACTCAAACTCGCTCTTCCGACAAACTCGGGGACACAAGCGAATACGTAGCACCGAATCAAACAATATGAAAGCATCATGCGAGTCAACTAGTAAAGTACACATCACCACGTCCGGCCGCCTCATAGTATCCGGGTGGGCATGGCGTAGACTCTGGCGCGTCGGGCGGAGGAAGCTCGACACTCGCGAAGGGTGCCCAAAACCGCTGCAGAGCAACGGGCAGCGGAGGTGCGGTCGAACGGGTTCCAATAGAACCTGGCTGGAGGTGCTCGAGGAACCAGAAGGAGGAATCCACCACGAGTGAAGCGTGGTGCGTAGCGCCGCTGCGAGTTCGAATCAACCACCGTGAACGCTGGAAGATGAAGCTGCTGGAACGGGCTCCCACCTGATGATACTCGCGGGTTACGCGCAAACCGACGCTTTGTGGCCATCCAGACCACAATGACGACATGACCCCTGAAGGAACACTCAAGCTCGATGCCCCTCACCACAGGAAGCATTTCATGCCCGTCACCGAACAGACGCATCGATGGAATGGAAGACAAAGGACGGGGCGCTGAAGAGGAAGACTGCCACTGACGGACAGGACGAGTGTTGTGACCCTTCTGAAACCTCTTGGGAGCGGGTCGCTGAAAAGACCCATTCCCTCCACCAAAACTCCGTTTCTGCCCACCACCGAAATTGCCAGTAGTGACAGAACTAACAGCAGCCTGACTTTGCGGAGCAGTACCTTTCTCCAACTCCATTCCTCTAGCTTGCTCGACCACCGAGCTGAAATCACGCAGTCCTGTCGCCCTCAGAATCTGGCGATACTCTTGGTTGAGGCCCCGCGAACCTCTTAGCCTTCTCAATATCATCATTCGCCACCGCTGGTACAAAGCGCACCAGGTTATTGAACCCAGCCTCGTACTCAGATACCGTCATCTTTCCTTGCTCAAAAGTCAACAGTGTTTGTTCCATCTTCTCAACAAAGGAGTCTGGATAGAATTGTGTCCTGAATTTCTCCACGAACACTTCCCAAGTGGCAGGACCCTGAACTGGAGTCCTAGAAGACAGGACTCCTTCCCACCAGATGTCAGCTTGACCCTTCAACTGAAAAGCCACGAAACGCGCCCTCTGCACTGACGTCAGCTCTAGTGCCCCAAACTGACGCTCCATATATCTCAACCAATCCGCAGCCTGGACCGGTGTGCCAGCTCCATCAAAAGTGTCCAAACGAAGCGACATCCACTCCCGAAGATTCATCCTAACCTCGGGTGGACAAGATGGAACAACGAGTTCTGCGCAGTGGTGCAATTGCTGCAGAATGGCCGTCTGCGATTCTTTGGCGGAGTAGCTGGTTCTCTCTCATAAGGTTCTGGATAAGTTCTGCAGACACAACAGGAGGCTCTGCGACCGGAGGAGCGGCAGAGGCAATCTCCTCCGTGGCAGCCTCAGCAACTTCCTCAGACTGAGAAGAAGACACGGCCGGACCGCGTCCCCGACCCCGACCACGGCCACGGCCTCTCGCCATCTAAACACCACCACACAAAAGATCAAACAATTCAATTATCAGAACATAAGGGAATGACTTGAAAGAAATGCGGAAGCAAAGTTATACCCAACCCTTCCTACTGTGCACAGTGTGTCAAGTTTTAAGTTAATAAACTGTTGACAAATTTTTAGTTTATGTTGACAACCTTAAACTAGTTTTAGTAAATGTTATCAATCTATTCACCACGGACCTGAAGCCCGCTCTGATACCAACTGTAACACCCTGTCTATTCGGAAGACAAGATGTCACCTAACAAGACAACCTACTATTCAATTCATAAGATTAACATCGCATTCAATGCTAAAGAAACGATTAACCATGATAACAATCTATGGCTTAATCACAGTTCATCTATAAATTTAAACGAGAATTAACCAAAGCGATAATAATGAACCTCCAAGTGACAATTATTACAGTCCATTACATTATAAATAAAACTGAAGAGATGTAAATAGAACTTTAACGAATGATTATTTTATTCATGTGCAAGGAACGTCTTTGGACTACACCCTCCTCGCTAGCAACCGTTTCACCGAATTCACCTAAAATAAATAAAAGCAAGAGTGAGTCGAAACTCAAGAAGCACAACATATACATTCACATAGAACATCGAATTGAAACAATCTACCAAGTACATCATTTACTTCATGAATTTAAGAAAGCATGGTATGAATGAATGAATGCATTGAAGGAGAATGGACTTTCCACATGTTTATACTGCAGATAACTAGTGACACACCCGTCGGTGTTCACTTAAGCCCGCTCTTAACCAAGAGCGGGATCCAAGTCCGTATGAAGAACGTTTCATACGGAATGTCCAAATCGCCTACATTGGAATGGTAGGTCTTACATGCCCATATTGGAATTAATGGGACTTAATCAAGTTTCACTCCCGTGACAAAGAATCGAATTATGTATGCATGGAATGAAAAGCATAACTTGGCATTCAACTCAATGTATCATCGAATAAGGTATTGAACTCTACCACATCATACTCAAATCACCGGAATATTCATAATTTACCAAGTTAACATGCAATCAATGAATTCACACAAATTAAACATTGCACTTGCCTTCCGTGTGGTGACGTGTTGTGAAACAACGAAGGTGTCCTTTCACCCACCGTCTCACCGCCTACACAAGCATTACCACGTATTACGGATAATCGAATATGGTACAGCTACAAGTGTACTACGATGCTCTCTAATCAACCCACTCATCCCAAGGGTTCAATTTGACATCTACACCAAATGTCCAGATTATCGTTCTACGGGCAGTTGCACAAGAAAATTCGCCATTAATTATCTGTAACTCTAAACGACCTGAAACCAGTGCTCACTGATTCTTAACTGATCAGGCTACAAAACATTAGTTGGCGGAATCTTCTGATTCGGCCAAAACAGAGGGGTAATTAACTGCTAAAACTAACCCATCTACGTCTGTCCAGAAAACAGATCAGCAGTAAAGAAAATGGTGTAACTTTTAGCCTACTGATCCAAATGGATTGATCTTTATCAACTTGGAAAGATAATGTCGATATCTACAATAACTTAGTTGGGTGAAGATTCTGATTCGGCCTCTATTTTGAACAAAAATGAGGGACAAACCTACTGACCTTAGATTTCAGACAGATTGGACAGTTCGTATTCAAAAATTCATATCTCCCAAACTACTGGTCTGAGTTTGCTCATCTTGGTGCCAAAAGAAAGCTAACGAAACCAGGAACAAATCTCTAGAATGGCAAAACCCCAAATTCGGCCTCTAAAGTACTGTAACAAGCCGCGCAACATTCTGATCAAATCTCTAAATTCTGGAACTCTAAACCGACGTGACTCAAATGATCTCTACCGCAACAAAACTTGATCAAACAAATAACCGGGGTGCTCGTTACCCTTGAAGACCCGTAGCACGACGAAGAACCACTCCCCGCTGGTCTCCCTTCTTCTTCCTTGGCCGGCCACACCACAGCGAACAACCGGCGAAGAAACGACCCGCCGGAGGACAGATCGGAGGAGGAGCGCCCGGGGATCTTGGAGACCAACTTCGGGAGCACCAATGGCCGGCCACCAAGGGAGGAGACGGCGCCCAACCAGGGGAGGAGGCGCCGGCAAAGGAGGATGGAGAGGGGAGGGGGTGGCGGCTTGGTGGGAGGGGAAGGAGGCGGCTAGGGTTTGGGGGGAGTGGTGCCCCCCTTTATGGCCGGCCCCTTCATGGGCCGCCAGCCCTGGGCCTCTGGGTCGCGGACTGCGGCCCAGGTTGCCGGAAAATATCGATAACCCCCCCTGCTAATTGGAATTTCCGACAAAAACTATTTTTTTTTCTCCCTCTGACTTCTTTCTTTTTACCGAATGCGATTCCGGAAACTTTTAAATCTTGTTTTCGATTAAATTCCAAACTATACGAACTAGCTGGATTTATGAGGTATTACAATTTGCGTCTGTGGAACGAGTCGATGCGGGACAACGTCGTTCGATGCAGCAAACCAAACACACGACACAGAGCATTCCCTGAACGTGATGGTACAGACCATCTCATGTAGTGAACCAAATGGACCCTTGGTAAATGATATCATTAGCCATATGTTTCGATAGATGAAACAAAATGCTCCACGCGTTAGGGGCCTGTTTGGTTTGTGACTGGAGCTAGCCAGACCAAAATATTGGCAATACAAAAACCTAGGCAATGCCAAAATCTGGGCAAAAAATATGTTCAGATCGTAGCCATACCAATTCGCTGCAATGCCAAAATTGGTGTACAAATTGATGAATTGCAATCCTGAGATAGTTTGCCAAAATTGTGAGTATGGCACGTCGGCCCCACATGGCATGCCATTTTTTCACCAAAATATGCCAACTTGGGTCTTGTTTTGTAGACTAAATCATAAGAAATACACCGATTTAAACGGATCACAAATCGGATGCACGGTTTAGACGTTATGGTCATCTAAAGCTTGCTGATCAAAAAAGTATTATGCAACCAACCACCACCTGCCACCAGCCAACATCTGACACCTCACCACAACATACATCAGAAACCATTCCAATATTGGTCCTGAATTTTGCTCGCGTTTTGACGAATCCACTGCTCGGCGTGACCAAATTTTGCTTGGCGTTACCAAATGTTGGTACCAAACCAAGTAGCAGCCAAATTTTAGGGTATTATTAAATTTTGGTTTGGTTCAATTTGGTCCCAAACCAAACACGCCCTAGTTCTTCCAAATGTTTCACCCGTTCATAAACGATGTTCCAGTACATATTTTTTGAATTGGGAAGGGGGATGAGTGAGACTAGTGTTAGGTATTCTGGTAGGTTAAATGGGATGTTCTACACAATTAGTTTCAATGTTCCAACGGTCCACCAACGATGTTCCATACATTGAGTTCTAAGGGGGAGGTCAATGTTCCACGTATTTGGTTTCAATGTTCAAACAGGTCATCTACGTGTTCCAATAGCGCATCGATAATGTTTCACGCATGAAGTTCTAATGGAGAATGGGCCAATGTTTCACGTACTTGGTTTTCAATGTCCCAGCAGGATGTCGACAATGTTTAGAAGAAATAAAAAATACTAGCGCAACAAATCAAACGTGCTCGTGGAATACTTTTAGTAAAAACATTGAAAACACTTAGTAGAATGAAAAATATTAGCGAAAGAGATCAAGACAACTGGTTGAACAAAATACAAAATATTAATAAAATAATAGTGGAAGAAAGCTATGCGCCGCGCGCGGCATATAGGGTTTGCCCTCTGCTCGTGTGTCTCAGTGTTTGTGTGGGCCGTGTGGCGGCTGTTTTCACGTATCATTATCTAACCGCGCAATTGCACCTGTAGTTCCTCTAGTAACAAGGATAATAAACCAGTTGAAATTAAGCACCACAGAATTGTTTTGACGTATTTTGGAGATCCATGTGTTGTTAATGCATCTTGAGCACGTGTTACAATGGATCATCAATCGCTAACCATTACTACAAGGATACATAATAACAAGCCACATGTACTGCTCTGGGTAACTAAGCGCAGATCAGTACCGCGAACAAATTATTAACACAGAATAGTAACGCATACATATATGACATATGAAGCACATCAACGGTTGAGGTTCACTGTACAACTTGTTAATCGTAGGGAAAATTAAGTTAGACTACTGTATGCACCAAAACCCTCTTTTTTTACACATCGGAAGCACATACACTTCACTCACGCATGCACGCACACATATACACACACGTTGATGCATTCCTAACAAACGCTTTATCTAGAGCGGGGGTTAGTCTATACAGAGTGTGGAGCTAGACCTCGCAGAGTGTGGACACATACTTTGACCATTGAATGCACTCATGTGTGTACTAAATCACCTAAAGCAGCAACTGGTTATCATAAAGCAGCATAACACGAGAGGAGTAGTCGAATTCGCCAAGGCACGGCAGCTCGTCGCGCAAGGAAGGCCAGACTGAGGGCCCTGGCATGTCGCCGGAGGAAGGCCCGGGCGCTGGACATGGCATGTCGCCGCCGGGCTCGAACAAATTAATGTCTCACTGACATAGTGGCATACCAAGATGCAATGCAACAAGCATGCACTCTGAAAATTCTGAAGACTCACTTCATCAATTCTAAACAACCTACACATAAACCATTACAAAAAAAAAATTCAATCGATTATCATTGAATCTGAAGATGAATGTCATTGTACAATTTCTTGGCACGGATCAAACTAAGACCCCTATGCATGCATCTAAATCTCTGCTTCTCACAGTACTGTTCAGTGTTCACTGTACAAGTTGCTGACTTGGGATGAAAGCTAGACTGCTAGAGGAGTACTCCATGCGCTCGCAGAGGACAGGCCTAGCGAGTTGTCGACGGTTTCTCCGGCAGCGAGGCGTGCGATCACCTCGTCGTCGTGACAAGCACCTGTACCGTCTGGACGAACTCGACCCCGGGGTGCTCCTGATCCGGCTCGGCGATTGGTGAGCATGGCGGCACGCCCTGCAGGTCTCCAAATAGATATCTCATGTACTCGTTCAGATCCGCGTCGTCGGAGGACAGGCCGCGCACGATCTCCGGCCAAAAGATATGTGCGCCGTGCGCGTAGCAGCACGCCTTCGGGCAGATCTGTGAAGATATCTGGGTCGTCGGAGATCAGGGGGCGCTCAATCTCCTGCAGCGGGAGCTGCTCGTTCGTCAATTGCGGCCGCACGCTGGGTGGAGCCTCTGGGTGATCGTGATCGGCCGCCTTCCTCTTCTTGCAGTCGGACTCGGACAGGGCAGCCGACGTCGCCGGTGATGCCCGCGAGAGAGGAGCCGCTCGAGGCGACCGGTACACCTCGCAGAGAACAAGGTCGGCGCCGTCGATGCTGTATTCCACCATCAGCCACCCGGGCTTGACGACACCCGACGCCGTCTTGACCTTGTAAGAGAACTTCTGGAAGCACCCGCCGGCGGCGCTTCCCTTCACCGTCTTCTGGCCAGCCTCCGAGTGCCACCACTCCTTGCCGTCGGTGTCGACCGTGCGCTCCTTCCTCTTGCCGATGCAATGGCGCACGGGGCTGAACAGGTACCAGACCCTGGCGTCCCCAACGCCGGTGCCAGGCGCGGACGTGCGGTCGGGGGCGGCGGAGTAGACGTCGACGTCGTGGATGAAGCTGGCGTGGAGGGGCTGACCGGCGAGCTTGGGGCAGAGGAATAGGTCCACGAGCTCGTGATCTTGGGGGAAGAAGGCGAGGCCTTCAGTCATGTCGATCGATCTCTCGCTTGGGAGGAGTTGCTCGCAATGGATGTGATTCTAGCTGGTGGCATGCTCCTGGCCCTGCCCTTTTATGCTGCGCCGACTCGGTTTGATCGCTCTTTCCCTGGCGGCGAGACGGCGGTGGGGATGGAAATGATTGCGGATTCGGACCAAGCTGAATTCCAAGGTGCTCAAGATGGAAACGAATGCAGATTCACCAAAGCTGAATTCTTAGACGCGGATTCCATCAGAGTGCGTACGTGCTAAGCAGCATCTCGTAATACTGGTAGTATCTTAAGGAATACGTACGTGCGCGGAAGACGTATCAGTAATGCTGTACCTACGTAAGAAGGAACTTACTTTGCGCAACAGACGATGTCATTTATCCTATACACGTCGTTGGCCTCTCCCACCCCTTCTAAATTCTCCATCGAGGCACACCAATATGTTGACCCACCTTGACAGGGACAAGGTCTCCCCTGAACCCGTGAACTATTACATCCTCACTTCTTCCGCAACCACTCAAATTGTCGCCGCCCCACTTCTTCCTCATACGCACAAACCGAAATTTGCCATACAAATCCTTCCTGTCTCGCGCTGTGACTCACCACCTGCACCTGTCTGACATTCGCTTCGTACCTTAGAGATCCTGACCCTCCGGCACTCAATCTGCAGGTTGCAATGGCGATGTACACGAAGATAAGGGGATCCAACAGCGTAGAAGGTGGCGACGTGGGGAGGTAGCACCGGCGACAGAAGGAGGTAGCAGGGAAGAGAGGTTGTGTCGGGGACAGGAGAAGGTATTGGGAGGGAAGAGTGGAAAGGAGAAGGCGATACCTTGGAGAAGTCTTAACTAATAAAAGGAGTTTAGCCCCACAGCGATACGCTTTCATTTATCCTATGCACATGGTTGGCCTCTCCAACCCCTCCTAAAGTTCTCATCGAGGTGCACCAATATGTGGATCCAACCTGACAGGGACAAGCCCCCCCTCGACTCGTGAACATATCCATACCCTCACTTCTTCCGCAACCATTCAAACCGTCGTCGACCCACTTCTTCCTCATGTGTACACACCGAAATTCGTTGTCATACCGATCCTTCTTGTCTCGCGCCGCGACTCGCCACCCGCGCTTGTCTGACATCCGCTTTGTGCCTTAGAGATCCCGACCCCCCCGACACTCTATTTGCGGGTTACAACGGCGGCATGTACGAAGATGAGGGAATCCAATAGCGTAGGAAGCGGCGGTGCGAGAGGTAGCGTCGGTGATAGGAGGAGATAGCGGGGAGGGGAGGCGGCCTTGAAGACGGGAGAAGGCACCAGGAGGGAAGGGAGAAAAGGAGGAGGCGATACCTTGGAAGAGAAGTGGCACAACAGGGAAGGGAGGGGAGGCAGCGACGACGCACGAAGAAGAGGTAGAGACGAATGCATCATTCCCTTGTCATACCGCCGTCTCAAGTTCACCGCATTGTATCCTTTTCACCCCCCCCCCCCCTCTCGCACTGCCGGCCTCCCACATCTTTACCGCAATGTGTCTAGCGAAGGCTGCAGAGGCCAATGGCCGTGAGAACCGAGTACGGCTTGAGTTCAAGGTGGAAAAAGGTAGTCATCGAAGTGTAACCCTCTTCCTTGTCATCCAACAATGACTAGAAATGGGCATCACATCGAGTAGGGAAGTTAGCATCAACTTAAACTTTCAAACATAAACAATCTATGAGCTCAAAAATTAAATTTTCAGGTAGCAGTATTAGATGGTGCAATAGACGGAGTTAATTTATATATGTGAAAAAATTAATATTTATTATACAGTTTAGGTTCTGATATATATAATTCTATTTTATAATTATGTTGTAACACACGACACCCTACTAGTAGCCTATGGAAAAAAGCCTACGTGCAGACAAGTATTGACCGCCCACGTGGATGGGAGAGCTTCGCTGGACTATCCCTGATTTGCATCTGATGAGTCCCTTCTTAAACAGAAACACATGGCATTCCGAATCGTGATGCAGCCCAAACACAAACTCCATCGATACGCATCTCCGCCGCACTTCACCTCCGGACCAGTCCCATATTGCCCACTCAACGCCCAAAGCCCACCCGAACCTTCCTCAGTTGCCTTCAACCCCAACAAATCCAACACAACTCACCATCTCGCATTTTTCTGGCATACCAAAAGGATGAACAGATCAAGTTTTACACTTCTCCACCTCCAGTGAAGTGCAACAACCAGATCAACATACACCAGACCATGGGTGTTTTTTTGGTGCATGATAATGAAGTGCTAAAATCCCATCCCATATTTTGTATTAACACGCTGATAAGAGGGAAAACTGTGGTGTGGATATACAAGCTGTCAATCTTTAGAGCCAAAACAAACAAGCTTATGTAAGCGAGAGAATGGATCAATTAAAGGTTACAGCAGCCTTAATACCGTTCCCTCAAACTCTAGGCAATTCTCCAAGCCTGAAGCATGGGCCGGGGTTTTGGGCTTCCTAAACAAGCCCTAAGAGGGAAAACCCGGCAATTTAGCAGGTAGTCACTTTTATGTGCAAAAGCAAGAGAAAATGGGAAAAAGGAAAAGAAAATTGCTGCAGGATTGATGAAAGCATCTGATTGGCAACTGTTGCTGGCAGAAACTGACCATCCATGGATGGACTAGCTCATGATCAGTGATCTAGCGCACATCTGATGGAAAGGGGCTGCCCTTGTGCATGGCCTTTCACTAACAGGTCATAATTTATAAATAAGACGATCACAGTAATATCGTCATGGAAATGCCTGCGAACCTTCTTGTCAATCTTCGTGAGGTCTGAGTAACGCATCTCACGTTTCCGTGCTGCTTCATGTAGAGCTGCATTTATGAGCCTTCTTGCACTTCCCTGAATAAGAAAAAAAAGTATACCAGTCATAATAAAAGGCAATTTGCCATATATCCAAGCAGATTTTAATTAATTATTTACCCAAAAACTAACCAAGAAAACCAAAACCACCCTTGCAGCTATGCCAAGCAAACCAAAATTTATGGTGCACATTACAATTGGTTTGGTAAAACTAGCATGTCAAATTGTCAACAGTATCCAATTGTTTTACTTAGTAGCTTCACCCACAACATATATATGCAGTAATAATAAGTCTGGCCATAGCAGCAAATGCAAGCATGTGAGTCATCAAGAGTCAGCGTACCAAACAAATATATATGGCTAAGAACACAAGAAATGACTAAATAGACCTCAGTCACGATACTGCAGCAATGTATAAATCACAAAACTGGTGCTCCTTCCATGCAAGCGGTAACATTTTATTATTGGTATGGACCTACAATAGTCCAATACACAGTTTGCATCGTCAGACAATAATTATCATGACATTAATAGCTGACACAGCTATATTTTGCGCTTAGCTAATGAAGTGATACCATATGATCTAAATGAGTTGAAAATATCTCACTGGACATGCCTCAAACTCCTTACATTAATAGCATGATCCAAACTACAGAGCATCCAAGGGAAGAACTGTTGACTTGGAAACTTTGCCAGCTTGTTTCCCTGTGAGGGTACAAATACCAGGTGTGGAACTGTGGACACTGAACACAGGTTGCTAAATACTTGCATCCGACACATTCCCATCACCAACGTGAATTAATTATTACTAGTAGTTTCGTAGTGACAACCCTGGCCATATAAACTATTCATGCTGGTGCTGACAAAATATCAGAGTACCATCTGGATTTTTAATACGGCAAAATCATATTATCATTTGCTTTTCAAGTAAATTGCAATGATATGATAGTTGGAAATACAAAATATCAGAGTACCATCTGGATTTTTAATACGGCAAAATCATATTATCATTTGCTTTTCAAGTAAATTGCAATGCTATGATAGTTGGAAATCGCAAACCTGTCAGCTTATTATTTTCCAAATAAGTTACATTATTAGATAAATCTACACCTCATCACATCTACTCTGACCAGTTGAATAAATAGGTTAGGAAAGAGTTTAACAACGATTCCAATCTCGGGTACACCTATTTTTTAATGCTATCCAAAACTCACAATACATTAAACTATTGTTACAATGCGCAAAAAAGTTGCATAACGAGGTTGAAGGCATGAAGCTTTAATATATACATTTGATGGTAAATGTTCTGGTCATAAACATTCTGCAAATTGATTGATTCAAGGTCATCTTAGGACTTAGGCAACAGCAGAAAGCCAGGAAAAAAATTAAGCGTTACATAAACAAGTTGAATGAGAGGAAACAGATATGTGTAATCTTACAGCACGTTGATGGTTGTGAACAATCTCGACAGCTTCCTGATTACTCAGGTGTTCCCACAAACCATCTGAGGCAAATATGACGAAACAGTCACTTGGTTGAAGACAGTGGGAGATGATAGATGGGTTGGCGCTCAATATAGGCCTGCTGAAAGGTTCAGAAAGTCTGAACTTCGGTTTGATCCGTTCCGTGTTATACTGCGTGTGTTTGAGGTATGCATTGCCTATTGATCTCGACACCTGCATGACCCACTACGTAAGCACAGAATAACGAGTATACAAGGTTCCAATTCAGCGCCACAAAACCAAACATTTAGATTTTTTAAAAAAAAACACCTGTATGATGCCCTTAACTCTCCAGACCCCATGCTTAAGCACAACAATTTGCGGATCATCGGGGTGTTGGTCCATGAGCTCCTGCCTGACACCCTCGTCATTGGCATTGTGCTCATAAGACAACTGCTCTGCGGCAATCTGCCCGGTGCGGACGACCTTCTTCCCGAGAACAGCCCGGGAGTCCCCGAGGTTGGCGACGAAGAGCGTCCTCTGGTGCATGACACCGACGAGGCAGCACGTCCCGACGGTGGCAATGTCCGGCTGGGTCTCCCAGAGGCGCGACACGAGCGCGATGAAGCCTTCCTCCGTGGCCAGGAATGCCTCCCTGATGGCGTCGGCCGTCACGCCCTGCGGACCGGACGCGGCCTCTGCAGCACACAAATCAAACCTAACTCACGTCACATCCACGTCATCCGTACGTTCGCGCAGCTAGATAGCGAATGCGGTTGCGTTTGGGGGTGCTCACTCACCTCGGAGGTTGGGGAAGAGGTGGTCGCAGGCGAAGCGGGCGGCGTCGGGGCCAGCGTGGCCGTCGAAGATGCCGAGGACGGTGCCGAGGGGCGGGGAGGACTCGAGGCGGCACTGGTCCTCGAGGACCTGGTTGGCCTGGACGACGGCGACGGAGAGATCGCCGGCGTGGCAGCGCGCGAGGTCGCGCCACCAGAGCAGGTCGTCGCGGCCCTCAGCGGCGGCCTCAGCGGCGGCGGGCGCGGGCTCCGGCGAGGCGGGCCAGACCCCGCCGCACGCAGACCTGAGGAGCTGGCCCAACATAGCCCCGCCACATCGCCGACCGGGCGTCCCCGAGGCGGTGCGGGAGAGCGACGAGAGGGAGGAGGCGGCGGAAGTGTGTTTGGGTTCGGTGGCGATGGCGTCGGAGATCGCAATCGGCTGCGTACGAGAAAAAAATAGAAAAAGGTGGGAGGGGAAGAGAAAGACTGAAAGGGGTGTCGGGTTCGGTGCGCGCCTGGTGTGCTGACCGCGTCCAGAGGCGCGGTAGGCACGGCCAAGCCCGGCACAGGCCCGATCGTGCACGGCACGGCCGACCGGGGCAGGTAATCGGGCGGGTGCCACGCTGGCCCGTGGACTCGGGCGTCAGTTCAGGCACAGTTAGCCCATCAGACGTTGTCAGCTCATTTGAAAATACATACAATTTTAAAATCAATAAAAATTGTATATGCTTATAAAACAAATTGTATAAAAATAAAACTATAAAATAAATTCATATAAATATTTAATAATAAAATAATAAAACCATGTAAATATTTAAAAAAGTAAAATCATATAAATATTACAAAAAATACAGGGCTAACGGCGTGGGCAGCCCGCCAAGTCAAGGTGACAAGCACGGCACGACTCATGTCAACCTAGTCTATCTAGACACCGGATTGTATCGTGTCTGAACTGGGCCAATATCTTGCCTCGGCTAGCCCGGCCGGCACGACCGTTTGGCCATATTGAATGTCCGTTATTTTTTCTTTTCTTTTTGGTTAAATAAAAGTGGGCTCCAGCCGTATGATATGGTGCGATCAGCGTATTGTATAATTGTGTATATGGCTATGTGCTCACCGGTATATCCGAGCATGTGTGTGTATGTACACTTGAATTTCATTGCTAATTCTTTGGTTCAACGTATGGAAAGGCTTCTGAAACTTCAATTCAAGTGTATAGAGCTCTTGCTCTCCGAGATGTTTTTATGTTTGGTTTTGAATGGACACAGTGGCATTTGTGCATAAAAAACGCATGATTAGGTGTTATTTGTTTGAAAATGGAAGGGCAGGCCGGCTTGTGCTTAGACTTTGGACATCTTTTCCGTACTACTTATTTCATATTATTTTCTTTCTTTTATAAGTTACAACTTTTGTGTTATTGTATGGTAGTTCAATTTACTATCTACTAGTAATAAATGCCCGTGCTAACGCTACGGATTTTTCTTGAGATGCGCGTGAAGAAGAGGGAAGGGCGCGGGGGTGAGGAGCGTAAGAAGAGGGAAGGGCGCGGGGGTGAGGAGCGTTGAAGCCTGGATGATGAGTCTCAAGTTTTCAATTATAGTAGAGATAGGCTCGTTGCTCTTGCAACCTCGAGACAATCAATGGATTTCCGCGTTAAAAAAAACAAGAGGCCACTTGCAACAACAATACCAATGTCATTGTCATCGTGTGCCTCTTTGGTTTATGACAAGATAGTTATATCAAAATTTTAGTAATGCTAGAATTTAAATTAAAAAAAGTGTTTAGATCGTTATCATATTAATTCACAGGTAATGCTGAAATTGTGTGTTTGCGTTACAGCTATGCCATAATTTGACAAAATTACAAGTATGACATGTGAGTCCCATATAATATGTATTTTTTACTAAAATATGTCAATATAGGTCTTATTTTGTTAATTAAATAACAGGAAACAAAACGATTCATACGGATCATAAATCGGATACTCGATTTATAAAATATGATTATTTTAAACTTGTTAATCAAACTAACACCGTCATTAATGCAGCTAGAATGAGCCAACCAAAGCAAGCCACGTGTGGACTTTTTTTGCCATTAATGCACCCAAATGAGCTTCTGCCGCCGTGCCAAATTTGGGGCGGACGTTTTGGCCGCCCGGATGAAGCCAGGAAAACATGAAGAAAAAATAGGCGCGGCCAAAATTTCAAGGGCACGTCAAATATTGGAACGGAAGCAGACGGTAGTCAAATTTTCGGAGCGACGACAAAATTTTAGTTTGGCTCATCTCGGCATTAAACCAAACAGTCCCAGTATCTTCTTTTATTAGCACCATCTATGCAGTTGCTCCCTTCCAACTTTATTTGTGCTACGACTTGTGACCCATCCATTATTTACAAATCAGAGGTTGAAAATGTAATGCCCCCAAATTACGGGACGTGAAACTCTTTATAACCGTTTAAGATGTGCAGTTATGAAGTAAGCAATGCCTCAAGTAAGCTTTCAATTACATTTAAAAAAAACTTTTTATTGCATAGGATTAAGACTTAACAGCCAATTTTAGCACTGACACGGGCATCCAAGTCCAAAGTTAATATAATATAAGACAAAAGGACTTCAAATCACAGGCACGCTTGAACGCGGTCGAGACTTAAAAACAGTAGTCGTTCACATCCGGAGATCCACCAAAATCCTGCTCAACAAGATCCTCGACATTTTCCGAAGCTTACTCTGTGGATAGTTTGCATATTTTGCAAGAATGAATACTACTACCGTACTCAACAAGCCATATGAAAAAGGTAAATAATTACATGTAAGGAGTTCAATGGATGGTTAGAGTTACATTAAAAGGCATATGTGGATGCATTTTGCAGTTAAAGCAGTTTAACTTTAAAACAATAAAAAAATAACAACAAGGGTCTCTCAACAAATGCAATTACCAACTTAACATCTCAAAAACTCTACTCGTGCCTCATGTATTGGAATCACTCATGAACACAACTTCATTGATCGGTGGACCTTAGAAGTACGACAAACCTATACTAGCAATCCGATCTTCCAAACAAACATCAAGACCGGTAAAAGACTAGGAACATATTTTTAGCTCTAACTAGTCATACCTTTGCCTTGAGCATCTTCTTGAAGCTTGATGACACATATCTCCACTTCAAGTCCGGATCATTGTTTTGATATGCATCAATCCATGATGCATCCTTTAGTTGACCTCCATGAACACATGATGGGTCTTCTCTTGGCTTGATGATCAACTCGTGATCATCTCCTCTTCGAGATCTTGATATGCATCATCTTCTTGAACCTTGACTTGATGACAATCAACTCATGATGCAATCCAAGGTCTTCATCACCCTAAAACATAATATATTCATCCAACTCATGAAAAATGTTAGTCTCACAATGATAAATATTAATTACCAAGATATACCTGCAATAAATACTTCTGAACAAGCTATTACTGATAGGTGTGGTACTACCGCCGTTGATCATGTGGTAGTTCTGCTTCCCGGTACTTTCGATCACATAGGGCGGTACGACCGCTTCCCTTCGAGATCCAAAACTGGTTCTTAGTGGAAATATCGTACCACTGTCTATATTTCAAAATATGCAAGCCGCTGTAGTTCCGCTCAAGATGCAGTCATACCGCGATGCGGTAGTTGCGCTAAGAAAACTCCAGAACTACCGTTCACCAGGTGATCAACAAAGATAAAAATATATTGTTTTGTAAAAAATGTACCGCTGTCAAGACTTAGGTATGACCGGGTTACAGTAATACTGCTCAATGACCTCCGGAAGTACCGCACTTCCAAGAAAGCAAATAAACTCCAAAAATGCATCTCTCTGGAAAACACATACCGCATGGATTGCGGTCGTACCTCTTTGCGGTTGTTCCGCCATAAGAACTCCGGTCATACCGCAGAGCGGTAGTACTGCCAACAAAACATCGGTACTACCAAGTTTTCTGAGAAAAACATGGTTGACATTCAAACCAAAAACTAGATGCATGCATGAAACTAGATTGATCCATTATGCACAAGAACATGCTATCAAGCTACTAGACATGATCCCTCTATTGTCTTTACATTGCAATCCCCATGTTGTCTTCCATAATCCGGGACTAAGCCTTTAAAACAACTTAGTACACACATTAGTCCCATAAACGCAATCGCAAATAATTGAATATAAAGCGAGATGAGTATATATGAACTACACAAGTTTTATATACTCAAATGATATATTTCAAAGTAGAGATCCCCAATATACATGGATAAAGAAATATGAATTAATACTAATGAAACCACAAAACATGGAGTGAACTCCTCCTAAATGTGTGTATACACAAATGTGTAATAAAAACATATGCACATATTAAGTTAGACTTTTAGTGGAGTTCACTCTATATTTTGAATCCAAGAAATGCACCAAGATATAAGAATATGATGTCGAGTGCATACCTCCATGATTGTTACCTTTTCATCCAAATAAGACTACACAATAAGTATATCACTAGAAGTGTCAGTCTCACATATATATTTGTTATTAATCACCAAAATACTCTATTAACTCATAATAGCAGATCTAGGTTCTTCAGCCGTATCATGAACCGTATGTGATAAGTATCTCATCACAGACGGTCACAGTTTGTATTAAGATCCGTTTGTGATTTTACCATGCTTGGAATTTTTCTTTCTTACTCTCTGATTTTATCGCGGCACACAATCCTCTGCCGTGGTAGGATCTGCGCAGCCAATTCTTTGACGTGGTAAGATTTGCGCACACAATCCTCTGCCGCGGTATGATTTGGGCACACAATCCTCTACCGTGGTAGAATTTGCGCACACAATCCTCTAACATGATAAAATTCAAATAAAGCAACCATAATGGTTAAATACAAGTCAAGTTCTGCAATTTTTTTTTTTTTGACAGCAGGTTGATGCTGTGTGGGCGGCAGCAGCCCCCACATGACAGCAACCACGTCGAGGGGCTATTTTTAAATTTTAACGCTACGAATGCTACTTTTAGAATTTTAATAGTCTAACGGGTCTGAGTAGATCCAAAATTCGATCGGCAGATGAGCCCATGACCCAGCCCGTTTAACTAGCCGGGTCAGCCTGAACGTCCGTTTGGACAGGTCTTAATGCCAGCCCTTGCGTTCGCAGAATTTTTTTACCGACACTTACGACGGTAACAACGATAGCGCTTTAACCGCCGCGCGTGTATTTGCAAAACTAACCGAAGCTGGCGCAGCGGCGCGTGGCGCCATGCGGCGGCGGCGACGTCGCCGCCGCGCGCGCATGGCGCTACGGCCGCCACGCCGGCCTGGGCGCAGTCGGCGCAGCCGGCCGCCGCCACACGCACGCCCGCCCGAGCGCCACGCGCGGCGCGCGCGCTGGCGGCGCAGCGCCGGCGCACAGCGCACGGGCCGCGCCAAGGCTGGCTGCGCGCGCGCACGCACGCGCGCAGCGCGCCGCGGCCGCCGCCACTGGCGGCGGGCGCGCGATGGCAGCGCCCGCGCTGTCGCCGGCGGGCATACGGCGGCGCGCGCGCGCCTGCCCTCGCGCTGCGGCTGGCGCTGGCGGCACAGCGCGCCTGCCATTTCTTGCTGCGCTGGCTGCCTAGGCGTGCTGGCGCGCCACGCTGCTGGTTGACGCTGGCGCGCGCCACCGCCCGGCCGGAGCGTGTGGCTATACGGCGTACTGGCAAGATATATTGAGAGCGACGCGCGATTTCATTTCGCGATCGCTCTTCATTCTTCTCGCTAAGTTCATATCGCGATACCGCCGCTCCTCTGTCCATTCTTTTCTTTTCATGCGCTTGCTCTCTCGATTATATTTCAACGTTATTAACCGCCGCCGCTCGCTCGCGGTAGGTTTATCGTAATTTTTAATTTAGCTACATTCTTCTATGTTTAATTAGCCGATTGTCGCGAATGTTCGCTATGTATGTTTTGCTAGTCATGTCTCTACCGGAGCTACTAGAACAATTCTACGATGAGGACCACCGTGCAAGTCGTGGCTCACCATTGGCGTGGATGGCCCTCCGCCGGGCGCTTCGGGCGGGAGGGATCGGTGGGCTGTAGACGATCGTTACGCCCCGATCCTCCGGAGACGGCTTGTTGCCCTTTGCGAGGATGGTGTCCTTCGAACGTGGGTTCACCCTAGACGGCAGCCTGTTGTCCGCACTTGTGGACCGGTGGAGGCCCGAGACGCACACCTTCCATTTTCGGTGGGGTGAGATGACGATCACCCTACAGACGCCTCGTTTTGACCGGTCTCCCGATCCGGTGCCGCTTGTTCCGAGCCCTCCGAGAGCGGATCGAAGGTCAGCCGAGCAAGCCGTTTGGCCAACCTCTGCCGGAGGGTGCACGTGGCGCCCCTGCTTGGCCGAGGCGATTCAATAATGCCCGCAGGGTGCACCTGAGGACGTCGTTAGGACGCATCTCGTTGCTTACCTTCTCCAGCTCTTCGGTTGGGTCCTGTTTCCAACCACAAAGGGCGATTTTTTGAACCCCGCTTCATCCGCGCCGCCGAAGTCTTTGGTTGACGCGGGCCGAGCCGATGCCGCAAGATACCGGGATCACCGCCTTTGCGCTACATACCGAGGGTTGTGTGACGCCGCATGTGGCACTCTGTAGCAACTGTCGTCGTGCTACGTGCTCTCGCGGTGTGGAGTTGGGAGCACTTCCTGGGCGGCCGACCATTGAGACAATGGCGCACCCGCATACTCTCTCCCACATGACCACATAGATGCGCCCACCATGGGCTTACGGATCGCCGCCGCCGTCTCGCGGCTGGGCCAACAGAAGACCGGCGAGGTGCTACTCGTTGTACCACAACGAGTTCGAGTTATTGCACGAGCAACATCATCCGTGTCCATGGCATGCTGATTTTCGCCGAGGTTGCGCCAGACGGCCGTCTGTCTGAATGCGCCGAGGATCGATTTTTGTGGACGACGACCGCCACCGGTGTTCTCACATATGGTGGAGCCTTACGCCGCAGCCGCATGTCTGACGATTTGTTTGCACCACTCGTGCCCCCGAACGGGCGGCCTGAGCGAGCCAGACACCGTGAGTCAAATTTCATCCAAGTAATTTTTGCGTCCTTACGTCTTCTTTTGTAACATTAATCTTTCCAAAATGCAGCAATCGAGGTCGGTGGGCATATTTTGACCGCAAATGCACCAAAGACGATGGATTGCGACATGGATTAACAAGATGCACGTGGATGTATGTCATGAGCCGCGTCCATATGACCCTGAGTCGTACGCTGCGTACATAGAGTGGTACATGCCACGAACGCGCGCAAGACTCACCATTCCTCCTCCGGAGCGCCCAGAGGAGGTGACATTTCTGACGCACCAAGAGAGCCTCCGCCGCACGTACGACCGTCACAGCGCTTCAAGACATGACGACACCGTAAGATACTTACAACCTCTGGTTCGCAGTTTTGTTGACGATATTCGTATTTTTTGTTAATGAACCTGTTACATATGTCACTACAGTTCGAGCGGGCGGTGCGCGTCCAGAGCGCAATGGACGAGGCCCAACTCTTCGGCCAGATAGAACCCCGGCATATAAAAAGTTTTGAAGCACATCTCGACGGAGATGAAGAAGATAATAAAGAACTTGAGTCGTGGTCGCTCGAGGGACGACGCCTTGCGCATCGGCACGAAGTGGGGGCGTGCTCACCCGCTAGGTCACCACGACCTAGCGAGTCCGGCAGCGCCGTAGCGCTTCCGTCGGTCATCTGCGGGCGGTCGTCGCCGCATGTAAGTCGCTATGTACAAATTTACATCAAGTTTTGTAATTATGCCTTACGCCCGCTAACATCATGCCGTTCTTCGCCGTAGGTCCGTCGGGATGAATCACTCGTTCGCTCGACCCGACATACCGCCGCCCCTCTGTTATCTCGTGACCGCACATCCGGAGGTACGAGGTTCTTAGTTTACATCCAGAGTGTTCATTTGTACTAACATCGCTTGCGTCTTGCGATCTTCACCCAGGGGTGACGGCGATTCACATCGACCGATGACGACGATACGGGCCTCCCAACTCCTACCAGGAGCAAGACACGACGCCGTGGCAAGGACAATGGCGCCTGGGTTTTTAGCGTGACGCAGGCGTAGCTCCTCCGGTTCGCCGCCCGTGACGCTCAAGAGCAGATGTCCTTCGGGTTCGGTGCCCCGGTATACTCCAGCGAGAGTTCATCCGCGCAACCGAGTTGTGAATCGCACTTCCCAGTGGTTTTCTAGCCTCCGTCGTGGATGAATTCCTGAAGTGTCCCCAGTGCCGCACGCCTCATCAAGACGACATGTACGCCTACCGGACTCGCTCGCACTCACCATCGGGTCCACCTCCGCCTCAACGGTCTCCGTACCCATTCTCCGAACCGACACACGTTCTCGAGAGCGGTGGACGATTCCACGGTCATGCTCGGCGCAAAACAAGGCCGCGCGACGCGACGCGTACCGCAGCAGGAGAGAGTAGTGGCTCGCACGAGTGAGCCGTATAGTATCACGTGTTATGCGATTTTCATTGTACTACATGCTTGTTATCGCTATTTCGTATGAGTGTCTTGTTCGTATTAATCAATAAACGTATAAACTTTTTGTATAATGATTCCACTCCATTAAACCTTCGAGACCTCTCGTGGCCTCCCGAGACCTCCTTTGTATGAAGTTCATTAATTGATGCATGCACGAAAGCAAAGTTATATCAAAAGATTCTTAACAAATAAAATAATACAAAAATTACATAATCAAATACACTTTGTCAAACACAAAAATTTCATTTTTTGACCTCATTTGCTATAATTTAAAATTTCGGAGACGGGCTTGTTGCGATTATGAAGATGTCGACAACATGTGGGTAGCTACTACTTAACGATGTGTGCTACTTGTCTCGCTAGCGCCATAGCAAGGGAGCCTTGTCTCGACGCGTCGGTGGTCTCTCGGCCGAAGGAGCCTTCCCTTATCGCCGGACTCTCCACGTCGGGCCGTATATCAAGTCGTCTGCACTCGCGATTGTATGATGTAAGTACATCGACAAGACAAAACGTAATAAGAATGTCAATTGTTCATAACTCACGCCGTCCATGTAGATTGCTCCCGGACGACCGGATACGCTGGGCGACCGGCTCACCGCATGAGCCTTTCCTTGCCCTTGTCACGGACCGCCCACGTCGGCCGGTGTCTCAAGTCGCCCATGTCTGCGCTTGCATGATGTAAGTGCACCGTATAGTGAAAATCATAAGAAGGATGTAATTTCTTCATAATCGACGTCGTGGATACGGATGACGCCCGGCGACGGATACGCTGTGGCGGCGGCTCACCTCATGAGCCTTTCCTTACCCTTGTTACGGAATGTCCACGTCGGTGGTGTGTCAAGTCGCTCATGTCCTGCGCTTGTATGATCTAAGTACACCGTATAGTGAAAATCAAAAGAAGGATGTAATTTCTTCATAATCGACGCTTGCATGAGCCTTTCCTTGTCGTCGATATGGATTACGCCGGGAGTTTATCGGGTCCTTCGATGCCTCCTCATCCGTACGTAAGGTTTCCACCGTGAGAAGTTCTCGCCCGCACCGAGTAGTTTAGCATGTACTCGCTTTGGATGAATGCCCTGTCGTACATCTCGGGCCGCTAATCCACCGGAAGAAGTGACAACGCATCTCGGCCGCATTACGTGGGGATGAAGTTAAAATTGAAGGAATTAAACATTGGGAGGAAAATCGATGCGCGAAAAGAAACGCTTACCATGTAGTGGCCGCGACTGTAGTACGCCCGCGGCCGTGTTCGGTATGTGGATGAATGATCTCTCGCGGTTCACCACACACACTTCGGACCGCAAACGTGGTGGCACTGGAGCATCTTTCATTGAAAATCCGGTATTTTAGTTGTTTTCTCTCGCCAAGCGATTGCGCTTCGCAACATCCTCTTGTAGAAGTTTGCCAAGAGTCCATAGCGGGTCTCTTATAATTTTGCGCTGTATATAACAAGCAAGACAGAAAAACTTTAAATTACGACATCGAATGACGACGGACGAACTAGGTGCATTGGGACAATCCTTCATTGAGTGCCCAGGGTCTTGCATATCCCGCACTTCACCATGCGGCTAATCTTGCACGTTGACTAGCATCCATGTCATTCCGGAGCGCCGCGTCGCCGTCGCCCTTCCCTATTCTCTTCAAGTCCTGTTGGGACCCGATTGCACCATGTCGGGCCAAAGATCCTTGTAGTTCATTTCCAAACCATACGAGTGAAACTCTCCGCTCCATGTACCGAATAGGTGCCGCATGTCGTAGTACTCGTGAGATGTATGGTGTAGCCATCTGCAGATTTGCGCACATGCCTTGTACACGTCGCGAGCATGGTTTGTGGAAGAGCTTTGGCTTGTTGCAGTGCATGTCGCCACATCACCTGTGGTGCATGCTGCTTTCTTTCCCCTAGCATGACTATTGACGATTTACGCCGAAGCTTGATCTCGTGACTTTTTACCGAGGTCGTCGATCACCCGAATGTCATGCATTCGCCTTCTCCATCTTCCGATCCATGTGTCTCGCATGTTCTCGGACCACCGCTGCCTTCGCCCATCTCATCGCTTGATCGCGTGGCTCTATTCACAAAATAACCAACGGTGCGAGTCCATGTCTCGGACAACCGCAGTGATAGGGAGCCGCGCGACACCTTTCAGACGCTATTGTAGACCTCGGACATGTTGGTCGCCATAACGCCGCACTCGCACCGTCTCGTGTCATAGAGGAGGGACCATTTCTCCAATTCAGAGCGTGGTCGTTAATCCACCGGGAGAAGGTTATGGCGCTACTAGGTTGCTCCTCTCCGGAGTGGACTCCTTGTATGTCTCGTAGTCCGTGTTCAAGGTCTCTCCAAATAGACTCAAACTTCCGTCAGCCGGTTCTCGCATACACAATGTCTTGAACGCCTTCATGAGTTCCCGATCGCGAACCGCGTGAACAAGTTAGATGCAAGATGCCTCATGCACCACCGGATTGCACGTCGCTCCACGGTGAGATGGATCCATCCCACGCCGCATGATGTTGATGGCCGCCAACAACCCAAAGATTGCGATCTGTGACTAGGCGACGTTGGTCGGCCTCCCATCACGCCCTCTTCACGTTCTCCAAGAACCACACCACCGGATGTGTTCTCGCCTCGACAATGGCAAATGCAACCGGAGAAGTTGGTCATTCAGACGGCCGCCACCGCGTGAGGATGGTGCCCTTGTACTTCCAGTGAGAAAAGTGCCATCCATCGTTAGCACGGACGGCAGAACTTGAAGCCCTCGATGGCTCGAGCGAAAGCCCGTAACACCCTATCCAAGATGAAGTGGTTGGGCCCTTTTCAAAGATCTTCACGCTCCGGCTTGTTTATGTATGCGTCGGGTTTGATCCGCAATCTGGTGAAGCAATCTCGGCACAAGGTTGTACGCCTCTTCGTATGTTCCGTACATAGTCTCGATGACTTTTCGCTTGGCTCGTCGAACCTTGTCAGTAGCTAATCGATAGCCAACCCGATTGACGACTTCGACATCATCACCTTGGGGAGATAGACACGTCCGCCTCAACTAGGTGCGTGATGAGGTTTGCAACATATGCGAAGTCACGCCCGATGTCGCCGCAGGCTCGCCGAGCTCGCAGTGTGGTCGATCACCTCCTTGACCGTGAAGACCGAGCCAAAGATCTTTGCTCGAGAGCGCCGACCTTGCCAGGCAACCTTCTACTATGCACTTCATCGCAGACTGGTTGGACCGGTGCACTCGGACACACTACCGATGGACAAAGCGCATCGTGCTATAGCTTGTTGCACGCCACCTTGTTCGGAAGCGCCGCCTAACTAAGAGGGTGTCGGCTTCAAACCCCACCGAGCCTTCTTCTTGCGGCAAGATTTGCGAACGCACCGCGATATCATCAAGTCTCTATGCCACGTAAGGACCACCGGCCGTGTGCGCCCTCGCTCGGCACCATCCGAGCTTGGGTCGGTGTCCTCGTCGGACTCCAACCCAAGAGTCTCGTCCCAGAGATACTGTGGCGATCGATGCGGGTCGACCACCATGTTTCCGCCTCATTTGGCTCAAAATTAGGCACGGAACTTCTCTCCGAGGCAAGACATTCCGTGCCGCCATCTTCAGCTCGGCCGCGCTTGCCCGCTTGGCTGTGTCTCGGATCATCGTGGTTTCCAGACGCCCTATGTACGAAATTGATGTACACCATAGGCTTCCCGTGAATGGCCGCTCGGCCGGGAGACAATCTCCATGTATCGCCTCCATGCTATGCTTCCATCCACCTTTATGAGCTCCCACACATAATTGGTGCAGTGATCGCCTCAATCATAACTTTCTTCGCCCTGGCTCGTGAGGAACTCCTCCGGATGCAGCCTTCGCACTCGTGAATATTCATCGCGTGGAGCCCTCCGCCCGACCACCTTGTACCGCATCTCGACAGTCCAACCCATCGTGTCCGGCCTGCACAAGCCCATCGCCAGTAAAATACAATCAAGTCTTGCATGTTCGAAAATACCTAAACCCACAACAACCACTAAATAATTACGACTAATCAATTAGCACTAAACTAATTCATTACTATGAACTAACTAATTACGACTAATTAACTATCTCTAAACTAACTAATTACGGTTGATTAATTACCGCTACAAAATACCAAGACTTTATTTCCACTTACTTGATATGTCAGAACGATGAGTACTAAACTAATTACGACTCAATTAATTAGCACTAAACTAATTTATTACTAGTGAACTAACTAATTACGACTAATTAGCTATCTATAAACTAACTAATTACTGCTCATTAATTACCACTAAAAATACCAAGACTTTATTTCCACTTACTTCATATGTCAGAACGATGACTACTAAACTAATTACGACTAATTAATTAGCACTAAACTAATTCATTACTACTCGACTAACTAATTACTACTAATTAATTACCCCTAAACTATCTAATTACGACTAACTAACAAAAACTAACTAATTACGACTACGCAATAACTAAGAAAAGCATAACACAAATTACCCGCCTTCCGAGGAAGTAATAAATCACCATTCGGAGGAAGTAATAAATCAAGGCCGAGTGGCGAAGCGAGAAAACATTACCTCCCAATAAATTAATTATGTTACGTTCTCGAGTTCTCAACGACGAGCGCAAGAACGAGAATCAAACGCAATTGATATGACCAAGAGCGAGCCGAGTCCCAGATTTATAGCCGAGTGGAGGAGGAGTCGCGACCTTGGCGTCGGAAATTCGTAAGCATTGGCGCCGAATTCTGGATGGGGCGGCGAGCTATGCGGAGGAGGAGGATGGACGGTGGAAATATGGCCATCTAACGTTTTTAATTCTCCGCACAACGATTGGATGTGGCGGTGTGTGCAAGAGAGAGAGAGAGGGCATGCTTCTATTCTTTCGGTGAAAAGTTTGCATATGAAGTACATTAATTGATCATTTAAATTAAAGTTATATCAAAAGATTCTTAACAAATAAAATAATACAAAATTACATAATCAAATACACTTTGTCGAATGCTACATTAAAAATTTTCATTTTTTTAAATCTAAAATTCCTGAAAAAATAGAAAAAATAAAATTATAAAAATCCAATGGCAAGGGATGGGCGGCGTGGCGTGGCCGTAGCGGGCGGCTTTGCGCCCGGAACCGGCATGGCGTGGCGCTGGCCTGCGCCGCCGCGCCACGCGACGCTGACGCGACGCCCGCCCGCGCCAGCTCGGTTAGTTTTGCAAATACACGTGGACGGTGATTAAAACTGCTAATACGCTGTGCAAATCGGCCGTATCGGCAAAAAATTTGCGTTCGCACGAATCTGAAAGCTGCTTCGGCGAATAGCAACCGCACGGTCCGATCGCTCCCAGACTCACAGCACACGATCTGATTGGAGAAGGGAAATTTTAGCTAGGGTTTAGACAGCGCGGAAGGTAGAGAGAACGCCATGGGAGCGGCGGGCGACGAGACGGCGGCTGCGGCGGCGGGGGGCGCTGCCGCCGCGGGGGAGGCGGCGGTGGACTCCAAGGACCTGCAGCAGCAGAGCAAGGCGCTGGACAAGCTCACCGACCACGTCGAAGATCGCCAGCTCGACTCCTCCCGCGTCCAATCGGTACGTTCCGTTCAACTCCAACCCCGTGCCCTTTTCGATTCCCCCTCTTCGTTAAATCATTAGTGAGGAATAGGTATAGATTGGTCACCAATTCGTTCATTAGTAAGCTACGGGGCGAGGAGCTGGAGGATTTGGACGTTTGGTGGATGATGATGCGTCACAGCGTTAGTAGTAGTGGTAGCAGTAGCATCTCGCTGATAGGGCTCGATTTTGTGCCATTTCCCTACCTTTTTTTATATTCTGTTCCTAGATGGATACTAATCCCCTTGTTTTTTCTTGTCATAGCATTTCGAATCCATTAAACAGCCCGTATGTTTCTCTTTGTTGAGTAAAAACAATAATACATGTTGTTAAATAGTCCCTATGTTATTGCTATTGTACCCCTGAACCCATTATCGTCATTCTAACTCCTAAGACATCACACTGTAGCCTATAGGACGCCCAACTGCAGACTTTACGATAGCGACACAGCTCCCTATAATGTGTCTACCCACCATAATTTCCCAAGGCCGGTTACACAAGAAGATTCCTGAGGATGTTATGTTTGCATGTCTGCGTAAGCGCATATGCAAACCTTCTTCTCTATATAAAGTATTGTAGATGATAACAATATAACATTTGTTTAGATGGGTGTATATTTCGCATATAAATTAGAGTTCCATGCCAATTAAGTTTTGTGGTATTCCGACCAGTAGTTCTCTTTGATACAAATAACTTGTAATTTTGAAATTCAGTTTTCCAGCAACCCACTTATATAACTTTGCAAAATTATTGAATAAGCAATCAAGATGGCCTCAGAAAAGTCCTGCTTGGATGGCCTTATGATTCACCCTGCAGTCCCATCTACCCATATGTGTTATGAACGTATGATCTTGAAGAGATTATATAGATGCCTTTGAAAGAGAAACCTTATAGGCTGTAGCACAGTTGAATCAAATCCTTCATTTCTTCTATATAAACTCAGTGCTTAAATAATAGATATCAAGAAATTAGAAGCAATATGTAGAACCATAGAGAGATGTGTAATTGTGTGTGTTAATTGAGTCATCTTTAAAAGTAGTTCCTTATACCCTTATACTTGATATATCTTCTTCTTTTTTTTTTTTTTTGTACAGGCCATGGCAGCTCTTGCTTCATCAAAAGAGGCTGATTGGAATGCCATGAGACTGAGGTTAGTATATAAAAAATATTAGCGCCTATTTTTTATGTTTAACAAGAAATTAGCACTACCTCATGGTAGGTTGTATGGCGCTTGCACTTTTTTTTCCGTTCCTCACTGATTGTACTACATTAATGAATGAAAAGTACCCTGACCGATAACTTAAGTGACTAGAAACTGCACACGAAAAGTTGCATGTGAAGTTCAATTTGAATAATAGCTTTGCCGCTAGGATTTTTAGCTTCATTTAGAAAGCCCATTGAAAGAACAAGTCAGTGACTCAGACCAGTTGCAGTTTTTATATCTCAATATTTTGTAATAGCTTTTTAACCCGATGAAAGAACAAGCCAAAGGAAAAAAAAAATTAACAGGAAGAAACAACTCTAACAGGATGATAACAGTAGTTATTTTTTTGAATTTGTGTGCACTGGAGTTAGCACTATCCATGCTTCACTTTGATTTTATTGCAATCTGGGGGATATTCCGTGTTGCTGGCATGATGTTATTTTTATCAGGAATATGATCTCCTATGTGAAATGAAGATAATGGACTAGAAAAGTATTACAACCTTTTTCGAGATAAATGGATTGACCCTATTTTCCTGAAAAGTATAATTTACAAATCATATGATTGTTTTTACATACTTGCGTGTTTTTGCTCTTCTCCAGGGAGAAAGAATTAGCTGCTGTCAAGATTAACCCTACTGATGTTGAAATTATTGCTAACGAGCTTGAGGTGGCCATCTTAAATCCTCATTGACAGATAATTATTTAACATTCTGAAGTCCCGTTCTAAAATATCTCTGAATGTGCAGTTGGACAAGAAGATTGCAGAGAGAACACTCAGAGAGCACAAAGGCGACGCTGTAGCTGCAGTTCGGTTCTTGCTTCGTTAATTCTGACACATGTTGCCAGCATGCGAATGATTCCCTTCAATGCATACACCATGTGAAGCAGCTGTAGTTTGCTATTCCTGTTGAGAGTAATTTTCTTCATCGCACTGAAATGATCGAATTTGGCATCCATGTAAAACTTTGCTTTCCATGATAGCAAACTGCTTTCTGTTGTTCTCTTCTAAAACCTGAAGATCTACTCTGGAGTTTATTTAGTGTTTACCCAAAGTTTTCCTGTACCTGTATGAGATGATTGGATCCAAGATAGTCAGATAGAATTGCTGATGGGATTATATCCAAGAGAGCAAGTCTTCGTTAGTTGGGATCTGTCTGTTTTATTACAAGGTGAAGTGCCTTCAAAGGTAAGAAACATTTCTTGAGGACTTAAAAATCAACCCCTGTACTACATGAACAAGGCAAATTGCATCTGCTTGATTGCTTCTGCATCAATCGGACCTACCGGTTTGCTACACAATTGTTATGTACTGGCAGCTTCTTGAACAAAGGAGCTGCAACCTGCAATTGAATTTCCGTGTTGCATAGAGTTCTGGAGTCCAGGGACAAGTTGTATATGTCTTTGCTCTTACTATCTCTACTACTTAAAAGAAGGAATCGGTGACGGTCCGTCCTTCCACCATTAATCACGTCGTCAGATCAACCATCAACCAACGGTTCGGGTTATCTCGCAGCAACAAATCGCCAAACCCTAGCGGACCGGTGTCAAAAATTGCGTATAGCCCACTCGCGACAAACCATACCGGACCCGCGTTCGTCTCGTAAAAATTATGTAAAAATTTATTTTCTGTTGTACGGACACGTGACTAATATGGAATCCAATGAAATTCTAAGTTCCAAGCAGGCTCGGGACCAGAGTTGTTTCATGCTCATTTTTTTTAGATTCGATCCTACGAAACTACGCGTTCTAAGCGGGACCTAAGTTGTTTTATGCTAATTTTCTAAGAGACCAACGATTAATCTTTAACTTGGCCAAGTATTAACGGAGTCCTTCCTGACATGCGGGGCCAACTCTTGATGGGACCCTGCTGCAGCGAGGACATCATTCACAGTACGTGGAGCGATAATATCAAGGGCCGGCGTCCACGTAGCATCGGGCTGGCCGGGCCCTTGAAGCACGCGCTCTGTACACGTGGCACGCCCCCATTGGCCAAGCTCCCGTATCCCCGTGCACTATTGGGCAGCCACGGTGGGCCACGCTATCCCTCGTGTGCACTGCGCGTATCGTCACCTCCCCTGGCCCCAGATGTCAGTTACACAATCTCCTCGTGCGGCAAACTCAGCGGAGGTGACGGTAAACACTCCCCCCACCCCGCGCCACCATAAAGCGCGGTGCATTTCGCGCTCGCTATCCATCAGGAGATTTTTGGGCCAGGAAAAAAGAAGAATTAAGACTACTTCAGAAGGTTCTAGAAGCTTCCAGATACGGTGGTGGGTGTGTTCTCTCGCCGTCGCCGGTGATGGCGGTCCTCCAAAGGTCGTCCTCCGCCGCGGCCGCCGTCGTGGCCGTGATCGCGCTGGCGTCCGTCGTCGCCGGCGAGGTCTTCTTCCAGGAGAAGTTTGACGGTAAGTCGTGTACTCCAGATCCATTCGACCAATGCGTTCGAATTGCGCGTTTGTTAGTTGAGCCATGCGCTTGATCTGTTTTCGTGTGCACGCTTGCGCCCTGTGTTCGCCCTGTGTTTTGGAGGCTTCGGTGTACTTCTCAGTCGATTTCGGGTGCGAGATTTCGTTCGTGGAATCTAGCGTCGTTGCCGTCGATACGATACGAGATCCGCAGGTTTCAATTGTTGTTTTCTTACGCATTTCGTTCGTGTAACGCACCGCTTTTGCTTCGCGTGGATGGATCTGCCTGTATCTGTGCCGATCGTGTGCTTTCTACGCGTTCGTTTCTCAGGTGCCCCGAGAATTTGGAGAGGAAAAACCCGAGTTATTTTTTTTAATCGCGAGGCCGGGGTTTAGGGTTTATTATGACTTGTTTTTCTCCCATCGTTGTTGCCTTGTTGCGATCTGTTTGTTTGTTTGTTTCTGAATCATGATGTGATATTACATATATGTCGTCTTCACGACTGCATTTTCCGTTTGGTGAGCGAGTAAAATTGTTTGGGTGTCTGAAGTCTCAACTCCGAATTGTGTCTGACAACAGATGGATGGGAGGATCGGTGGGTGAAGTCCGAGTGGAAGAAGGAAGACAACACGGGCGGCCAGTGGAACCACACGTCCGGCAAATGGAACGGAGATGCTGAGGACAAAGGTAATGATGAACCATACTCAGAACACTGCCGATTTCTGTTTGTCCCGTTCAGCATATGCTGAATTGTTGTGTTTTTTTGGGGTGCAGGTATCCAGACCTCTGAAGACTACAGGTTCTACGCCATTTCGGCGCAGTACCCAGAGTTCAGCAACAAGGACAAGAACCTGGTGCTGCAATTCTCGGTGAAGCACGAGCAGAAGCTCGACTGCGGCGGTGGCTATGTCAAGTTGCTCGGTGGTGATGCTGACCAGACGAAGTTCGGTGGCGAGACCCCGTACAGGTGAATTGATCACAATTCTTTGCGTATTCAATCTATGTCCTATTTGATCCGTTGGTTAATCGGACCTTGCCTGTGCTTTTCTAATTGCAGCATCATGTTTGGACCGGATATCTGTGGGTATGCCACCAAGAAGGTTCACGCCATCCTTACCAAGAATGGCAAGAACCATTTGATCAAGAAGGAGGTGCCATGCGAGACCGATCAGCTGACCCATGTTTACACTTTGATCATCCGTCCTGATGCCACATACAGCATTCTCATCGACAACACCGAGAAGCAATCTGGCAGCATCTATGACGAATGGGACATTCTTCCTCCAAAGAAAATCAGGGATCCTGAAGCCAAGAAGGTGAGGTTCCGAGATTAGTTATGGTCTGTTCTGAATAGACTGCCATGGTTGTGCTCTTTTCACAGAGGTAATAGGACACATTTTCACAGAGGTAATGATGTAATATGCTATTTTTTTTCAGCCAGAAGACTGGGATGACCAGGAATACATTCCTGATCCTGAGGACAAGAAGCCTGAGGTAGCTTTTCCTTTATTGCTACAACTTTAAATGCTCTGTCAATATTTGTTTTACATTTTTGACCAATGCCAATTTGCTGAGCTTTTGGCATGAAAGTGGATTTCATGCTCTGCATTATCTGTTATGGCTCACAAAGCTGCAACGTAAAATTACCATTTACTAGTCTAACAGCACAGTATAAGTTTCTAGTTTCTACGTTATATTATAAACTGTCGTTTGTCCTTGATCATTTATCTCTTGGTGGTTTCTTGTCTGACTCAGATTGTTCTTTGCAGGGTTATGATGACATTCCCAAGGAAATTGCTGACCCTGACGCAAAGAAGGTGCCGGTTTTGCCTATTCTTTTTTTTTTTGAAACAATTTTTTTTGCCTTTTTACCCTTTGCTATCAGATGCATCAACCAGTATGCTGTTTCACATTAATTTAACCAGCATGCAATTTCACATCATTCAATACCTATTGCAGCCTGAGGACTGGGATGACGAGGAAGATGGCGAATGGACAGCTCCCACCATTCCAAACCCCGAGTACAAGGGACCATGGAAGCAACAGGTATGATAATGACTAGGTAGTTCAAGTATTCTAGACGATCTTCAATGTGCGTTACCAGTTCTGACATGAGCCTTTTGTGTATTCAGAAAATTAAGAACCCCAACTACAAGGGCAAATGGAAGGCACCTTTGATCGATAACCCAGGTACATTTACATTCACCTTTTTATTTTTGAAAAGCGATAAATTCACCTCAGACTAACTCTGCTGTCTATTTCACTTTTCTTCTTACTTAATCCAGTGAAATATTAAAGCTCATGTGAATTCTTTTCTTGTTCGTACAGATTACAAGGATGACCCTTACATCTACGCTTTTGACAGTTTGAAACACATTGGCATTGAGCTGTGGCAGGTTAGTGCTTAATTCCATGAGACATTGTTATTTTCTGAAGTTTTTATTGAAAACCATTTATTTTGATTTCTTCTTTGACACCAGGTTAAGTCGGGAACTTTGTTTGACAACATTCTGATCACTGATGACCCTGAGTATGCCAAGAAGTTTGCAGAAGAGACGTGGGGCAAGCATAAAGATGTATGTCGTTTTATCTATGGCGTTACAGCTTTGTTTTGTTTCAAGTTTGGCTATAATGGACCAAGTTATGTTTTTTTGGCAGGCTGAGAAGGCCGCCTTTGATGAGGCTGAGAAGAAGAGGCTCGAGGAGGTATTCAGCAAAACTCCACTTTCTGTGGCGTGTCATCCTTGTTTGCTGATGCAGAATCCTTTCTGATGAAAAACAAGAAATTATTTAGTAACTAATTTGCTGATGTTTTATCATTGCTAGGAATCTGCAAACACTAAGGACGACGGCGACGACGACGACGCAGATGTAAGCTCCGGATCGATTTGCTTGCCCTGAATGTCTCTAGCTAGATATAATGCCAGCCTTGTCATAACACAAGACGACATTTTCTTATGTACGGCAGGAGGATGAGGACGATGCAGACGGTGGCAAAGCTGGTATCAGCACCGAGGAGGAGATCAAGGTTGCAGACTCCGCCGATGAGAAACCACAGGACAGCAAGGTGTCTGATCAAGAGAAGGCAGAGAACAGCAAGGATGGTTCTTCTTTTGAGAAGGACGAGCTTTAGAGAGTAGTGTTTTTTTTTTGTTGTTGTTGCGGTAGAGCTATCCCATTAGAAGAAGGCCATGATGCATTTTGGCAACAAGTATCTCGTCCGGTAACTTTTCTGAATGAAAGTATATTTGCCGTTAGCTCGGCAGTTGGATGAATGTCCATTGCCTGAGCAAATTCGGCCGAGTGGTGCAGGCAATCACTAAGCAGAATGAACTGTGTGTTGGATCTTGTTAGCATCGTGGACTATAGAATTGGTCATTATCCTTTGTTGGCTGTCGATCCGGTCCGGCAGCTTGTTTGGTCTCGTTGTTGTTTCTTGCTCGTCTGCAAACCAAAACTCAAAGAGAGAGAGAGAGAGAGAGAGAGAGAGAGAGAGAGAGGAAATCTTGTTTATCCTTCCTGGCATCATCATCTAGCTAATCTAATGGACTGCATATGCTATGCTTGTTCGATTCACCGAACATTGGATCGACGCCTGCCGAATGGGCACCGGTTCTTCTCGTTTTCTAGACTACATGGCAAAAGCTACACTACATGACTACAGAGCAAATTCTAAAATCTGCAGGCCTGCAATATTATCTTGTTTTATGGTGCTCGTCAATATATTACATTGGCTTCAATTTGTGAAGGTGACAGGGAGGCCGCTGCTTCTGGGCTACTTTGTGGAGCCTTATTACTCAGAAAAAGCTAACATTACTGCATTCTCAAAGCCATTCTCAAAACCTTAAGTACTGAGTGATTTTCGTTCGTTCTCTCTATAATTTTTACGCCTTCAGATCAGAGCGTAAGTACATTGCACAAGATTACGGATTGTTCTCTTGCAACTGATGCAGCATGTAGGCAGTCATCCTATTTCTCAAAGATGAGATGTTCTCAAATGATCACAGACTTACAACAAAGTCACCGTTCACTCCTGGATACTCCATTAGAGAGGTTGAATTGTTTCAACATTAAGCATCACTGACTTAGGAAAACATTGTCAGGTGCCAGGTACAAACAGCTTTTTTCAAGTCTAGGAAACTAATCCTTGCTTCGTAGCTCTGCGTCATAAAATCCAAATTACCACTCTATCTTGTGATCCAGGTGCATATGGCCTTGACGGCTTGAACATGTCTTCAGCAGCCACACGTCACCGAAAAGATGCCACCTGAAAGCATTCACTTCTTGGAGGAACGGAACCCTCCAAAACCCATCATAGCAGCAACATCAGGGTCGATGTCCTCAGGTTCATTCTGGGCAGCCTGCTCTTTCTGAGACAATTTGGTATCCAGTTATGATTAATTCTACTGATTCTCACAGCCCACAGGACCGTTAACCGAAAGTTTTGTATCAAAGGGAAAACAGATAGTACAAACAGGCAGTGATCCACATGCATAGTGGCACTTACCTTCTTCTCTTTCTTCTTTTCTTTGCGTTGACGCTTCCTCTCTTCCTCCTCTTGCTGTTGTTTCAATATTCTCTCATCCAAATCTGAAGAACAAGCAAAGGGGGAAATTTTAGCTTTTAGACAGCAATCTAAGAGATAATTCCATAGGCTCCCTTCACATCTATCCACAGCAAAAAGGGAAAATGACATCTTGTATGATGTTTTTTTTTTTGCGTTTTCTCACCTTGTTCGCTAAAGCTACTTGGATCTTTCCTCTTCTTAAGTGACTCAAACCTTTTTTGAACCTGCAGCCAGAAAAAGTTAATAATACGAAGATACAAAAGGTAACAATGCAAGCATTTACCCACTTGTCTTACATAACCCAACCACCAGCACCATGATGTAACCCAAGTCTGAATGAGGCAATGTTTTTAATCCAACAAACAAGCTCAGATGTTCTACCTGTTCGAGTGATGCCCTTTCAACACGCATAGACATGCCCAATGCTCTCTGATCTGTCAAACGTTCAAACCATGAAACATGAAGCTGATGATTGCTAGGTTTGATACACCAACTAAACTTAAACAGAGTTTCCAGTTACTTACGCTTCTTGCCATTTATATGATCCAAATAATTAGCTGAATCTTTAACAACACACTCACATACTGAACAGTAGTATCCAGCCTGCCAGAAAGTTGGTAGAATTGAGAACAATTTTTTATGTGACAAGTGAGCATGAACAATAACTAGTTAACTCTTATCTTTACTATTATAAAAAGACTTGGTGGTGATGGTAAATCTGCCATCTACCTCCCTACCTCTTGAATTGGTAGGATCTTTTGTGGTTAGATATGTGCATACATGCACATGTTACTATAAGAACATGTGTTTTGTGATAAGACTCTTTGTGGCTTCTTGATTGGATGCAAATTATGTATGCAACTTTTAGATGTAGGGATAAGCACCTTATGTATATTGGTTTTTTAAGTTTAGAGCTTATAAATGTTTATTTGAGATCCATTGCAACGCACGGGCACTCGGCTATTTAACTCTTAAATCTTTTGTAATCATGCTCAACACCCCAGGCAGGAGAAGTTAATTTCTGTAGCAATAGTACGGTTCTAAACAGCATTGGCATGTTAAAAGACAAGCAAGTAATGAATCAATAGCTAATGAATATCGTCTGACTGTGGAAACATGAGACTCAAATCTAGAGAGAAAAATAGCGTACATAACAGTCTTCTGATATGATCTCACCAAGTTTTCTTAAGTAAAAAAATTAAACAAATTGGAAAATTATACTCTTGATTCCAGCATGTTTATCAAGGAGTAAGCCTAACTGAAAATTTAACACGTCCTTATGAGATTTCGGGACAAACCTGCTGACTCAAAGGTGCAATTGGGGTTACCACCTGAAAAAAGGGCCAATGAACATGATTAGTTACGATTTTAATTAAATGGGTGCCTATTTTCTAAAAGTAGTTTTTTTAGCAGACTAAAAGCAGCTTGTTGATGGTAAATGACCAAACCAAGTCATTTATACAAATAACATTCATATCTGGCCCTAGAGTTACATAGTTTTTGCGAGTCATTCAATGGTATAAACTAAACAAATAAAGTGCTGATTAAACTATATAAGAACATAGCTAGAAAGACTTCATTTTGTATTAGGTTTTTTAGTTTCTTCTTTCTCATTATTTAATCCTCTTCCAATATTCAAATCTTAAGCATAATTTTATGATTTTCATCCGTATAATTCACAACGAAGAAGCATATTGTGCTTTCGTATGGGAAACATTGTACTACTCAAAGTGCTTAAGCATTGTCCTACACTCAGTCATGCAGCATACTACTCAAAGGAGTTCTCCAATGAATTCAAATTTCATGATCTGAAGCAAAATAAACAACATCAACATGGTAAATATACTACAAAATGTGATGCAAATGAAGTATCAAATACTAAAATTGCTGACAAATGCCTAGTCTTGTATTCACGGATGAGCTTAGTTGAAGGGGGACTTCTGTACATATGCTAATACAGATAATAATTCTTATGGTGTTTGGTTATAAGTGCCCAATACTAAGCTATATGTTATGGCTGTTTGACAGTATCTATGGGCAAATAGTAGCAATGTAGCATAAAGAACATACCATGATATGAAGATAAAAAATCACATATCAACAACCAATTATTGAAATCAAGCATAAACATCCAGCCCCAAATGCTAGGTTACAACTTACAAAAACCCAATACTAATTTGACAATGCACCAAGCAAGACAATACATCTATACATCACATATCAACAACCAGGAAGTATATCCCATTGATTCGATAGGTCATACAACATGAGGAATCATGGGAAAACCAAGATAAAACGACAAAAGAAAACTTATTAGAATGAAAGATGATCTGACAAACCTGAGTCTTGCCAAGACGAGACTCAAGGTCAACTTCATAGTCCCTATGCTTTAAAGGTTGTCTTTGCACAGGAGGGCCCTTATCTGTAATTCATAGTCGAAAAGAAATAAATTTTACAAGAACAAAAATTGTACGATTACAAATAACAGAATTAACTTATAGTAGCAGTACATGCCCTTGCCTTTCCGGGCTTCCTCCTGCATCACCAACAGAAAGACAAAATACAGTTAGCAGTATATCGAGAGAAAGAGAAGAAATATGAAGATGATTCTTTTGATCATTGAGAAAAATAGTAGAATGTGACATGAGGACCTTCTCCTCCCTCTCCTCTGTCGAGCTCGCTCCAAGTACTCCTCCTTATCAAATTTCCTCCGGAAAGTGTTATCAACGCCGACTGGCTGCGCATCACAACAAGCAAAAGGTCAGCACAAATGCACCACACTGGCTTCTGAACCAACAAAAAGAATCTCCTTTTCAAGTAGAAGCAACTCACATTGCCAGACATCTTGCCCTGCCCACTGCCAAGCAGTTGCTACCTACGAATCACACACACAAGCAGCATAAGAAACAAGCAACCGCACTACGAGCCAGGCGACGAGGCCCTACGGAGTACAACCTAGCCTAAATCGAAGCACCTAAGGATGCAGGAATCGGGTGGGAAAAGAAGAAAAGGAAAGATTCCTTGCGGAACCGCGGATTAGGGCAGGTCGAAACCAAACAAATCGAGTCGGGCTAGGGATTACCAAGGGATGCTTATCCGGATCTCCAATCGAGTAGGAGGTGTATTCTTGTCTTGGAGGAGATCGATCAATGTCTCCTCTCCTCTCTTGCTCGGCCTCGCCGTCGGCGTCCTGCAGCTATCGGTCGCCGTCGGCGAAGCTGCGCGAGTCGGTCGAGAGGAGGAACAAAGCCAACTCACGCTGCAGGAAGAGGAGAAGCGAGAGAAGAAGCAGAGGCAGAGGCAGCAAAGCCCACCGTTGGATAGGAATCACGCGGTGCTGATCTAATTGGGCATGATGTCCAGGGGAATTTTGTCAAGGACTCCCTTGATTATGCTGTATTGCACTAGGCTGCCTGCCTGGACTGGATCGGAAATAAAAATCGCGATCGTGGAGGGCTCCTGGGTTAACCGTTGGATCAAACGTCTCGCGGCCAGGGCCGAGCGGACACGGGACGCGGGGTGAATTTTGCTAAAGAGCCCCTGATCTCTGTTGTATATTACCGTGAATATATATATGGTCTGGTTACTGTCGCCCGAGCCCCCTCGCCGACGGCCGCCTCACGCTGCTCCGGCGAGGCCAGACAGTGCAATTTATTGTATGGAGAAAAACTGCATCATACCACCCCAGTTGGACCTGAACAGTAACACAGTAACAAAAATACAGATAAATCATGCATTAGCATTAGCAGTTCCTTGTGTTTTCCCCATCCTTACCATTGTCTCAGTAAACACCAGATTAAAAAAAGCAAAGCCTTATTGTTGCACTAAGACATAATGTATAGTATCTTTTCTTGCAACAAACATCAATGTTCTTGTCAAAAGAAGAAAAAAAATCAATACATGGAACAAAAGGTAACAAATTTACCAGACCTGCTACCTTGGGGTGAAAATTGTTTCATAGACATAGAATCAGAGTAATATTGACTGGAAACTCTCAGCGTTAGCTTGCAACTTGTTGGATCAGACATTCACAAGGGTTTCTCCCTTCTCTCTCATCACAGCAAAGACAAAGGCCTAATATGTATAGGGAGATTTGAGGATTTGCCACAGCAAAAGATGCGAGTTCGATGATTTGTCACTTCATATCTCACTGATACATGGGGATATGGAGTGACAAATCATTAAATGCGCATCTTTATAGTGTCAAATCCTTAATAATTCCATACTTATAAACCAAAAATAATCAAAACAATAACTTTCACATAACCAATACAAACCAACAACAATGCCTCTACAAATTTCAGATCTAAAGAATAGCTTTAGCTAAACCCATTGGGATTAACAAACAGCGGTGCCTAACATGTTTTAGAAAAATTCATGGATGGAATCGTTTCGGTACAGGGCCTGGGGTTTTGTCTCGTCTCTTTAATATCCTTTTCCTTGTTATTTTTCTATTGTCTTCAGTTTTTTGCAAATAGGACCTCCAAAAGGGTTTGACTTGGAACTTAAGAGGTGTGTACTAATACCTTGTCACATTATATCTTGGAAACGACTAACGCCCAGATGTATGATGGAAGTTTTCTCATCATACGCTCTTCTCTATCGTTGCATCTAACTTAAAAGGGTTGATCTCAGCAATTTGATCGGATACAACAAAAATCAGTGAGACACAACAATTATTTAGTAATCCTTCAACAAAATCCCACTTCAGTTGCAACAAAGTCCATCACGGTGACTAGACGATGCAACAACATTGCAATAATTGAAGACACTTTTCACACATTTAGGCGAGCGACGGAGGTGGAGCTCATAGAGGTCACGACCAGACCATCGGTGGAGCTCGCAGAAGCCCTGACTGTCGCGGTTTCCTCCTCCTAGATCTACGGGAATGCCACCGGAGGGGAGGAAGTGTGTAGACTGGAGCTTGACGGTGACTCAGTAATTGGGAGAGAAAGTGTGTGTGTGAGAGAGAGTGTGTGTGGGTGTGGGGGACGAAGTGGCTTGTGTCTGGGGTAGTGAGAAAGGAAAAGGTGTTAGGGGCGGTGGAGCCATGTATGTGGACGAAGTGTCCGAAGTGGATCACGGAAGCCATGACCATACCATCAGCGGAGCTTGCAGAAGCCCTATCTGCCACAGTGACCTCCTAGATCCACGAGGAAAAGGTGCTGAGGCGGTAGTGTTTGGCGTTTCTTTAGAATGGATCTGGTGGTTTTGGTTCGGGTCCGAGAGAAACCGAGAGAGAGAGAGATTAGGGTTAGGTTACCATCCGATGTAGAGGAAGTAGGGTTGGCCATGGCGGTTCGTCGGTGAGGGGTTCTCCCTGGTGGCGGCGTCTCCTGGGCGGCGGTGATGGCCGGTGGTGGATCCCGTCGCTGGAGCGCCTCCCTCTAGATCGGTCTAGGGTTTGTAGGTTTTAGGGTTTGTGGCGGCACGGCGATCTTCGGTTCCTATGCCGCCCCGACCCCCACCTCTTTTATCTGGCGCTGGCGACAGGGGCCCACCAGCCAATGGGCTGGGCGCCCCCGATCAGGGCGCGATCAGAGGGGAAGGCATTTGGCCGTTGGGCCAAATGCCTGGGCTGAGATCATTCCAATATTCTCCCCTTTGATCTCAATCTATGCTTTATCTTTAATTACTTTTGACTATACTCATTCCATCACAGATTGGTGCATAGAACATGTCTCATCGTCACGGTCAATCGCCGATAGATTCAACAGCTACAATACACCTCCTTGTTCTGAAATAGTTACTTTAATCTTTTGTGCCATCTTTTAGCCCAGGAATCATAGGCTTTCCCTTAAACCCATGCCGGCTATATGTTCTCTGAACACGTTGGGTGGTAAGCCTTTAGTAAGCGGATCGGCTAACATCTTTGCGGTACTTATATGCTCAAGATTTATAATTTGATCCCGAACTTTATCTTTCACAACATAGTACTTTATGTCAATGTGTTTGGCAGCACCACTTGACTTATTGTTGTGGGCATACATTACTGCGGGTTCATTATCGCAGTACAACTTAAGTGGTCTATTGATGTCGTCAACCACTTTTAAACCTGGGTATGAACTTCTTTAGCCGCTTCACCCGCCTGTAGCCTCATAACATGCTACAAACTCGGCATACATTGTGGACGATGTAGTGACGGTTTGCTTTGAGCTTTTCCACGATATAGCTCCTCCAGCGAGAGTGAACACATATCCGGATGTCGACTTTCTATCATCTCCCGCAAAATCAGAATCTGTATACCCCACTATATGGAGTGAATCTGATCTTCTGTATGTCATCATGAGGCCTTTTGTTCCTTGCAAATAACGCAAGACTTTCTTTATCAATTTCCAATGTTCTATTCTAGGATTGCTCTGGAATCTGCCAAGTAACCCGGTAACAAACGCTAAGTCGTATGTGTACACACTTGAGCATACCGCAAGCTTCCGACAATTTGAAGCATATGGAACCGATTTCATTTGATCGAGCTCAGATCGGTTCCGGGCATTGAAAATCCCCATATCTGTCGCCCTTGACTATAGGTGCAGGTGAAGGACTACATTTATGCATACCAAATTTCTTTAATACTTTCTCTATGTATGCTTTTTGTGACAGTCCCAACATACCCTTGTTTCTATCCCGGTGAATTTCGATCCCTAGAACGAACGAAGCTTCACCAAGATCTTTCATATCAAAGTTTGAGGACAAAAACTTCTTTGTCTCCAGTAGCAGACTGACGTCACTACTAGCCAGTAGGATATCATCCACATACAGGATTAGGAAGATAAACTTTCCATCTTAAAACTTTGTACAAACACAGTTGTCCTCTACATTCTCTTTAAACCCAAATTTTCTTATTGTACTGTCAAACTTCAAGTACCACTGTCTTGAAGCTTGCTTTAACCCATAAATCGATTTCTTTAGGCGGCATCCCATTCTTTCATTTCCTTCCACAACAAAACCTTTCGGTTGTGCCATGTAAACATTTTCCTCCAAATCCCCATTAAGAAATGCCGTCTTTACATCCATCTGATGTAACTCTAAATCATAATGTGCTACTAATGCCATTATGATTCTGAAAGAATCTTTACAGGAGACTGGAGAAAAGGTCTCATTGTAATCAATCCCTTCTCTTTGCGTGAATCCTTTTGCCACAAGTCGCGCTTTGTATCTTTCTACATTCCCTTGGGAGTCAAGCTTTGTTTTGTAGACCCATTTACAAACCTCTTGTTTTGGCTCCTTTAGGAATAATTTCCAAGTCCCAGACTTTATTAGCCTTCATAGACCTCATTTCCTCTTCCATGGTCTCAAGCCATTTTGAAGAATTTTCGCTTCTCATGGCTTCTTCAAATGAGGTGGGATCATCCTCCATTTGGAATTCCTCTGTATGATAAAGCTGATAATCATCAGAAATAGCTGATCTTCTTACTCTTTGAGACCTCCTGGCCTCCTCATTTGGTACATCTTCTCGCTTGAGGTCGCTGTTGCTCCCCTCATTTGTGGCAATGGGTTCTATAGGATCTCAAGAACGGGTTCCTCATTCTCATTCATTGTTACCACAGAGGAACAATAACAGTGCCGCACCACAGTTGTCTTGTACTGTCGGTGGCAATGACAAAGCAGTAGTGTTAAGAATGGCTCTTGAATCATCGGAGTGGGCACATATACCCGCTTCTCTTCAAGATCAATCTCTCGAGCTACCATGCTCCCCTTCATCATTTCATCCTCTAAGAAGACAGCGTGTCTCGTTTCTACAAACTTTGTATATCCGTCTCGACAAGAGAAACGAAAACCTTTTGACTTTCAGGGTAGCCAATGAAATGACAACTTCATCTGCTTTGGGATCAAGCTTCCCAAGGTTTGGGTTAAATACTTTAGCCTCAGCAGGACTCCCCCACACACGTAAGTGGTTTAGCGAGGGAGCTCTTCCTGTCCACAACTCGTACGGTGTTTTGGGCACCGACTTACTAGGCACTCTATTGAGAATATGAATGGCGGTTTTCAACGCCCATCCATAAACTCAATGGGAGTGTGGAGTAGCTCATCATGCTTCGCACCATATCCATCGAGTGCAGTTGCGTCTTTCACCTACTCCATTTTGGCCGAGGTTCGCCGGTGTAGAATATCGGGCCACTATGCCATTTTCCTGTAAAAATCTTGCAAAAGGTCCAGGAACTTGTCCATATGGGGTATGTCGACCGTAGTACTCCTCCCCCACGATCAGATCGAACTATCTTAATCTTTAAATCGTGTTGGTTTTCAACTTCAGCCTTAAATATCTTGAATTTATCCAAGGCTTCATTTCTTTCTTTGATTGGATAAATATATCCATAACGGGAGTAATCATCCGTGAATGTTATGAACGACATATCCATCCACACTTTTCACAGGAAAAGGACCACAAATGTCTGTGTGAATAATTTGTAGAACTCCTGTGCTTCTTTTTGCGTCTTTCTTAATTTTCTTTACATATTTTCCTTTAATGCATTCTCTGCATTGTTCTAAGTCTGAGAACTCTAATAGAGGAAGAATATCATTCTTAACTAGTCTTTCTATTCTCCCCCTCGAAATATGGCCTAAACGACAGTGCCATAATTTCGACGATGCCTTATGAGTTCTCTTTCGTTTTCTGTTCGCATTCTCTAGCGAGGATATACGCTCATTCACATCACATACGGAATTCACATTTTCACGAAGTGACAATAAATAAAGCTCATCTTGTTTGATGGCAAGACCAACACATTCTTTATTAAACATTATTTCACACTTGCCATTTCCAAAATGACAATCATAACCATCATTGTCCAATTTTGAAACACTAATCAAATTCCTCAGAAAGAGGAACATAAAGAACATCTCTAAGTAAAAGAGTGAAACCATCACTAGCTCTAATGAAAGATCGCCAACGGCTTCAACTTCACTTTGACTCCATTTGCGACTTTAATGCATCTTTCTTTTCTTTATGTAGTCCTCGTCGAACGGAATCCTCAGAAAGAATTAGCAACATGAATAGTTGCTCCTGAATCAATCCACCAAGTAGATTTCGAATATTGCACATACAGGGATTCATTTATAAAGGTAATAATGTTCTCACCTTTCTTTGCCATTATCATCTTTAAGTAATCGGGACAATTCTTCTTGTAGTGTCCCGTCTTCTTGCAGTGAAGACACTGATCTTTGGCTACTGCAAACTTATTCTGCTGAGGCTGATAGATAGAGGCTTTTCCCTTGTTCTTTGAGAAGTTGCTGTTGAAGTTCCTTTTCTTGTTGTCCTTCACATAGTTTATAGAACCACCATGTGAGGATTTAAATCTTTCTTCCTCTTGCACACACATAGCTATGCACTTTTCTAAATCCCATTTCTCGGGTTGCATATTGTAGTTGACAACAAATGTGTCAAACTTTTCCGGCAAGGAAGCAAAAATCACATGAATAATGAACTCATCCTTGAGAGCCAAATCCATTGGTTTAAGCTTGGATGCCAAGTTACTCATCCTTAGTATGTGCTCTCTTATGCCACTGCCACCACCAGAGTACCTTTCATCACAAGTCGCTTAATTGTGTAGCATAAGTCTTTGGAGAGCCAAGAACCGGCTCTTTATTTTCTCAAGGTACTCGTGATGTTGTCACACTCTGCGATTGAGCCCACAATTGCAGGCTCAATCGTGTTCTTTATCACAGCCAAATATTTCTTGTTGGCAGTGACCCACTTTTTATGATCAAGATCATATGATATTTTTATGGGAGCAAAGTCCCTCTGTTTGGTCTGCCAAGCAGCATCAGCCTCATTTGCCTCCCTCACCGGTGCCACAGGCTCTGTAGGACGGTGTGGTGACTACCCAGTCCACCTCAACTAAAATGAAGGCCATGTCTATCTTTTTCTTTCATTCACCGTAATTGTCTCCTTTGAGAACCGGGATATCTCTGATGTGGCCCATCAAAGAATATCCTCCTGAAAACACAATCCATATATAGTGAGAACATTTATAATAACAATAACTGCATGCCTTAGTTTCAACGTTGGTTAAAATTAAAACATACAATTTTATCTATACATTAAATCTATATCACCGTTGGGCAGAAATAGAAACAATGCATAAAAATCATCAATTAAAATTATAATACTGTTATTATCAACGTTGGTCAGAAAATAACAATATCATAATTCACAACAATTCTTAAAAAATTAAATTCTCTCGTTGGTTCGAATTTAATTAAAAGAATTATCAACATTTAACTTTTGCAGCGGAAACATAAAATTATTCTAAAATAATTCATTCTCAGAAGCATTATAACTGTACACATTTAATCTCTGAAAAATAACACGTTGGTGCAAAATTTACAGAGATTTTATTCAATTTTTCTATCAAATTCATTCAAATAATACTTCTGAAAATAATTAAATTCAATTTTCGGAGTTACTGTTCAAAACCGCCGATTTATCAGACAAACCGCCATTCGCCCGTTCAGTGCGGCCTCGGCCTGGCGGCTCGCTCGGCCGCCGCCATCCAGGCCGCTTCCGCGCCATGCAGTCGCACTTGGGCTGGGCGCGAAAATCTGCCATACTGGCCGGGCGCCGCTTCGCGCTCCGTCGGATCGCGACGGACGCATTGAAATCCTCGCAAGAACGCAGCCATCGCCCGCTCGACACGATCTTAACTGTTGATGCAAATCGAACGGCGGAGCGGCGTTTCTGGCGGAACAAAACCGCTTAGCGGCGCGCGCATGAAACCCTAACTCATTTCTTCCTCTCCTTTCTCTCGCTACGCCCCGAGCGGAAGAACAAAGAGGCTTGGCGCGGCGGAGAAGCGGCGGAGAGAAGAAACCGCGCCGCCAGCATGGCCTCTCGCCGCGTCGCGCCTCAAGGCCTGCCGCTGCGGCTCGTGTCAGCGCGCTTCTTCGCTGCGCTCAGACCGGACGCGCCGGGCCGTCCTCAAGACATGCCAAGGCGGCGCCGCCGCTTTGAGCCGGGCGCGAGCCCAGCGAGCTCGCCGCGACCTCCTCACGACCTGGTAAGTCCCGGTCTTTTCAAAACTAGGGTTAGGGTTTTGCGGTTCTTTTCTGTTTGGATCTTCTCCGTTCTTTTCTTTTCTTTTGCCGTCTAGATCTACACCTAGAGGCTCTGATACCATTGTTTGGCGTTTCTTTAGAATGGATCGGGTGGTTTTGGTTCGGGTCCGAGAGAAACCGAGAGAGAGAGATTAGGGTTAGGTTACCATCCGATGTAGAGGAAGTAGGGTTGGCCATGGCGGTTCGTCGGTGAGGGGTTCTCCCTGGTGGCGGCGTCTCCTGGGCGGCGGTGATGGCCGATGGTGGATCCCGTCGCTGGAGCGCCTCCCTCTAGATCGGTCTAGGGTTTGTGGCGGCACGGCGATCTTCGGTTCCTGTGCCGCCCCGACCCCCACCTCTTTTATCTGGCGCTGGCGACAGGGGCCCACCAGCCAATGGGCTGGGCGCCCCCGATCAGGACGCAATCAGAGGGGAAGGCATTTGGCCGTGGCTGAGATCATTCCAACAGGTAGGGCTACGTGTGTGGATGAAGCATCCGAACTCCATCCAGACGCTTCCTTATATATATATATATTTCAGTTCTTTGTGATAATGGCAGGTAACCCCGATATCGTCCAGACGGCGGTGGAGGCCTCGCAGCATCTAGTGTGATCGGCCGGCAAGACGATAGTTACAAACAGCCTATGCAGGCTACTAGTTCCAATAGATATAGGTACAATGCGCGAAATAAATACTGCTTGATTTCTACACAAGCTATCGTTAAGCATCACGAGAAGCAAGATGATAAATGTAATTTTAACAGTGTATACGAGTACACGACCAGTAAATGTAATTAACAGTCTAAGCAGACGAGAGAAAAAAAAAACAGTCCAAGCAGACACTCCCCAAGAAGGTGATCAAATATTCGATCTATCAGTTTGCACCGGTGAAAACACGTTACGCCATTGCTACTGGAAACATGATATCTGAATCTGAAAAGAGCAGGAAACTATAGCACAAACTTCCTACTGCTCGACCTCCGTCACCTGTGGCTCGACCTTCGTCACCTGCTCCCATTGCCCATCTGACGCTTCCTTCCACAGGGTGATGTCACCATCGCCGGCAGCAACGGACAGCATGTTTCCTGTCAAGGACCAGGACACCCTCCATACTGGAGCCCCGAAGTCGTGCATCACCTTCCCTTCTTCCCACTTGTTCCCTTCTTTCCCCTTGGTCCAGATGACAACCTTACCATCTTGGGAGGCGCTGGCGATGGTCGACTTCGCAGGGCCCAAAACCGGTGCCCATGAAACATCTCTCACGCAGTCTGTGTGCATGTCAGAGACCAGAGCGCTCTCGAGTTTCCAGTTACCATTGACAAACACCCACACCTTGACAACAGAGTCGAAGCCACCAGACACGAGCTTATGGATGAGCTGATCTGAGCCAACCATTGACCCAAGTGCTGTAGCTGGAGCCCACGAGACTGCCGTCACACCAACAGGGTGTGCCCTCTCGATGGTTGCAGTGTCCCATCCTCCATCAGGCCGCATGGTCATGACAGAGATGGTACCGTCGGAAGACCCGCAGGCGAGGCAAAGTCCGAGCTCATGCGGAGCCCAAGCAATGGAGTTGACTGAGGACTTGTGGTTGCCGAACACATGGGCCTGAGACCATTGCCCAGCAGCACTCTCCTTCCAAACTATCACACGGCCATCATAGCCACAGGATGCAAGAATTGAACCATACTTGGGATGGGCCCATCCGACACGCCACACAGGACCATAGTGGCTAGTGAGGGTTGCAAGAAGCTGGGATGGGGTGGATGCACCTCCAATGTTGACGATCTTCACGGTGGAGTCAGAGGAGGCTGTGGCAAGGCGCTTCCCGTAGTAGTCAATGGCAGAATCATGAACCATGTCCTTGTGGTCTAGCTCTATCTTCTTCGACGACATGGTGGTGCCAACCTAGTTTACACCCCTGCCTTGACAGCCTCCTTTCTGGTCCTACACATGATTCAAATGAAGTAATGAGATTGATTCACCAATGCAAACAGCAGACCAGATAGTGCAATTTATTGTATGGAGAAAACTGCATCATACCACCCCAGTTTGACCTGAACAATACACAGTAACAAAAAATACAGAGAAAGCATGCATTAGCAGTTCCTTGTGTTTTTCCCCACCTTACCATTGTCTCAGTAAACACCAGATAAAAAAAAGCAAAACCTTATTGTTGCACTAAGACATAATGTATAGTATCTTTTCTTGCAACAAACATCAATGTTCTTGTAAAAAAAATCAATGCATGGAACAAAAGGCAACACATTTACCAGGCTTGCTACTTTGGGTGAAAATTGTTTGATAGAAAATAGAATAAGAGTAATATTGACTGAAAACTCTCAGCGTTAGCTTGCAACTTGTTGGATCAGACATTCACAAGGGCCTAATATTTATAGACCTAAAATAATCAAAACAGCAACTTTCATAGAACCAATACGAACCAACAACAATGCCTCTACATATTTCAGATCTAAAGAATAGCTTTCACTAAACCCATTGGGATTAACAAACGGCAGTGCCTAACATGTTTTAGAAAAATTCATGGATGGAATCGTTTCGGTTCAGGGCCTGCTCTACATCGAAGTTACAGGTTTACCATGAGATCTGACAAACTACAACACGAATCATCATCTCTTCACACGCCAAACAACAGAAAAAAGAAACGCACTTGGATCATCGTAGCACTACCATCCACAACCTCCTCAATCCAAGGTCAAAATTTTCCAATGCACACACAGGGGCGGGGGATGTTAACGACCTCCGGAGAGGGGGGGGGGGCAGATCTGGCGAACGGTGGAAACGAAGGAAGGGGAGAAGAGCTCACCGCGCCGGCCACCGGTGTTCACGGAGAAGATCTACGGGAGGCGTTCGGACAGCAGAAGAGGAAGAAGAGTCGGATTCGTACCTCGCGCCGAGGAGGAGCACGGATCGGGAGCGGCGGATCGAAGAAACGCGCGAGAGACGACGTCGACGACTCTGGTTTCTTGCCTTCTCTTTCTTGCTCTGTCTCTCTGGTTCGTGGGGTTTTCTCTCTTTAATCTCCTTTTCCTGGTTATTTTTATATTGTCTCCGGTTTGTTTTGCAAATAGGGCCTCAAAAGGAAGGAAATAATAGAATCAGACTTGGAACTTTGGAGGCGTTTACTAGTAACCAGGGTTTTTCAAATCGGAAACATTTGGGGGGGGGGGGTAAGGCTGAAAATTGAATTTTTTTTGGATCAAATCAAAATTTGGATTTTAAATTAAAGAAAAATTAAATTCGAACAAAATTCAAGCGAATTCACTTTTTTTTGTAACAAAATTCATCCCAAGTAATTTTTTTTGGGACCAGTTTGTATTCCTACCAGACCCCACCAATAAATCCGAAATTGCCATTTTTTGGTTGAAATTCAAAACACTGCTAGTAATTCTTTGTGATAATGGTAGGTATGAACCATATGGTCATTTCGCAAAAAAAAGTCAACATTAGTCAACTCAACAATAAAATAGGTATTCCATTCGGTTCACAAAAATAACTCATTTTGAAATACGTGCAGTCAAATTTTAGAAACTTTGGTCATCGATACCTTTTAAAAAAAATTAGATTAGATACATGAAAATCATATGTGTAGATTCGTCTCGAAAAATACTTTTATAATATTATAAATTCATTGGGTTTTATAATATTTTAGGGACTGTATCGATATCCAAAATGACTAGTTTTTGTGAAACAGGGGGAGTATGTGTCAAGACAAAGATGTTGTTTATTTGGGCTTTTTATTCGACTTATAAGCCAAAAAGGCAAAACCCAAACAGATAGGTGATTTTTTCAAGTAACTTACGAAAAGTTTAAGCAACTTTAAGCTTATAGGGCAAAAGTCATGGGGTGAGATGTTTTGTTTTTTTTCTTTTACAAGATAGAATAGGCCTTTGCCACTAAACTTTTAAAAAAATACCCGCACATACCAAGGTATAAAATATTTTTTCATAGCCCCACAACACGCATTCTCTCCCCTCCCTTCCCCAATGCGCTCCCATCCCCGCGTGAGCTTAGTTCGCCCGTTGCCGCCGCCCTGCCGGATCCCCACCGCGCCCACAAGCTCTGTCTGGACACCCGCCCGCTACATCCACCTCCTCCGTCGACAACCCCATTCGCGGCTGGCAGATCCACACCCTCTCTGTCCAGATCTCGAGGCTCGAATCAACCTCCTCGCCACTTGTCACTGTTGCCGCCCACGAGCTCTATCCAGTCACCCGCCCGCTGCCTCCCCCTCCTCCGCCGGCAACCCCATTCACATCCGACAGATCCGCTCCCTCTCCATCCAAATCAGGTGTCGTCGTTGGATCTCGAGATTGAGCTGCGGAGGTGGAGTAGCTCCCATGGCCGACACACCGTGTGGCATGCTGGCTGAATCGACGTGGCCCACGAGCGAGGACAGGAGGCTACGTGACAACGCCAGATGGCTAGATTTAGAGTTCTTCCTTGTTCTTTTTTGTTCCCCTGATTTAGATTAGGATTTTTTTATTGAAAATAATAGTTGGAAACCATTATCATACTGCGTAAAAAAAACTAGGGTTCTTCCTTCTACATTTGTATGGAATCGATTCAAATGTTTATTCTATTCATTTGTGTTCTTGTATCATGTGAATCTGCTTGTGTTGCTCATCAACCATCGTGTTCTCAACTATTCTAACAAATATTTCACTGTATGCTAAGTTGTAGCTAGTGTGAAGTTTTCTTTGGTTCTTAAAAGCAAGATTCCTGCTTGATCAAGATTTCTTGGAAGCGAGTTGTTTATCAAAAGTATGAAATAAATGATGACTTTATTAGTGAATGCACTAGTTTTAACTTGTATCATGATATTTAAGGCTTTTCAACTTTAAGCTATAGCTTAATAGGGCGGAAAAGTTAGAAAAAAAGTCATGTTACCAAACACCCTTGTTTTGTTTGGCTTAATAGCAGACTGCTTATAAGTTGTTTAAGCGAAAAAAAAAAACTATAAACTATAAACCAAAAAGTATAAGCCTCAGCAAACAAAGTCAAATAATGCAAACCATAAGTCACGGAGACAAAGCTGCTGTTTCTTGTTCCAAGCCAACTCTACGAGTATAATGCTTTCCAAAAACACTTTAGTCGAAATCTCATGTTTTGCTTTTCCTCCCAGCTGCCTCGTAAAGTTGCTACAAACTAGAGCGACAAACTTTTTAGCCTTGTTTAGAAGACCTTTGGATTCTTGGCTACTGTAATTTGTGGGAACAGGGTATATTTTTGCATAAAAGAAAGGGACATATGGGTTCTTATGTTCAGGTTTCTACAATTACAAGTGGCTCATGTCAGATTCAACCAAGCGATTGGAGTTTTGGAGGTACCTGCACAAAGCAATTCACAGGCAAAGCAGGATTATACATCAGTTTTCAGAATTGTGGCTGGGACACGGCTATGCCAAGTCCACCAAATCTTGCCCCTCTCAACAATGAAGAATTACCCTCAGTAGTTCACAGAAAACACACCGTTCATACAGCTTAAGATGGCACATTGTACAGTCACTGACTGTACCCCTACAAAGAAAACACAAAGTATCGGTTACTTTCATTAACCATGGACCATGGTTAGCAAAATTAGCCTGTCTTGCTATTTTCTGCATCATGACAACTCGAATGGTCCATAAACTGGTCAGGAATGGTTCCACTCATGGCAGACATTGATCAACCGTCAGATAATGGGCAGGTTAGCAACGTTTTCACTCTTGCGAACACATAAACAAATGCATGATCGAACTACCAATATACAATTATATGACAACATATGGAACAAAACCTTGTGACTGTCAACTGGTATCACTAGTGGGGAACAATACTTGCTACAACAACGCGTCAATCAGAAGATCAGCAACCATTTCATCAATCAAGGACCCTAGCAACTCTGTTGTTATGTCTTTGCCAGCTTCGTATGATTCCATCTTGAAATCAACCCAACTCCCAAGAGGACTACCCATTTCTCTGTACACGAGTTCATCCACCATCCATTCCTCATCAACCTTCAGACTGGTCATCTCTCGGTAGATTTCTTCGGCCGAGAGCTTCTGCAGAATTGCCATTCCCATAAACCATGAGCCATAGCCAGCGTTGAAGTAGTATGTGCATTTTACACTTAACATTTCATTTACACAGTCAAAGAGCAGCCTGAGAATCATTCTGAAAGCTTTGCTGTCTTCTTCACCCACTGCCAACCTAAAAGTGCCATTTAATTCTTCCAACAGATGTGGATCCAGGATATCTGAATTATCAAATCGCTCCAAACAAGAGCAAATGCGATTGCTGAGAGAACTAGCATTCAGTATCTCTCTTATAAAATCTATCTCCTGTCTACAATCCATACGACATGAACTGCTGCTTTCTGATGGGGGGATTTCTGCTGTAGTCACTGTGATTGACGAGGCTGTGTCAGAATACTCTGATAAAGCATCCATTTCTAGGAATTTACCGTGGTGTACAGAATCAGATGTTGCTGCTCCTTCGGTTGAACTAAATAATCTGGTTCCTGCAAAGTGAAAAAATAGAGACGTTTTGTGGAAGATCTATGGCTAGTGCAATAGCAACAACCAAGCAACTGTATACTTACCGTTTGCACTTCTCCAGCTCTCTGCTGAGCTGCAGGTTTCGGTTGAAAGAGAAGCTTCCCATGTCGAATGGGGGCTTAGGTGAAGATGATATAACTCCGCTTGATCCATGACATCATTATCATACTTCATAGATTGAGATGACTGATGAAAGAGAGATAATGTTAGCATACAGACCAATTCTTAACCTGTCATGAATATGTAAATGTAGGCATAGTCCTTGTTGTATTGGTGTCACGGTTACTTCACAACTTTAGAATAGCAGTGAGAAGGCTCAAGTGTTCAACTCAGTATACCAAAGTTGAGTTCCCTTCATATCTGTACGATATATGATATAAATTCGGTGCTTTTAACTTTGCTCAGAACTGATCGTGTACAACCCCAATATGCAACCACGTTATCAGTCTTTTGCTCTTACTTCTGATGGACAACACAGATTGTCTCTCTTTTAGAGCAGAAACACAGACACAAACCTTCTGACGTATTATAAACTACTAATAGTCCAAGTCTTCTCAAACTTGAAATAAGAGTACAAGATAAACTAACCATATGTACTAACCCATGTTCTCGAATACGCACATGAACCATAGCTATATGGAGAAAATATACTATGCCTAACTAGATAATAGAATAATTTTTTTGGTATTTATCATATGCTCACAACCAGGAAAATAGTATGCATAGGACATAGAGCTGACAAGAAAGAGGCATAATAGGAAGAGAAGTGTCCCAGATGCCATACCTGACCACTTTTTGATGCAAGATCTGTCCTGGGGAATTTTGCTTTTCCATCCTTGAAAGACTTTAAGGACTCCCTTTCATAGTCAGTGGATGCAATGCTAGATGTTTCACATGCCGATGCCGTATCTTCCAAAACTGGTGAAGGGGCGATATTCAACACCTTTGGCTGGCTTAAAATAGGGTGACCTCACCCCAGAAGTCAATTCTCTCAACTTCTGCTCCAGAAGAAGTCCCAAATAATCACCATCAATGGCATCAAGTTTAGTATTTGATGTATTGCTTGAAGTTGACACTGAGTTCACATTCTCTATAAACCGTTTTTCCACTAAATGATTGGGAAAGTGAGAACCAGATAATGATTTATCAACTGGTGAGGTAAATGTGAATGAAACAATCTCAGTGCTGCTTTTCTTTTTGTTTGTAGAAAAAGATGATTGCTCGTCTATCACAATATTGTGCCGAACGCGCCTTTGGCTTCTATCAGCAACAATTTTATCACTTGACCGGCTTTTCTCTGAGTACATTCTCCCATCTGGTAATCTTCTCGGCTTGGGGATTGTTTTGGCTGTAGAATTTAGTCTTCTATTTGCATAGTTGATTGGCTGCAATTCCAACTTTCTGTTACCTTGAGTACTGTTTTCAGCTAGTGTGCTGGCAACCCCAACCTTTCTGGGAGAGGCATTTATTGAACGTGTGTTGCTTCGTTGCTGGCTGAGTGTCGCTGACTTTGAATTCACCTTGTGTTTAACACCCATTGCATTCGGCTTTCTGTTATTTTGCACAAGCAAGTTGGACGAACTTGCCATGCCTATTTGGTTATTACTCTTTTGTTGGTTCAACCCATCTCTCTCAACCATGTTAGGTTCAGGATCCCTACGAGTTGCAAGTTTCCTACTGCTTTTGCTCATACCTTCTCTTCCTTTGTCATTTGTATCTCTAGAATCTGGTGATGATCTATTGACGGGCTTGACCTTTAGACCAACTGGAGCACCTCCATTTGACTGCGTGACCCTGTAAGAAGAGGTGCTCTCTGAACTTTTCAAGCCTCCATCCAAAGGTTTTCCACTCAGTGGCCTGGAAGATGCTGAGCCATCACGCTTCTTCGGTGCTTCATTAAGTCTTGGTGACCTATGTTGGACCCTTGCAATCTCTTTTGGGTTGTAGGCACGCACAGCATTTGCGCACCCAACATCACAAACTTTGTAAGAGCTGATGTTCTCAACTCCAGGCCCAATTATCCTAGATGCTGCCTCCATTATATCAGCGGCATTTCTGCTGGACATATGATTAGGATTCTTTATAGGGACAGTAACTTATATTGTGCAACTGATAGTGTCCTTTTGGCAAATCTTGGCGGCAATGCTTCAATTTTAAACCGGTCAATAGGACTACCTGGCATCTTATGAGGACTACCAACATAGCTTCTACCAATCAACTCATCATGGAAATTGTTTTGGAAGGGTTGTTGCACAGTTAATGGCGTCGAGTAGGATCCAGATGAGCTTGCTGCAGGCATGGAATCCAAACCCATAAGCCTCGCTACAACAGTGGGGCCCCTCCTCGCATGAGCTTCGTCATCAATTACTGAAGATGAATAACTATGCTCACTGCTTTCCTTCAAACTGGGCGCATCTTCAAGGATCTGCCAATATGCACAGTTTAACTAAACAAAAAGACAGTAAGCAAGAAACAGAACAACAGATAAAAAGATTACACACACGCAAACACGCACCGAATTCGACTGTGTGCTTGGCGTGCCGCCATCATCTAAATTCCCATCTCCAGTATTCCCTGCAACGACAGTACTAGTATGTAAGCTGGCTCAGCCCCTACCCCATTTGTGAAAATGGCACATTTGCTTACTCGCAATCGGAGAACTGCCCCCGCTTCCGCTGAACAGCCGCTTCTTGGACTTCTTGCCCCAATCAAACAGGCTAAAGAAGCCATGTCCCTTTGCAGCAGCTTTCTCCACATCCATTTCTCCTCAGTCCTCACTCTCGAAACCTGCAAAATCAAATGGCCCACATAAACACAGCAAATAGTACTAGATACCTATACACATTTATCCTAAATGCGCCAAGAAAGCTAATCAAGAAAGTGCCACCAACGAGTCCCCCCAAACCCAATCTTTATCCCAAATTTGACCCGAAAAAACTCGCGCAAGCAAAAAGATTCGAACTCAGAGCAGAACGCTTGCACCCTACTGCAATCGTCCGTAAATATACCCAAAATGTAGGTAATACCCACCTAAGAATCGAACGGCCCGATAAACCACAAGGCCGCCGCGGCGGAGAACACAGCAAAGATCCGGCCTTTCCGACGCAGCAGCGGTCAACGGCGCGGGATTCACCCAACCAGCGCCCAATCCGAGCCAAATCTCCGCGCAGACCAATCCGGATCGAGCCGCATTGGGCCGTGGCTCGTCGGGGAAGCTCCCAAAGCAGCGCTTTTTTTTTTTTGTGTACAAACGGCGCCGTGGATGGAGGATCCGCGCGAGGCGCGGGGGGCGTCACATTAGGGCTCGCGAGGGGGAGAGTAGGCGGAGGTGGCGACGGCCGTGGAATCCATTAATGCGGCTGCGTGAGGTGGGAGAGGAGAGGGAGAGGGACATGGGAGGGAGGGGAGGGAGAGGAAGCCTTTTCTCTCTCTTTCTTCTTCTCTCGTTCCTGTGTGCAGTGTCGTGGTCTTTATGACGAAGTTTTATGAAAAAACGGGTAAATTTTGGGAGCCTTTTGGGATCGGTTTGGTCGTTTGCCTGATGTAACGAGATTTGGCATTTGGGGTTGGAGCATTTGGCCCAAATTTTTGGATCTTTGTAGGGCGTTTCGTCAGAGGAAAAGAATGGTGTTTTTTTTTTCTCTCCAGATGCGATGGGGACGGTGAAACAGGTGTTGTTAGGACAGCCACACTGCCCGGGAGCCGGGAGCCCACTCACTGCGTCCCTGGATTTTCCTCTTTTTTTTTTTCCTTTTTAAGAGAGACGGCGAATAATTCCCTTGCGAACAAATTTTCAGCTGCTGTTTGGATCGGAACCACACTCTGCTAGTAGGCTCTTTCTGCAGGCGGCCAATTTGAGCACAACAGTTTAGAAAAACTTTGCTCATGATATATTTATGTGATGAGTGGCGGATATATAACAAAATCGATTGTATGTTACCATACATATGTAGAGTGAATGAACATAAATTACGAGGTGCACAACTATGCATATGTGGGTTTTGAAAAGATAAAACGCTATTGTGTCTGGTGTCCTGTGCACCCTTGAAACTTCACTTGAATCCACCTCTGTCTGTGATATTTGAATAAAATCTGACTAAGAAAGTACGGCATACGTCACATAGAATACTTAGTGGATAGATAGACACAATGCGGTGGCAGGTGACTCGTACAAGAGAAGCATATGTGTTAGAAACCAACAAAACAAATAACAAAGTAAATCAAGAACAGGGAGACACTGATTTTTACGTTGAAAACTCTTTTGGTGAAAAAAAAACCACAGACGTACGATGATGATCTTCACTGTATCATAAAAGTGTTTACAAAACGTAGAATTTTTCATGAGTCATCAATACTTCCCGTGCGGTTTACAAAGGGTATATATGGTGGTATAAACCGTCTCGAGTCGAAAACAGAAATAAATTCCAAAAAGTAGAAGAATTCGTATCCCGGTGGGCTCCCCCCAACACCCCTCTGGACTACGTCGTGGGTCTCCGTATGGGCTAAGTCTATCGATGTGACACTCCAAACTTTAAACTCTTTAGAATTCACATCACATATCAACAATATGGACTGTCTTTTTTGTACTACTTCTAGTGTAGTGGTGTAGGGTCATCTTAATTTGTTCAACCGACGTCGAGGGAGATGAGCGGCAGGTATAGCGTATACGTACGCCAGAGTTGGTGCCAGTTTACAATCATGGTATCCACGGTTGATCGATGTTGGACAAAAATGACGATTTCATCACCGTCTTAACCATGCATGCACACCCATGGATACATAGATAGGATGCCGATGCCACGGCAGGTCATGCATGCCGGTTCACTCCAACGCCTGACATATACTCCACTTTGTTGCCATCCTCCATACATCAACGCCGTGATTCAGACTCGGGCTACGGCTAATTTCACCGGTGGTAAAGGGGGAATTCGGATCCTCTATATTAGAGACCTAAACACCAAAGGATGAATGGTACTCCGCATTAGAGCGTCTCTTAACCGCCCGATCAAATTATTGAGATCCAGTGCTACAGTATTTTTGTGACACAATATGGTGTCATACAGTGTTTGCTATGGCAGACTTATATTAATATGCACACAACATTCCTATACATTTCCGTAATCGATCCGGATCATGGCCGGAGCATTGATCTCTACAAGAATTGAACAACTGGTTTGGACTACTTCAACTGATCGATTATTGACGGCCACGCCATGTGATGTCAGAAATTAATCTTTGTGGTGAGAATTTAATGGTTACCGAAGGATAATGGGGCTCCTTAAATAGTTGAAGATAATTTTATATAATTAAAAATATTTTTTTTCTTTAATATATGCTACTTCATCTTTAGATACACTATCTTTAATAAGTAGTCTCTAACACACTCTCCAACATTTATATTTTATATTTTTTTTCTTTGAAACGGGTAAAGCAGAGTAGAGTAATGTATCATGTCTTATTTCACGTGCACGGCAGTCTTTTCAGGAAGAGATGATATGTAATCTCTCTCCATGTAAAATTTTATTAACGTGATATAGTTTAAAGACGATAATAAATATACTTATTGGATATACCCTAAATTACTTCTCAGAGGAGACAAACCAGCTGGACTCCGTTGAAAGTCATTAACTGCATCACTATGGTCATTGGTCAGCGCTTAGCAGGCATACAAAAATGTGGTTAAGACGTACACTCGAACCTGACTGAACATTTCACCAACCGTCCCAGCAACGCAGCGCAGTACACAGCCTTCGATCTCCTGTCTCCTCTCCTCTTTGTCTTCTCCACAAGGCACGCATACACTGACAAACACACACATCTACGAAACTACCTGTCTATCTATGATCTGTACACAGCCCAGTGCAAGCTGATGATGCAGGCGTTGGCATCACAATTACAAGTGACAGGAGAGCTAATTATATTCGATCGCCTGCCTGGTTTGCTTTGCAAGCAGGGCACAATCAATACCAGGATCAGCCTCTGTGTCTGACTACATCTGCTCGAGTTAAGGATACGGGAAGAAACCACCAGCCACTAGCAGGGGCGTAATTTTTACTGTTTGGTGTCTCCACCGATTAAAATCAGTACAACCATTAGCTTGATTAGCTAGGGGAAAGAGAGACGGAATTGTATATTCATTCTTCGTGTGGCGAGGAGGATCGATACGGCTGTGTTGCTTGGATCGATAGGTAGAATGGCCTCGTCGACCGAACACGGCTGCTGCTGACTGAATGCTGGGAGCCTGAGAGGAGGACTGTCCTACCACTAACTGTTTTTATTCCTTCCTGCTAATCCTGACAAATTAGGGAGCAAATTGATTGATTGGTCGCACACCACTGTCCGCACGACAATATATGTAGGTGCATTGTCGCCATATATAACAGATTCTCTTCTTTTCCCCGGGCAAGCAAAGGCCCAACCTAGTTGTGGCCTGTCAGGTGTATGTATGCATGTATGTATGGAGTGGACAGAGTGTGAGAATCTCTCTCTCCCTTTTCCCCCCTTTTTTTTGGGGTATCGGTGGTCGCATTGCAGCTTCGGTCTGAAGCTCAGTTCAGTTGCACTGGTGGGGAAGTTGGTGTTGATTGCTGCTAAGGGTGAATGCCGTTTTTCACTCTTCCCCAGGCTTTTTCTGCTGCTACTTTTCACGAAAGGGGGGGAAAAAAGCAAATATTTTCCTCTCCTCTCTTTTTTTGTGTGCTTTTCTAGATCGGAGATCTGCGGGATTAACTTTCCATGTTAAACCAAGTGGCTTAGTGCGGTCTGCAGCACTCTGAAAAAGATGATAGCAGCGTGCGCATAGATTCATACGCTGCCTGTAAATAATGTGGAGAGCACGCAATGCGATGACGATATGAACTTGTAGTACTAAACATTGTATAATCTTTTACAGGTTCGTAACAACCAACCCCACTTAATTCAGCCACGTAATCCTTCCCTTCCTCCTAGCCACCGTGATGCGTTTCCTGCTGGTTCGACTGAACTGCTCTAGTGGTGCGCTGCGCACTGGAGTATGAGGTTCAGACAACCAGCTGAAATAATATGTTCTCTCAGTCTAGACTCTATAGGGCAATTATTTTTCGTGATATTATCTATTACTGTTCAATGTTCACACGTTCATGTGAGTGCACACCGATGCAGAGACCATGTACATATTGCCATTCCATTTCGAAGTGAGACTATACGAGACAGTGCCGTGGCATGCCGAGGCATCCATCAGAATCAGATTCGAAGATGCCGTGTGCGTTGTCAGACAAGACCAGACCAAGCAAAAGAGAGAGAGAAAAAAAGGACAAGAAGAGTTGCATTCCAATGCGGAATGGCTCGAACTAGTGCTCGAATGGACGCATCAGGATCCAGATCAGAGCGATTCGACCTATATCGATTTGCGGTGTGTTTCCTTCCTGCGCAACTGACCTGACCTATTGATTGCATCAGAACACAAGAAGCAAACAAAGCTGCAGTGTGCAGAGACTGCAACATGCAGCACGCTAAACGACGAGGCAACGGCACTGCTCCAAACTAATCTGGGCCGTCGTTTAAGGCCTGGGAGGTATTGTGCCTTTCATGCATTCGGTCCGGGCCGGCTTTTGTTGGGCCGGTCCGGGCCGGATTCTGGGCATGTGGTCCAGCACCCACTGTCACCGTACAACCTCCATCGCTCGATTCGGCTGAGCTACGCCGCTGATTATAACATTTTGTTTGCGAAAAATGAGGCGACACCGCAACCCCGGCAATTTAACTAAAATTACTTTTGTTTACTTTAGAATCTTTCGATATAAAAAAAAACAGAAACCATTCGCCGATGATCCAATGGTCAGAAAAAAAAGTGACCGGGTTTTTTTTTTTCAGTTTTCATGCGATATTATATTGTCTCTGGTACAGACGTTTCAGCAGTAGCACACAACCAAAACAAAAGCCCTAAATCCTCGCCGCCACTCCCCTTTCCTCCCCATGAGCGCCGACCGCCTCCTCCACCTCCTCCGCTCTCTGGAGACCTCTCCGCTTGGCGCCCCCGCAGCTCGCCGGGGCCCTCCCCGGCCGCAGCTCCTCTGCCTCCGGCCGTCCGCCGTGGGGATGCGGCGCGCCGCCGTGGCCTGCTCCAGCTCCGGCGGGGAGGGGGGCATGACTTACAAGGGCGCTGGCGTGGACATCGATGCCGGCACGGAGCTCGTCCGCCGCATCGCCAGGATGGCCCCCGGGATAGGCGGCTTCGGTGGCCTCTTCCCGTGGGGTACAGAACTACTACTTATCGCCGCCTCTTCGTGCTCACTTCATCCCCTTGTGCTGGTTTTATTTTTTTGCTAATTGGCAAAATGGAGCGTTGTTTAAAGGTTTTTTCCTTGCTCGGTGTGTCACAATTCACAACTCAAGCGTGGAGAAGTGAGCGATGCGCTGTTTATGATTGTACATGGATGCAAAATTGGTTGTGGAGAAGGCAATGGGCTTTTTTTAGTTGGTAAAAATGACAAGTTTAAGGTTCTCGTTTGCTCGATATATCACAAGTGTGGGAGGTGACCATTGCTTATAACTGTGCTTTGATGCTCCATTGGCTGTGTGGGATAAGTCTGTGCCATGGAGTTGAGTAGTTTCTACTCTTTTACTCACTTGGACGTCGAAACGTTATGCCATTTTGTGATCCTCTCTTGCTTTGCTTGTTCTTAAAATTTACTTTTCTGCTGTTTGGATTGAACAGGAGACGATTACCTTGTGGCTGGCACTGACGGCGTTGGGACAAAGCTGAAGCTTGCGTTTGAAACCGGTATTCATGATACAATTGGGATTGACCTGGTATGTGATCACTTGCTATATGTGCTGTTTGTCTCTTCTCGTGGATTGAATTAATGCTTTTATTTCATTGTGGCAGGTCGCTATGAGCGTCAACGACATTGTAACTTCAGGTGCAAAACCATTGTTCTTCCTAGATTACTTTGCTACGAGCAAGCTTGATGTTGATCTTGCAGAGAAGGTACTGTCGTATTGTTTTGCTCACATAACACAGTAATTGTTGCTCACACAAACTTCATCTGTCGTCTGCTGTTGGAGAGTCTCTGTCTATAACTTATTTTTGAATTTTATAGGTTATCAAGGGGATTGTGGATGGATGCCAACAATCGGATTGTGTTCTGCTAGGAGGAGAGGTGAGATTTTTCTGAAATTTGCACTTATGATTTAGCAGTGGAATCTTAGCAGTGATGAATGCCTTAGTAAATCAGAATAACTGCCTCAGAATTGGTCGGCTGTCTTGCACTGCGTTGGTGGCTACCGTTGCTCCATAAAAATATATCTCGAACTCTGCTTACTCACTGATTATTTGACGATTCTCTGACTAACAAGCGCCAACTTGAACCAGTATGTTTGTCACCTGAATCTTTGTATATGTTGGCACCAAGGATTAAGCTTATTTTCACATCATGAACCTCATTTCTTGTTCTGTTAAGATTTATAACAGCATGGTTTGTAAATGCCACCAGAAACCTAACTATTATCTTTGAACATCAGTGTAATTGCAACAAAATGTTATGGCTATTTGACTATTTATATTCTTTATACATGGACAAATTCAACTGAAAGCACCGCAAATACTTCACATGGCTGTCTGTTTCATTCTAGCATTGAATTTACTCTCCTGAAGCGTTCCATATGGACCATAACCTCTCTGAATATAAGCAACAGTATATTTGTATAAAACTGCATTTATCATTGACTAAAATTTGGTTACGACAGACAGCAGAGATGCCTGGTTTCTATGTGGAAGGTGAATATGATCTAAGTGGTTTTGCTGTGGGTGCTGTAAAGAAGGATAAGGTCATCGACGGTAAAAACATTGTGGAGGGTGATATCCTCATTGGTCTTCCTTCCAGTGGGGTTCATTCTAACGGGTTCTCTCTCGCTAGAAGGTATTGCATCTATCCAGTTCCATTTGTTTCAAATCCAAATAGATGATTGATAGTACAAATTCTATTCTTTTGTCCTTGGTGTTTTCCTTTTCTTGAATTATTTCTAATTAATGATAGCTGAAAACGTTCTTCTTTTTAGAGTACTGGCCAAAAGCGGACTCTCCTTGACTGATCAGCTCCCAAGAAATGATGGCGTAACAACTACTGTTGGTGAAGCTCTCATGGCACCAACTGTCATCTATGTTAAGCAGGTTAGCTTTTGCTGATGAATGTCTCATATTTCCGATAGATTTTTACCCAGGTTTCTAATTCCATCGTTTGAAATGAAAAAAGGTGCTTGAGATTATCAGCAAGGGTGGTGTAAAAGGACTAGCCCATATTACCGGTGGTGGCTTCACTGATAATATCCCAAGAGTATTTCCTTCTGGACTTGGGGTGAAAATTTTTACAGGATCATGGGAAGTGCCTCCTGTGTTCAAGTGGATTCAACAGGTAAGAACAATCCACGAGCTTGGCTTGTGTATTCTTGTACCCGTGGTGAATACATTCAATTGTTTGTACTCAAAGTTATTGGATTATTTAGTATCCATTTTGAATACATTTAATGTCAGCCAGCCACATTCAATTATAACTCAGTAAAAACTATAAAGATTGAAGTCAATTGAACGCCAAATTATATCAGGTAATTCAGGCTGAGCAAAATTCCTGTTATTGTTGACCACTTGATCTTATACTAATATTCTGGAAACTCTTGTTAGCGCTGGCATGTGTATTAGAGGGCCTACAGTAATTGAGCCTAGACTAGATGGGAATTTGGGAGCTTGGTACAAACATCACAACCGATCGAGCATGCAATTCTGTGTAGGATTACAGCCCTACAGGGAGACTGACAATTCGTAGGATGTTGATTTGATTTATATCCGTCTGTATGCACTGTGCTTTTTGTCCGCCCCTTAGCTTTTGTTTTTCTGACATTTGTAGGTTGGAAAAATTGAAGACGCAGAGATGAGACGAACATTCAATATGGGTGTTGGAATGGTCCTTGTAGTGAGCAAAGAAGCAGCGGATAGAATTCTCGAAGATACCCATGGATCGAATCCTGCTTATTGCATTGGAGAGGTGATCCAGGGTGAGGGGGTTCACTACGTTTGAGCTCATAAGCTTACATTGCGTTGAGTGGTTTGAGATTTGTTTGTCAGTTGGGCAAAGCAGCCCAAATTTTTGTAACAGCATAATCTTGTAGGGCTAGGATCTGGAGTAATAGCGGTTTTACTCCTATAAGAAACATGGGAAATAATGTTTAACTGGTTCCATAGGAACATAACCTAAATGACTGATATTGTTATTTGGGACATCTCGCTGTCTTCCAATTTCCACAGAAGAGAACGTTATGAATTGTGTATAGGTCTAATGTGCAATATATAGAGATTACAAAGGGGTTACGTATAAGTAAACCAAATCTATTCTAGAGTTCTATTCTAACATCTCCCTTTTAAACTCGTGGTGGATCAAACACACTGAGTTTGGAGAGAAAAATAAAAATGTTGTGTCCTAGTTGTGGCTTTGTAAAAAAATCAGTAGCCTATAGTTTTGATGGCACAAATTGTAAAACAAGTACTCCCTCTTGCACCTGTGAGCGAGTGTATGAAGCATCCACACCAATATGTTTGGTGAGTTCATACTTCACTGGGTCCTAGGCAATACTGATAGCACATGTACTGTCAGATAAAAGAGTTGTTGGTTTCACCACAGATACTCCAAAATCCGCAAGTAGTCACCTCAACCAAGTAACCTCTGCTGTCACTATTGTCATAGCTTTTAACTCAGCTTATGCATTCGAACGAGAAACTACAGTCTGCTTCTTAGTCTTCCAGGCAATCAGGGAGGAGTCAAGAAAAACACAGTAAGCAGAAAGAGAACGACGATCAGAAGGATCACTAGCCCAGATCGCATCGAAATACGCTGAAGTCAGAGTGAGGTGGAGCTAGGAAAAACAAACGACGAGAGATAGTCCACGTAAGTAGCGAAGAACACGAAGAAGGTGATGCAGTGAATATGGGTAGGACTGTCCATGAACTGACTTAAGATATGAACAACATGAGCAATATCAAGACGAGTGCTCACAAGGTACACCAAACTCCCAACAAGATGACGATATCGAGTAGGATCCTCAAGAAGATCGCCATCAGTGGCACGAAGCTAGAGGGATAGCTCTATGGGAGTCTCAACAGTGCGAGTGTCAGTCAGACCAGACCGGTCAAAAAGATCCTGAACATACTTCTGGTGGGAGAGATAGTAGCCCTCAGGCATGAAAGATACCTCAATCCCAAGGAAGTAGGTAAGAGAACCAAGATCAATCGTCAAAACTTTTACTGAGATACTTCTTCACATATGTGACGAAGGAAGAATCATCACCAGTGATAAGCATGTCATCAACATATAGAAGAAGCCGTGTCCTACCTCGAGATGAGACATGAACAAAAGAGCGGGACCGTTGAACCGAGCGGTGAAACCAATAGCAGTAATCACTGAGGTAAAATGTGCAAACCAGGCACGAGGAGCCTGTTTGAGGCCATAAAGAGCACGACGAAGACGACAAACATGCCCATTAGGAATAAAATACCCAGGTGCTGGCTGCATGTAGACCTCCTCATGCAAAACACCATTAAGAAAAGTATTCTTAACATCTAGGCGAGAGATAGACTACCGTGACGAAGCAACCACAACAAGAGTGCGACGGTGGTCATATGGGCAACAGGGGCAAAAGTCTCATCGTAGTCTCGACCATATTCCTGCTGAAAACCACGGGCCACAAGGCGAGCCTTGTAGCGCTCAATAGTACCATCAGACCGGGTCTTAATCTTGTACACCGACTTGCACGTGATCGGACGAGCATGCATAGGAGTCAGTGCAATATCCCAAGTCTCCATACGTCGAAGAGCATCAAGTTCTTCTGCCATAGCGAGCTGCTACTCAGAATAAGGACCAGCTTCACGATAAGAACTAGGCTCAGTGACAGAGAGAGTATGAGCCATTGAAGCAAATCAAAGACGATCAGGAGGTCGAAGAGAGGCCCAGTCACGAAGGATGTAAGGAGGAGCATCATCAGGAGGATCAGATGTGGGTGTCGGCAAGATGCCAGAAGAGGAGATTGGTGAAGGACAAGGACGTCTAGAGTAGTGAATACCAGAGAAACGAGACGATGGTGCTGTGGAAACCAGAGGCGGTGTTGTAGGAGACACCACCGAAGGTGAAGGTATAGAAGGAACCATTGGAGGCAGACCAGGGGAAGGCTGTGATAGTAGAGAAATAGGTGAAGAGTCGAAAGAGATAACTATGAAATCGACTCAACAGTGGAAACAAGAGAAGAGGTCGAATCTCCTGTTCAAAACTATAACAAAGAAACACACACTCAATTGATTGGACCGATAGTTTAGTGCACTCACGAGGCAGCATCAGAACAAAACAAGTACAACAAAAAACATGAAGGTGAGTCTACTAAGAGGCTCAAGAGTAGAGACGCTCTATAGGGCTGACACCCTTAAGAACAGTAGAAGATTGCATATTGATGAGACATACAGTAGAAAGCGACCTCGGCCGGAGCTATGGCGAACATGACAGCAAGAAGAAGAGTGTGGGTAGTCTCAATCGATGATGATGTTTGCACTCAAGAACCCCATTATGAGCATGAGCATCGGGATGAGAAGGCGGTAAAGAGTGTCCTGCTCGAGAAAGAAAGCTGTAAAAGCGCGAGCGAAGACTCGCGGTGAATCACAACGAAAAATACGAATGATGAATCAAACTAAAGTACGAACCATCGTTGCAAAACTATGATAGATCACAAGAAACCGACCACGATTATAGATAGGAAAATCCATGTAAAATTAGAATAATCATCAATAAAGATAACATAAGATTTATGCCCCTTTAGAGACAATAGATGCAGTCCCCATACATCGGAATGAACTAAGTCAAAATGACGAGAAGACAAGGACCCACTAGAATGATAAGGAAGTTGTAGCTGCTTTCCCAGCTTATAACCCTGACAAAACATAGTCGTGTCAATAGTAACACGTCCAAGAACATCCTGACGAACTAATGAAGAAAGACAGGAACCATAGAAGTGACCTAAACGATGATGCCACTGCGCGAAGACGCCAGAGGTGGTGGCAGCAGTGGCGGAGGATGTAGACGTAGAGGTGACAGGAGCAACTTAAGTGGACTAAGGCGGAGGCGATCAAGGATGTAGAGGCCCTGGCGATCCCTAAGGCGCCGGCCAGTTCCAAGTACCGTCCCTGTCTGTCGATCCTGAATGAAACAGGTGTGAGAGTCAAAACTAACTCTACAACCGAGATCAGTGAGCTGACCCATCGAGAGAAGTTGCATGGTAAGCTGGGGAACATGGGAAACAGTTGGAACAGAAAAAATAGTAGACAAAAGAGTGCCTTGACAGCTGATATACAGAGTAGTATCGTCACTGTTTAAGCAGATGGGAAAATAGGAGGTCCTCATGAAGTGAGAGATGTGGAATCTAGTGTCATATGAAAAGAGGCACCGAATCGAGAATCCAATAGGCACTTAGAGGAGACGTCGAGCTAGACGATGAAACTTCGAGCCGTGAGAGAGCTGAAGTAGAGCTCGACAGAGCCGCTAATGAGTCACCTCGTTGAGAAAGTCTGACGTGGCCGATCGTCTCGCTAGTGGAGGAAGGGCCTCCCTGCCCTCCCTTGGAGCGTGGACCTCCACGTACCTTGTTTTGCTTTTTTCGCACCGCACAACGCTGATAGTCGTGCCCGAAGTTCTTGCAATAATTGCATTGAACCCTAGTTGGTGCAAAAACAGGAGCAGAAACAGACACCTGAGGAGAAACTATAGTCGAAGTAGAAACCGTTGGTGTAGTCGAAGAAGAAGAGGTAGCAAGCACAGCCGGAACAAACTGTGTTGCTAACCCGCGATGAAGCTCCTCAGAACGAAGCGTCGAAAGAGCCTCAGTGGCTGTCGGTCGTGGTGAACGGCTCAGCAGTTGAGCCCTAACAGGCTCAAACTCTGGGCGAAGATGGCAGAAAAAGTCATAAAGGCGAAGGCGATACGATCTGCCTTCTGCACTTTATGACACTCTTGGCAGAGCGGAGAAGCCAGCTCATGCAGCTGGCGTCAGAGACTGGCCAGAGCTCGAAAGAAATCGTCAACAGAGGAGTTCTCTTGGCGAAGCATCTCTAACTCACGCTAGGACGAAAAGAACTGAGCATCACTACTCTGCTGGTATTGCTCGCGCAAGTACTCCCAGATATGACGAGTGGCACGTAGACCAATAATATCTGACTGGATGGAGTCGTCGACGTTGACTACCAGGATGACTTGAACACAGGTCTCATCAACACATCAGCGCTCAAAAGCATGTGTGGTATACTGAAAAGCCTCATCGACAATAGCGACAATAGCGCCCCATCCTCCTTCTTTGCGGCCTCATCTTACGCAAAGAGATGCGAGATATAGGCGGTGAGAGAAAGGTGAACCGCGACATCGAACAATGTCGAGCACCGATAACATATCCCCGAGACGGAGACCATCGAGTGTGATCTCCATGAGAGAGGACCACAATCGTAGTTCGTCCCATTAAGTTTTGTTCAGAATGGGATCACAATCTGCTGAGCAAGCCATTGGTAGGCGGACCTTTGGCGCGCGGCGACCAAGGCAATGAAGTCTAACAGCGACCGGACGGTGCGGCGGTTAGATCGATGTTTTTTTATTTTTATCTCTTCTTAGCGGCCGACTTAACCGGCCCGATCGCCCCTTGCGCGAGCCGCAGACGCCAGGGGAATTAGGTTTTCCCACGCCGCGTGGCGTTGGCGGCGAGGCGGCGATGGCGTCGGCGGTTGACGCAATGGCGGTAGTAGACCCAGCGAGGCGATGCAGGCGACACGGTCCGCGACAGCGATGGCGGCTCGAGGCGGAGGCCAGCGACGACGACAATGGCTCGGAGGCGGCGGTTGGCGGCAGCGATGTCGGCTACCGAGGCGGCGGCCGGGTGACGCGGTCGATCGGCGGCGATGTCGGCTGGAGGCGGCGGAGGCGACGCGATCGGCGGCAATGGCGGCTCGAGGCGTGGCCGGCGGCGACAACAATGGCCGGCATGCATAGAGGTGGCGGCGGTGAAAGCGAAAAGAGCTAGGTTTGCCCTAGCTCTGATACCATGTTATGAATTGTGTATATTTATTCAATAGAGTCTAATAGATAATATATAGGGATTACAAAGGGGTTACAGATAAGGAAACCAAATCTATGCTAGAGTCGTATTCTAACGGAGAACATCTCATTGGAATGCTCTAATACTACTGAAGTTTCTTGTAGATCGTCTAGAAATATTATATATGAATTTTCACCTGGTGCGGCTCTCCATCCGAATGAAAGGAAGCATTGTTGGTTTGATACTGATCTCTATAGTCTATACTGCATGAGGGGCATCAAGAATTCTTTCGATAGAATACTTTTCAAGTGGATGGTCTAACCACTTAAGTATGATATAGTTAAGAAAAACATGTAATCAGCTGCTATATCACCGGATCACACAGCACACAAGCATCCAGTTTATTTGAAGTATTTTTGTCTATATATTTGGCGGTGGCTGTGGTGCTCGCGCGGCCAGCCTACCACACACGTGAGCCCGCAAGCCACGCTGTCTTGACCTCTAAAAGCCCACTTAAACAAGTAAACAAGTTTAGGTATATGATTGTGTATTTTCATAGATTAGGACTTAAGTGACCAATCCCAACAAATTTAGGGATCTATAATGACTTTACTTTGTTTTTCGTATGCATAACAACATCAACAAGTAATAAGGAAGTGTCTCGGAGGTATGTGAGTTTTTTTTCCCCCGACGGTACTCGAATTTTGAGTTGGATCTAGATCCAAAGGATCTACCCTCATCCACACCATATATATTCCTCCTCTCTCCTCCACTCCTCTTAACCACCGCCGTTGCCGTCGCTATCCTTAGTGTCGGCGCTGCCCACCAACGATCCACCACCGCTCCTGCCTCACTCCCTCTGTCCTTCTTCCTCCTTTCTAGCGAGTCACTGCCGTGCCCCTTCTTCCTCTCTGGCGAGAGGCACAACGCCGTCCTTCCTCATCTGCAACGGTTACTGTTGGATTAATTGGGCTTGGACCATTTTAATTTAGCAATTAATCAAATGAAATTCTTAGGCCCACCTGGAAAAATTGATTAGTCCCATATGGAGAATTGAATGGGAGTTACACCACTTTAAAAGGTGGAATGTGGTAACCCCTTGTGCAATTGGAGAGAGCTCAGACGCGCAAGGCTCGCTTCGCCACGCCACGCCACGCCGCGCGCATGCGCGCGTGCGTGCGTCGTCTTAAGCGTGTCGAGTGCGGTAGCGTTTTCTTTATCTATTCGAAAATTGAACGACCGACTCGCGATAAATATCATTAACGAATAGATGGCAGTAACGGTGCAGTTACTAGTGAATTATGGCTGCGGTTACTAGTCTCTTCGTTTTTGCTGTTACTGAGGAGGAGAATAAAAGAAAGGCTCTCTACTCCATAAAAGAGGGATATAGAATACTCGGTCTGGTTCGGTTCTTTGTTGTTGCTGCTCTCTGCAATCTCCGGTTCAGAACCTTGCGCGCAGAAGGCTCTGGGCGAGTAGGCCTCCGAAAATCCGTGCATTCGAGTACTTGCTCTGTAGACAGGCGATCAAGTTTTTGGGAGCGCATTAGCGTGACTGCTCATTCTGTGACTTCGTCTTCATCCTAGTGGTCTTGTTTGTCATGCATTAGCGCGACTCATGCTCTTGTTTGTCATGTTTTATATGCTTAATTTCTGGATTAAAATATGCCAAAAATTGACTAGATTTTCAACAATCCAAAAACTTGATAGGTCTTTTTCATGAGTTGGCTTTCTTTGCGCCGCTTAAGCCGCACCCTCGCTTGATGGTTCCAATTTTAAGAGATGGCGTGCACGTGCTATCCTGTGGTTTCTTGCCATGGAATGTTTTCATGTTGCACAAGGCAAGCCCATTGAGCCTCTATCTGCGAGGACGAACATAAGTTCAATTTAGCGGATAAGTTGTTTCGAGGTGCACTTGTCAACATACTGGCAGATAACATTGTGGATGTGTACATGCATTTGCCTACGGGCAAAGAGATGTGGGATGCACTTGAGGCCAAGTTCGGAGTTTCCGATCTTTGGCGATGGTATGTATGTCATGGAGCAGTTCTATGACTACAAGATGGTCGATGACCGCTCGTAGTAGAACAAGCTCATGAGATTCAGCGCCGCAAAGGAGCTTGAGCATAATAAGTGTGAGTTCTGGATAAGTTTGTGGTGGCGGTATTATCGCCAAGTTACCACCTTCTTGGTCGGATTTTGCTACCTCTCTAAGACACAAGAGGCAGGAGTTCAGTGTTACTGATCTCATTGGCACTCTTGGTGTTGAAGAGAAGGTGAGGGCAAAAGATACTCGTGGCAAGAAGTTGCTGCTGAGGGAGGTTCTAGTGCCAATTTGGTGCAGAAGAAGAACCCTCAGGCTATCCACAATAAGAAGAAAAATAAGCCTTTTGTCAAGCCTAAGGCTAATACTGAGTTTAAGAAAAAGGCAAAGGAAAGGGCGGCTGCTTTGTGTGCGGTGATTCTGGCCATTGGGCTAAGGATTGTCCAGACCGCAAGGATAAGCAAAGAAGTCAGCCAACATGATTATTAGTGATGCTGGAGGAACATCGGGGTACGGTAATTATTTACCTAAAGTTCTCTTTGTTTGTCAATCACCTGAGTGGTGGGTTGACACTGGTGCTAATATTCATGTGTGTGCTGATATTTCCTTATTTTCATCTTATCAGGTCTGTCGAGGTTGCTCCTTGTTGATGGGGAACGGATCGCATGCAGCTGTTCATGGTGTTGGTATGGTCGATCTGAAGTTTACTTCGGGAAAGACCGTGCAGCTGAAGAGCGTGCAGCATGTCCCCTCCATAAAGAAGAATCTCGTCAGCGGATCTCTACTGTGTAGAGATGGTTTTAGGCTTACATTTGAGTCCAATAAATGTGTCGTGTCCAAGTATGAAACATTTGTTGGTAAAGGTTATGAGAGCGGAGGCTTGTTTCGTTTCTCTTTGATGGATTCCTATAATAAAGTTGTGAACCATGTGTGTAACGATGATGATGAATCTAATGTTTGGCATTCACGACTTTGTCATGTTAACTTTGGGTGTATGGCGCTTAGCCAATATGAGTTTAATCCCGAAATTCACTTTGGTCAAAGGTTTTAAGTGCCATACGTGTGTTCAATCGAAACAACCTCGCAAGCCTCACAAGGCAGCAAAAGAGGCGAGGAATTTGGCACCGTTAGAACTCATTCATTCCGATTTGTGCGAGATGAATGGCGTGTTCACTAAAGGTGGAAAGAAATATTTCATGACGCTTATAGATGATTGCACTAGATTTTGCTATGTGTATTTATTGAAAACAAAAGATGAAGCATTTGATTTCTTTAACATCTATAAAGCTGAGGTAGAAAACCAACTTGAGAGGAAAATCAAGCGGGTAAGGTCTGATCGTGGGGGAGAGTATTTTTCAAATGAGTTTACTTTATTTTGCGAGGAACATGGAATTATTCATGAGAGGACGCCTCCCTATTCTCCCGAATCAAACGGGGTTGCCGAAAGAAAGAATCGCACTTTAACTGATTTGGTTAACGCCATGTTAGACACTGCGGGACTTTCTAAGGAATGGTGGGGTGAGGCTATATTGACCGCGTGTCATGTCATGAATAGAGTTCCTAAAAAGAATAAAGAAGTAACACCATTCGAGGAATGGGAAAAGAAGAAGTTGACTCTCTCATACTTGCGCACCTGGGGATGTTTGGCCAAAGTTAACGTGCCAATTGTCAAGAAGCGCAAACTTGGACAAAAAAACCGTAGATTGTGTATTTCTTGGTTATGCTATGCACAGCGTGGGTTATAGGTTCTTAATTATAAAAGCTGAGTACGGCGTGCGTGTTGGTACAATCATAGAATCCAGAGATGCTACATTTTTTGAGAATGAATTTCCTATGAAATGTGATGTACCTAGCTCATCTAGTCAAGAACCTATAATTTCCCTTGATTCTTTTATGCCGATAGAACATGTTGAACAAACGCCTATGGAAAATCCTGAGGAGGATAACAATGAAGTTACTCGAAAGAGTAAGAGACAGAGGATTGCAAAATCTTTTGGTGATGATTTCATTGTATACCTCATGAATGACACTCCAAGAACCATTGAAGAGGCATATTCTTCTCCTGACGCTGACTACTAGAAGGAAGCAGTACGGAGTGAGATGGATTCTATTATGTCTAATGGAACTTGGGAGATCGTTGACCGTCCTTATGGGTGTAAACCTATAGGATGTAAATGGGTTTTCAAGAAAAAGCTTAGGCCTGATGGTACAATTGAAAAGTACAAGGCAAGACTTGTGGCCAAGGGTTATACTAAAAAAGAAGGCGAGGATTTATTTGATACTTATTCACCTGTTGCCCGATTGACCACAATTCGAGTACTACTTGCCCTGGCTGCTTCTCATGGTCTTCTCGTTCATCAAATGGACGTTAAGACAGCTTTCCTAAATGGAGAGTTGGAGGAGGAGATTTATATGGATCATCCAGACGGGTTTGTGGTAGAAGGTCAAGAAGGAAAGGTGTGCAAGTTGTTAAAATCTTTGTATGGCCTAAAGCAAGCACCTAAGCAATGTCATGAGAAGTTCGACAGAACTTTAACATCTGTTGGCTTTGTTGTGAATGAAGCCGGATGTGTGTACTATCGCTATGGTGGGGAGAAGGAGTGATCTTGTGCTTGTATGTTGATGACATCGATTTTTGGGACCAACCTCAATGTGATTGAGGAGGTCAAGGACTTCTGTCCAAGAGTTTTGAAATGAAAGATTTGGGAGTGGTGATGTAATTCTTAACATTAAGCTCGAGAGGAGGTGATGGTGGGGTTACACTTGTGCAATCCCATTATGTGGAGAAGGTCTTGAGTCGCTTTGGTTATAGTGGTGCAAACTGTTTCTACTCCTTATGATCCTAGTGTGTTATTGAGGAAAAACCAAAGAATAACAAGGGATCAATTGATATACTCCTAGATTATTGGCTCATTGATGTATTTAGCTAGTGCTACGAGGCCTGACATCTCGTTTGCTATGAGCAAGCTAAGCCGGTTTGTTTCGAATCGGAGATGATCATTGGCGTGCTCTTGAGAGAGTGATGCGCTATCTAAAGGCAACCATGAGCTATGGCATTCACTATCTTTGGGTACCCAAAGGTACTAGAGGGCTCTGATGATTCAAAGCTGGATCTCGATCTTGATGAGATAAAAGCCACGAGTGGATATGTGTTCACACTTGGAGGTGGTGCTGTTTCCTGGAAGTCTTGCAAGCAGACCATCTTAACGAGGTCAACAATGGAAGCAGAACTCACAGCGTTAGATACCGCCACTGTTGAAGCTGAGTGGCTTCGTGAACTCCTTATGGATTTGCGGTGGTTGAAAAACCGATACGGCTATCCTAATGAATTGTGATAATCGGTCGTAATTATCAAGGTGAAGCAGTTCTAAGGACAACATGAAGTCATCTAGGCATGTTAAGAGGCGGTTGAAGTCCATCGAGAAAGTGAAAAACTCGGAGTGATAGCACTGGACTATGTCCAGACAGCTAAGAATCTGGCCGACCAATTTACAAAGGGTTTATCACGTAATGTGATAGATAGTGCATCGAGTGAGATGGGCATGAGACCCACGTGAGTCATACCACAGTGGTAATTGTTCTCACGTGATCGGAGATCCGTGAAGTAGGATGATGAAACAAGTTGTTGGTTGGTCGGGAGGAGAGACCTTTAGGGCTCATTTCTTCAATGATGCACTTCTTTCCTATTCGTATGGCGAGTTGGTTTTACCTTAATGTGATCCGAGTGGCTTATTTAAAGCGGAGATGTCGGCCTACAGGACATCTTAGAAGGAACACACCTATATGAGTTCATTGCTTGGTCACAGTCTATGAGATTTGGGTGATCTCTAGATACTCATGAATAGGCACCGAGTATGACTTATACGCTCCAACCAGAGGGGATGCTTTAGGCAGCCTAGTACTAGTAAAGGAATTAGGTAAAACTTGTTCACACAAAATTATCAATTCAAAGCATAGTCCATTGTTCAGTTGTGGATGAGTGTAACTCCTTTCCTAGGTGGATGTTCAACAAGAGTCTCCATCGAAACACCGGTATATCAAAACAACAAGCGGGGTGAGAGCATTTCTTGTGTGCCTTGAAATTTGGTGGGGATTGTTGGATTAATTGGGCTTGGACCATTTTAATTTAGCAATTAATCAAATGAAATTCCTAGGCCCACATGGAAAAATTGATTAGTCCCATATGGAGAATTGAATGGGAGTTACACCACTTTAAAAGGTGGAATGTGGTAACCCCCTTGTGCAATTGGAGAGAGCCTGTACACGCGCGCGCTCGCTCGCTCACTTCGCCTCGCCTCGCCTTGCGCGGTGCGCGGTGCGTGCGTGCGTGTGCGTCTTGGCGATGTACGCTGCGTCACGCCTTGAGCGTGTCGAGTGTGAGCGCGTTTTCTTTATCTATTCGAAAATCGAAAGCGCACCGACTCGCGATAAATATCATTAACGAATAGTGGCGATAGCAGTGCGATTACTAGTGAATTATGGTGCGGTTACTTTCGAGTAATGGAGGCGATTGCTAGTGACTAATGGTGCGATTACTAGTCTCTTCGTTTTTCTTTATTCTTGAGGAGGAGAATAAAAGAAAGGCTCTCTACTCCATAAAAGAGGATATAGAATACTCGATGCAGTTCGGTTCTTTGTTGTTCTTTGCTCTCGCAATCTCGGTTGAGAACCTTGCGCTGAAGGCTCTGGCGAGTAGGCCTCGAAACTCCGTCCGTCCGAGTACCCTTTCGGGTAGAGCGGGCGATCAAGTTTTTGGGAGCACATTAGCGCGACTGCTCATTCTGTGACTTCGTCTTCATCCTGGTGGTGAACTGCTCGCGATCTTGCACGGCGAACATCTTCTGCATCACGCCTGCGTCACGCATCACGCCTCGATCGACTACATCGAATAGACCATCATGTCGATGATGGTAACAGCGCATCCGGTGTCACCGACACTAGCCCCGCCGAGGGTATACCACGAGAACTTATCTGATGTATTTGTTTCTGTGCGCTATGAATATGTTAATAGGATCTGCTGTTATCATGTTCATTAACGAATATGAATACATCATTGTTGAATCACTAAGGCTCTTGTTTGTCATGTTTTATATGCTTAATTTCTGGATTAAAATATGCCGAAAATTGACTAGATTTTCATGATTACTACCACCGATCATTGCCACCTCCTAACTGCTCTCGTCTCGCTGCATCCTAACCGCTCTTTTCCGTCGACCCCCCCCTCCACCGCCCTCCTTTGATCCGTAGTGCCACCTCCACCTCGCTGCTAACCGTCGGTCGTCACCTCCCCCAACCTCCCTCTATACTTAGGGTTGTCGCCTCCCCCGACCTTCCTCTATATCTGGGGCTGTGATGAACCCAACTCAAACCTCAAGTGAACTCTGACCCTAACCTTGTCAGAGTGTCGCCGGAGTCTCGCTGCTGGTCATCAGAACCGCATAGACCACGAACCATGAGGCAAAATCAGATGAATCAAAATTCAAGTAGCTCGGTGAGGAAGTACTCGAATACTCCCCCAGTAATCTCAAAAAAATAGTCAGGCAATAACACATAAAATGGAGATAGAAAATTACTTGCATTAGAAAAAAAAACTTTATAAATATCAAAGGCACGTGATCAAAGCATTGTCACATCGCATGCCATGCCATCAATTCAAGGTTAACGTATAACGTGACAGCACCTTCTCACAGACAGCATTAATTCTCGTCAGTGTCCTCTTCTCCCCGGCAGACCAGCCGGCCGGGCGGTCACCAGCGGCCGACGATGCCGGTGCAGCGGTCCTTGATCCACCGGAAGCCCCGGCGGAGCGACGCCTTGACCCTCGCCTCGACGGCGTACGCCTTGTACGCCGCCACCCTCCGCCGGCGCTTCGCCTCGGGGTCGCCGGACAACCACGACGGGGTCGCGGACCCCGCCCCCTCCCCGCCTTTCCGCGGTGGCGCCGCGCCTCGGAACTCCTCCAGATCCCTCATCCTCTGTTGCACCCAGCAAATGCCAAATGCGTGTGTGTTGGTAACGTGTTGGCGCGCCCGGGGTTGCAGGCTTACAATTCGAGCCTTGTAGAGAGAGAACTTATACATGGAGGGATGGAGGGAGAGAGAGAGGAAACGGGGTGAGTTTGAGGCCGGCCATGACGGGACGGGACGATTGCGAATTGTGATTCGTGCTTGGCAGGTGAGAGAGAGAGAGAGGTGCAGGTACGGTGCGTGAAGCTGTGACGTTACACTTTGTTTTCGCTGCGATTATTTTAGCAGTAGTGGAGGAGCAGTAAGCAAGTGTCATGTTGGGTGTAGCTGTGATTTGCCGGGCAGAACCGTGTTCCGCCTCGCGTCGCATGTCCTGCCTCTGGAGTCTGGATGGAACAAGTCGCGCGCTACCTGGTCATGCTGCAGGCATCGGGTTATTTTCTTCCACGGCATATACCTGCGTCCTAAGGAGAAAAACCTTTATGCTTTCAACACTTTTTGTCTCTTCTTTCATTGGAAAGACCACACAAATACCCGTATATTAGTCGACAAGATGAGATCAAGCTGCAGCTAGCATTCGGCAAATTAGGCCAACGTGCACGTTTTGTGTCCATGCACTCGAGATCCAACACTCAACGGAGTTTGTCACCTCTGTCGAGTCGCACAAGTGAGATAATACATGTCTCAACTCTAATGAAAATCTTTATTTTTTTTCCTATCTATTTTTTTTTCCCAAAGTTATACAAGTTTCCGATTCTTCTTTCCATCTTTACTCTCCCACAAAAGATTACCTACACCAGATAACTCCTTGGAGACAAGGAAAATTTAGCATGTAGGCTTTAACTGATACAACCCCCCGTACAAGAGGGCACTCGTTCCTTCTCCATGTGCCATAGACAGGTGTGCTCAAGGCAGCTGAATTCAGACGGCAAACGGTCATAGCTAACAAGCATTTACAGTCATCTCCACGTCGTACCGAAATGGGAGGCGAAAAACCGGAAATCAGGATGGTCCACTTGAACGCAGCGGAGCCAGTTATCAGCCTCCTGCATCAGCAAGGTAACGTTCTGCCGTTCTTGGGCCCCGTTAGATGCCCAAATGGAGCTGCGGAATTTGTAAGACGCCAGTCCAAAGACAGGCAAAGATAGTTTGCCCGTTGCATTGGTGCAGCTGTTGATTCCCCCAAAACCAGGGCATGCTGGTGTAGTGGGATTGCCATCTGCAAGACGAATAGGAATGTAAGCATTCTATACACCGATAGAGAATGATCAGTGCAATCTACAAGTTACATCTAGAAAAGTGAACATTAAGCTGGTGCCATCTATCCGAGGCAAAGCTAGCTCCCTATTTCATATGGCACTTGAGAGTACTTTGGAGTATTTTACCCTTGGAAGGTGTTGCTAGGCAATGGAATGTCAAGAAACAGGCATCAAGGTCCTTCAATGTTGGTCCTGTTGGAATTCTATATATGGGGTACCTGCAATCGGAAGCATGAGGATGAAACCAGCAATGTATAGAATCATAGCAACACTATATTAGAAGTGTTGCTCTTCTACACTATATTATGCTGAAATTCAGCACAGTAGGCATGCCATTGTTAGGCATTGCAACTGGTAGGCATCCTCTGCATGGGCCAGCACAGTTGGCAAATGTCATAATTCTGACCGTTGCAACAGCATCATTCCAGTTCTTGTATACGTACAAAAAAAAAAGTGCAACATTATGGCAGTGAAACTATATACTGTCAGATTATAAAACATGAGTTGAACTTAGCGCAGATATAGTCTGGAAATGATTTAACTGCATATGTACAAAGGGGAAACCACAACAAAACAAACCTTAAAATCTTATAGCAATCTCAAACTTTTATAACATAGCATATATATATAGCAAGACAGAACCATAGCACATCAATGGAAAAGAACACATCTTACCATTGGAAAAAGGGAAGTAGAAACTGAGTGTACATAACTCAATAGTATTTGAAACATACCATGCAACAGACATCCAACTGGATGGCATCAGATCACAGCTTTTGAATGTCTTCAGAGCTGGAAATCTACCCGCAAGAATTGATATCTGAAGGACACGCAGAATAAGATTCTATAAACAAGACATCTGTAGTAAGCATGGGTTTAAGAAAAACTTGCCTTGTCTGTCAGAGGTTCTCTACCATATGGAGGATCCCTCTCCAGATACTCAAATATTGGCAAACTTGCAGATGCACAAGCTTCACCATCATCACTCCGTAAGCCACCGTTTTCCAACCGATGTGTAGCTTCCATGGATGGGACTCTTAATCGGTCAACGTCAATTTCACTGCTACTCACACTGCTAGTATCCATAGATTCCCCATCACTTTCATCCCCAGGACACCTTAAGTAAGCGGTAAAATTAAATAGAGAAAGTTATACACTATCAAAGACGTCACCAAGCTAATAAAAGCAGCCATACTGAGCAGTGAGTAGGTTGTCTCTTAACGATCCCAGAAATTCTCTCATTCAGCTACTTTTCTATCATCTTTTATGTCCATATCAGGAACGAATTTAAATTTGCACAAAATAGTAGCCATGCGCTAGTGCTCTTAGGAATCATGTGACACTGAAGCTAGCTAAGATTTCACCACAAAAGCATTTTCTTAAAACCTCGACAAAGCATGAGATAATTTGCCTTAATAGAACCCAGAAAAAACTAACTCTAAAAATGGAAATCCCTCCTCTGCCCTAAGCTCTAGCCCAATAATATACACGCATAACTTATTTATTTTCATATAACTTAGCATGGATGTAATAAATTGACATCCTGGATCGGAGCTAGGCTAATCCTGGATTACATTCCTTACAATTCCATTAGTATTTAGTGAAGTTTTCTGTTACCATATGAACATTCTAAAGCTCAAAAAAACAAAAGCACAACCAAAGACACAAACAAAGTGAAGTGAATCTGCCAGACAGATTGACCCAGCGAAGGTTTTTATTCCAGAATGGATAAATTTCTAGACATCATTACTTGGCATGGCGTGGATAAGGTTGTTACCTGGTTCTTGCCGCAGGTCTCGATGGATCAGCATACAGCTGGATAGCAGAAAGATATGGCACGTAATATTGTATCACAGAGTCAATGCCATTTAACACCAGGGGAACACCAGCCCCATAGGCACTCCACTCCCTGAAAGACTCCCACAGATCTTCAAGGCAGAAGTAAGGTGGTGGATCCATAGTATCACCACTCCTCCACATCCTCAAGCTTGTCTGCAAGAGAACAAAATGATTACAACCAAATTATAGAATGAATTAGAAGCACCAAAGCTTCTTTTGTTTAATTAAAAGTGGTCTACCTTTGACTGAAAACTTAAATCAATTGTGCATGAACAGAACATTGTACAAATATGTACATGATTTAATTGCAGTACGTGTGCATTGTACAAATATTGAAGAATGATTGTAGATGGCAATTAATACAGATACATATTACATGGAGACGCAGACAAATCAGAGTAACTAAATCATTTACTAGTCACTAGATCAAAGTTAGCAAGTGAAGTAACTAGGAAGGCAGAAGTTCCAGAGAGACTATCCTTTTCCATTTCACCGCTATTCACTAACAATATGAAGCCCAAAATAGTGCTTAAAACTCAGCAAAACCAACCAACACTGGGTGAATACACATTTTATTAAGTTCAAGCAATGTCTCTATTTCTTCCATAAAATACATTATACATTAGACAAAAACCTCTTGGGACCCAAGGCAACAGAAGTAAAAAAAAAAACTGTTATACAAAACTAGATTTAGGATCATCTTCTTCCTACATTGAAGAATGATTGTTGCTCTCCATCCACAGTTACTATCATTAATAACTTTAAATGGCCCGGAACTATCAATCAAAGCTAAAAACAAGCAGTCCAGAAATATGATCTCTTCTATGGATCTTAAATGAAATCATTGAGATGTTTCTCCAGAAGCATTCATTTTCCATTCAAATGCAGTACCGAACCATTTCAATGGACCTATACAAATGAGTAAATACCAACTACAGATCAGAAATTACCACAGCTGCATTTTCAATTGCAACCACGGCTCGGCAACTTTAATAAAACCTAGAATAAAAAAGAATGTAAGCGAAACTAGATCCCACGGCCAATAGACTAAACAATTTCACTTGGTCCTCTTCCTATCACCCACCATAGGAAGTTCTCGGTATCTCGGTACCTCAAAATCACCACGCTGCAATCTACGAGTCTACAACAGCAAACTTAACTTCAGAATACCTTGGGCAGGTACTGGGCGGGCACGGAGGGCGTCGTGGAGGTGAGAAACCTCTCCAAATTCCCAGCCTCCTCCGCCGCCGCTGCCCCGCCGCCGTCACATTCACGTCAGCCGTCGTCGTGGCCGTCGCCGTCGATGCCACCGAGGGCTTTGAAGACGTCGTCGACGAGGAGTCGTCGGAATCGACCCGGCTGTCCGCATCCGTCGGCGCGGCCGCCGCCACCGCGGCCTTCTGCCTCGCTGATCGCGGAGACGGGGACGGGGACAGCGATGGCGACGGAGGCCGCTGGCTCTGCAGCCGCTGCTGTTGCTGCTGCTGGCGGCGGACGTGGGGAGGGTTGTAGAATCGGTCGGGCCGGATGTTGCGGGCGGAGGACGCGGCGCCGCCAGAGGACCCTGCCATCGCTGAGGCGGAGGCGGAGGCGGCGGAAGCGGAGGCGAGGGTGGGTGGGGAAGGGGGATCGGGCTAGGGTTTTGAGGAGATGGGGATTTGGGATGCTTAGGGTTAGGGTTTTGGTGGCTTTAAACTTTTTTTTTAGATGGGGGTTTGGATCTGAGAGTTGAGAGTTGAAGCGAGCGACGAGGAGGAGGCGAGAGTTTTAAACCCGTTGCTGCTTCATTCCGTCCGGCCGCGGCCTAGCAACGATGCGTCTCTTTGGCTCTCTTTTTTATCCGGTTTTCCGTGGTGGTAGCGTAAAGAAAACTAGAGTAGCTTTTGGGGACTCATTTTCTTCGTCAAGATATTTCCAATGGAGCTGTTGGTCCACGTTGTATCATTGAATTTCAATCCAGCAGTACAGTAGTTTTTTTTTTGGAGTTTCATGAGATTTTAATTGCACAAAAGTTTCATAAGCGTTTTAGGCTTTTGAGTTTGAAGTTTCAAATAAGTTTTAGTGCATTTCGAAAAAAGTTTCAACATGTTTCAAACAGGTTCAAAATGTTCCATAAAAAGTTTCAACGGGTTTCGTAAAGTTCGCAAGATTTCATCAATGTTTATCTCACCGTTGAAGTGCTCCAAGATTCGTACTACGTTTTTTTGCGAAATAAGAACACCCTTTATCTCCTTTCCTCTCCTTCCTCTCTCTCCTGCTTTGCCCGACACGATTACTTTCCGTGTCTTGGCGCACTTGCTTTGTGCGCGTCGCCGTCATTGGAAACCTCGTGCCGCTACAACCTCTCGCTAGAAACCACGACGATGGAAACCCCAATCAGGAAACACGTGGGTTTCGTAGGGATTCGACAAGCGGAGTTTCGACAGCGGCGACCAAGCGGTGCGGCTCGGGGCGGATGTGACGAGTCGGTGGTTGGCACGGAGAGAGGAAGGAAGCGGCACCGCCTAGAGAGAGGAAGGACGGAGGAGGAGGAGGCGGGGAGGGAGAGAAAGGGAAAGGATTTTTGAAAAACATAGCACAAATCTTGGAGCACTTCAACGATGGAGATAGTGCATGTGGTCACTTGTACATGTGACTTTGATTTATCAATGTTTTGGCAAGTTTCATAAAAAGCAGATGAAACATAGATGGAAAGTGTGGATATCGTGAGGATATGTGCATGATCTTAGGATGATGAGTCAATTGGCAATGGCATTGTTGGTTTACAAAATCTCGCGTTTTGGGTTTGCTCTAGTCTTTGTCAGTCATTGGCGGTCGACCGGCGGTCGCCGGTCCGTGGCGTGGAGAGGTCGGCCGGCGGTGCTTGTCGGTCCGTGGGTTTGGTTCAAAGTGGATTTTGGGTGAGCCAAAAATAGGTTGTGTAGGCAAGTGAGAGAGTCTCTGGATGTGGTCATATTATTTTGGAGATCCGGTTGAAAGTTGTATTCATTTAAAAATTCGAAGGTTTGGATTTTCGAGATGAAATTTTGGCTAAGTCTTTTTGGTGGTCAAATGCCAGGTTGTGGAATCGGTCCGATCGAGCTGAAATCGGTCGGACCGGCCGTGTCAAATGATCGGGCCGTCGATCACTTGGAACTTGGTCATTGTGGCATTGTTGTGATTTGAATGTGGTTAATGTATGAATTTCAATGCTTTATTGTTGCATATTGCATTGTTGGTGGCGTGGGTCAAGTTGTGAAGAACTTATTCGAGTCGATTTGTTTGTTTGTTGCTATGCGAGGTGGCTTGCAGTCAACGGCGTTAGCGGTGAGTAGATCGGGACTACGCTTGGAGAGCCGAGGTCGAGCGATCATGGATCTGGGTGGTCGTGTGACTCAAGCGAAGTGCGAGAATGGGCAAGATGGATTAAGCAGGCGGTTTGTGGCGGTTGGTTGGATCGGCGGTCGGAAGTCGGTGCAAGTCTCGGGAGGTTCAGATGGGATTGGACGAGAGACTTCTTGACATGATAAGAGCCGTGATCAACCTACACGTGGTGGTGTGCGATTGCTTCAGCAGATATGTGTATATGGGTCCCATGTGTGTGTTGGTCCCATAAGTGAAACCCTAGACCTCTCCTATAAATAGAAACGGGGAGAGAAAAAACCCCCAAGCATTCATTTAGGAACTCCAAGTCTTTTTCTAGGGTTTGGAGAGGAGAGGTTAGGGTTTGGAGAGATTTGTATGTGTGCTCTTTGATTGAGCTCTTGTCCTCCTTGTTGGAGTGGCTTTGACAAGCATCACATTGAATCAATCAATTCATGAATGCTTGTTCTTTGGTGAAGTCTCATTTGCTTTCTTCTCTCTTTTGATGATTGTGGTGCTTCCTTGATCCGGTTGATTTTGGTTGGTCTCTTGACCTCTTTTACCTTGCTTTGTTGTGTGGGAATACTCCTAGAACCATCTAGATCTTCAATCCCCACAAGCAAGTGTTGGATCAAGTTTTCATATTTCTAGGGTTTGTGCACTTCTTTGGTAAAACCTTAGAGATCGATCTCTGAAGTGGATCGAGCGATCGTCACTAGAAATAGGTCTTAGATATCCTTAAGGTGGTGTGCTCTAAATTTGGTCAAGTTTCATTGGTTGAATCAAAAGTTGGACCAAATTTCGTTTTGGATTGGGCATTGTGTTTGATTCGGACTAAATCGGTCGGACCGGTTTATCAGCAATGATCGAGCCGTCGACTTTCGAACCGCCATTAACGGCCGGTCGAACCGATTCGATCGGACCGCCACTTGATGCCGATCCGGATCATGCCGTGTCGAACCGGCCAGTGAGATCAACTCTCCATATTTGTGTATTTTGGTTAAAGGGGTAATTGAATTGACAAGACTTCCTCTTTGCGTGTCTTGATCTTCTTAGCTTTCATAGCTAAAGGAGAAAAGTTTGTGTTGAATTTGATTAAGGCGAAAAATCGAAGCCTATTCACCCCTAGTCGCCTTCTACGGTCCTCTGAAAGCAAGTTTCACGAAGTTTCCAAAACTAAAACCTCGAGTTTCCACATGAGTTTTAGGTTTCAAAACTAAAACCTCGATTTTCAAACATGAGATTGAAGCATGTTTCAAAAGCTGAAACTTTGTTCCACCGAGTTTCATATGAAACTTCATTTTTCCCCAAATATGAGTTCCAAACAGTTTCAAAACAAATTTCAAAAACTTTACATAGGAGTTTCAAAATTCAAACGAGTTTTTGCCAAGATTCATACCACGTTTGGCAAGTGTCGAAGAAGTTTTAAAAAATTGACGAAGTTCTTTAAAAATGATTTACTCGACAACCTCACCGACCACGCCTGATCGTTTTCCTGCTCGTAGTCTCACGCGGCAACCCATGGCCATCGGTCGCCGCCGTGCCTACCCCTGTTGCATCAGTTGATCGGCTACCATCTGCTACCTTGCCCACCCATGAACTACCCACTCGGCGCTCGCCCACGGTCGTTGCAGCCTCTGAGCTCTCTAGCTTGGTACACAAGCCCTACTCCGTGTGCCTCTATGACGCCATCTATCAAATCCACCTATGATGACGATGAATTGGCCAATGGTAGAGGTGAATCTGATGGATGGAGGGAGAGAGCTAGTGAACGCTCGCCGCACCTGCTCTCTACCGCCATGCCCCCTGCTCATCCATGGCAAGTGGGCTCGACGATCAGATCTGACACCGATGGTGGCGTGCCGATGGAGAATATCATGGTAGAGAGAGAGGGAGAGCAGGGGGAGAACGTGTGAGCGAGAGTGATGTAACAACCCAATTTTGAACCCATTTAAAATTTGCATGAATTTCAAAAACTTTTGTTGTATTTAAAAATTTCCAAAAGCCTTGCCTTGCAATTTAGATATTTAAAACAATTTCCTTATATAAAAGTTTTGGATTTGCAAAAATCTAAAAGTTTAATTGTGTGCAAAACCACCTCAACATTTGAATTCAAATTCAAATCAAATCCCAAAATTGCAAATTACAAAATTCAAAGCGATTTCTTTCCCTCGGGATGTATTCCAGTAGTCGACCCGACCTTCCTTCTTTCCCTCATCCCATGGCCCATCCACGTCGTCGCCTCTCCTCTCTCCTTTCTCCCCTGCCCGGTAGTCGACCAAATCGTGTTGTCGCCCTTCCCTCTCTTCCCTTCCTCATGGCCGTGCGGCCGAGGCCCAGCCCGCATAAGTGGCAACCAGTTCTCCCCCTCTCTGCTTTCACTGTCAAGTGGGCCCGACCCCACCTGCATACCCTCGCCCCTGCACATCTTCCCTGCATCTCCTCTCTCTCTCCCATGCAATCTCTCTCGTGCTCTCTCTCTCTCTCTTTGCATCACCGAGCACCCATGTGGTGAAGAGGCACTTGAGTTCCTATAGCCAGTCCTCAAGCCTTGTGTTGTCGCGAGGTCGTCCCACCCGTCTTGATTCCTATTGCCCAGCTTATTTCGGTTGTCACTGCTGTGCCCACAACATGTCAACCGCCTCCTCCTCTTTCTTCCTTTCCTTCGATTTAAGGCCAAGCCGAGCACGTCCACGTGAATCGGCCCCTTCTTATCTGTTCCCCTTTGATGTTTTCCCCCTCTTCACCGCCCCGGGTGGAGAGGAAGTTAGTCATGCGGGTCGCCTTCTCCAACTCCTACCACTAGTGCTCGCCCATCGATTTTGGACGTTGGGGTGAGTCTTCATCTTCATTTTCTTGCATGCTAGAAGCGCCTTGATCGCCTCTGTTGTGCTTGTTTCCCCACGAGGAGGGCGAAACATCGTCGCCGTTCACAAAGCAAGTCGGGCGTGTTGAGCCATCGTCACCATGTTCCTTCATTCTAGTAAGTTTTGACCTCGGAGCCGATGTCCATGGTGTTTGCCTCGGTTCCACCTTCTAATTCCCATCTTCTTCTTGGCGCGGTGGACCAAAGGCGCTAGAACACGCCCTTCTTCCCGTTGCCAACCGAGACACGCCCAGACCATCTTGCCGCGCCAGATCTCCTTCCTCACATGGATTACGGGTGAGCCACTCCGTTCGATATGCTCCAACTAGTCGCAAACATGGTAGGTTTGTAAGTGAATCACCTGAGCGAAGGTAGCATTGCCATCTGTGAGTCTGGGGTGCGCCACTTTGTAGGCCACTTTGGAGAGAATGGCACACAACCCGTCTTGAGTATCATGGGCACCGTTAGCCGTTTTAGCATGTAGATGGTAGTTTAAGCTTCAATTTCCATGTTTAAACCGTGATGGGTAGTTGCCTCCGCCTACAGTGTTGTCGCCACCGTCCTTGCCGGAAAGCCGCCACCTCATTCCATCTCCCGTTGTGCCGTCACAGCCATTAGGGTCGCCTGGACCACTGCAACCCATTTGGAGACCGTGGGTGGTCACGAGAGCCTTCTCCTCTAACGCTGAGCTCGGCCCGAGCCATCCATGGCTGCTCTACCCGCTCCCCTGTTCCAGGAGGAAGACGGCAACTGTTAGACGCTGACGTGTGGGCCCAGGGTGATCAAGTTAATCGTAATTAGTTAAGGGTTAGTTAGTAGTTAATGTCTATATGACATGTGGGCCCTGAGTAATTAGAAAATCTAATTTATTTATAGTTTAGGGTATGTGTGTATGATATGCGGCCCCCTTAAAACTATGTGCGAGACTGGTCAAGTAGACCAAAGTCGCTAACATGTGGGCCCTTGCTTTGTGAGCCGTCGGTGCTTGCATGATCCCTTGTCGGTCTCTTAGGTTTTCTCGAATAAAAATATTTAGAAATATATTAAAAGGTGGTTGGACCCACTTGCCAGCCACATATGTTTTTTCTTAAGAAAATTAATTGAAAAAGAAAAAGAAAATCCGACCGGGCCTACCTGTGAGGTATTTCATATTTTTTGGGATTTCCTTTGAGGTTAAACTTTGGAGAGCCCATTCTCCCTTATTGTAAATCAAAATGAATTGATTTTTATTTATAAATTCATATAAATTCAAAACCTTTCCAACATTACCAAAATCATAATTTTTGGAGTTCGTTTGATTTTTATTTGAGTTCTTTTGTATTTATTTGAAGTCGTCGTTTTACGCTTAAATAGATTCCAATGTCGTCGAAGACTTCACCACTGCTTTTGGACAAGATCAAGACCAAGACCAAGTGATATCCACTATTGAGCAAGGAAAATCCTTACAATTGATCATTTTGAATCTACTTTTCAAATGCAAATTACTTTGCTTTAAAGTATATTTGGGCATAGAGAACGACGTACCGCCGGTGGCTAACTTATGTTTGACGTCTCTCTCATAGCATGTTTATGCTGTAAGATAGGGATGACGGGTGTGATGATGTACCGTGTAGTTGGTTGCGACATCTGATCAAGGCGTGCATGGCGGCGAAGGGTACTACGGTCCGCGGTGAGAGATCTATCGCAATGACTAGCGAATAATAGTATATAGATTAAATTAACCGTTGTAGATGAACAAGCTGTCATGTGGTCCTAGGACATTTTGTTGGACCGAGAAGGCGACTAGAGGGGGTGAATAGGAGCACGCTCACTTTTCACAAATAATTGATTCAATAAGATTTTACTCCGGTAGCTATGGAAGCTATGAAGATCAATATACCGATCTGTGGAAGACTAGTATTGAATCCAATTTAACCCCTAAGCAATACGACAAAAATCAACACAAGTTCAAGAACCTCGGTCTTGGCGGTTGGACCGGCTGGGTCAATGGCGATCGGCCGGTGGCCTTAGGCGATCGGCCGCGACTGAGCAAACAGATCAAAACAATCAGATGCGAAGTTGCAAATAGATAAAACTTTTGATCTACAACTCCAAACTTGATGAAACTTGGAACACACCTTCTCTATGATGTCGGGAACCTATTCCAATCGAAGATTATGATAATTCTTGAAAGAATTATGATCCTTTTCATTTGGCAAGAGAAGGGTTCAAAAGAGTCAAAACGAAAACTAGATTCAAAATCTTGCTCGTGGGTAATTGATGATCAAGATGATCCTAGATATGTTCCCACATGTCACGACAAGCTAGATCACTGGAGAATTCAAGCAAAAACTCACGGATCAAAGAAAGACCCAAAATCATCAAATATAGAGAAAAGAGCAAAGAGACAAGATATGATTTGAGATTACTGACCTCTCCATCAATGGAGGACAACGATCAATCTATGAGCACGCAATCACATCAAACTCTCTAGAACCCTAGCCTCTATAAAAACTCTCCCTAAGCAAATTAGGGTTTCAAATAGCAAAAGAGGCGAAGAGGAGGTGCAGCCACCCCTCTCCTATTTATAGTGGAGGCTTAGACCTTCTAGAAGTTTGACTCAATTGGGCTCCGTTAAGGCCCAAAACAAGCGGGGCGCATGCATGCGTATTTTCTTTGCGTCGTCTTTATCTCCTCTTGACCTAATTAGCTGCACCTTGCGCCATCTTGCGCGTGGATTAACCAATAGGTCACCCTTGTCCATCTTGCACCAGCTTGAGTTCATTGACCTCTTTGATATCGTCGATCGTTACGGACCTCGGCTCTCAAGCCTAGTCCGATCATCCTCGTGATTGACCGTCGTTGACCACCAAGCAACTTTGCACAATAATAGACAAATAAAGCGAATCCGAGAATAAGTTCTTCACAACTTGACCCATGTTAGTCAAAACATGCATCATACAACACATATGCCTGAAACTCATGACTTTGACCTAACAACCGAACATCGCCACCACGAAGGCCGGCGATCAAGTGAAAGCGCCCCCTGCACTGGCGGTCGACGCGCCACCTATTGGCGGTCGGACCGCCATTTGGGACTTAGCCGATTTCAACCTTTGAAATTTGAAACCTACTTGAATTTTTAAACCAATAGAACTTTTGGTGAAACTCCAAAAATTATGGGAGCAAGTGCAATAGAATCCCTCTCTTGCCTACACCCTCTATTTTTGGCCCGACTCAAAACCTCATACGAAGTTGGCCGGTCGGGCCTTTGAGGCCCGACGACCACGCAACTTTACGAAAACAAGTGAAGCGACAAACCATTAACGTCATTGCCAATTATCACATCATCCTAAGATCGGAGCATATCCCATGATATCCACACATTTATCATCAATATTTTGCCTAAGGGTTTAGGAAAGAATCAGCGTTTTATGTTGTGATTTCATGAAGGATTAGTTGTTTAATTATAAAATTGGATTCTAGAATGTGTCGGCTTGAACTCTTGATTGGTGTGCGAGTAGCGGTCGTATCCGGGCGTTGATGTCCTCATCAACACCCATCGATGGTTATGGTGATACTATGCGGGATCGTCTACTCTCACAGCGGTGGCATTCCACGGAGTTAATGTGTTCAAACATTCGAGGATCAAACCTATTGGATGGTGTAGTATCATGGTATGTTATTGTAAAGACCTTGTTATGATATTTTTAGTCTCACATCTACGGAAGTGTGTTGTCGGATATCAAAAGTTGATCGTATTTTGTGGGTAAAGTTATACAACCTCTGCATATATAATCTATTGAATAGGCATGCGTGGGTCATGGGCGTGGTCCGAAACCACACGATTAGTTTTGATAAAATTGAGATGGAATATGTTAACTTAAAAATGATTGTAGCAACGAGATAATTGTAGGTGGATGGAACCTTGATGTCTAGAGTCGAGTTGATGGAACCTAATGTCTAGAGTCAGTGGGTGGAACACGATATCCGGAGATAGGTGGATAAAACCTCATGAGTAGTAATAGGTGGATGGAACCTTATTGCGAGGATAAAACTTGCTTATACAAGTGACACTTTGGTTTTAAGTTAAAAGGTCAGGGTCATAAGCTTGGAAAATATTATAGTATTTGAGCAAAACTTGCTTTGTGCTAAATAGCTATAAAACCCCTCCTTTGGCAAGCCAAACATGCATATATATTTGCATTTGGTGTGAGGGTTTGTTGAGTATTTTTGTAGTAATTTTTGCTTAAATATGTGGATTTAGACTGCGAAACTGAAGACCTAATGTATAGATACTTCTATGCAACTGGTTTAGAAATGAAAATGACTACGATAACTAGGTCATAGACACAGTCGATTGCCTGTGGCAAACCATGAAGGTCCTTTTAGTTTATTTAGCTTCCACTATTATTTACTCTTTGAACTCGATGTCCTATCAGCTCGTTACGTAAGAACTTGGCCTTAAGACTTATTTGTGACTGTTTATATAATATCAAATATATTTTTAACTTAAGCGTATGCATATATGTAATATCCATCGATATTGTGCTTTGTGAGATAGCTATTGATCATTAGACTAGCTCGGTATACACAAAGAGTGTGAATACAAATCTGGGTCCGACAAGAGAGATCAGGGATCGTTTTGGTTTGAGTGGCTCGTATGACCTCTACTTTGGATAAAGACACAGGCGACCAAAATGCTACGAGGGGCCAATCCAACGACGACCAGTTGTTAGTTGGAAAGACAGAAACGATATATTTTTCTTTATTTTTATTTGTATTCTTAGTTAGGTTTGTTAGCGATGGCGGACCGGGATTAATATTTAGGTATGGTGGCGTGCATGGCGAACAAAGCGTATTACCTAAAAGCAAAATAACCCATATGCAAATTCTATTGCAATCGCGCAATCTGAACATATGACACTAAATGGTATCAACAAGTGAGTGCTCTTTTGGTGATTATTTTAGTTACATACGGTCTAAGGTTAATATTGCATTATTTTTCGATTCTATTTTGCTCTTGGTCCAAATCTTTGTTATTTACTCTGTATTGGTTTAAAATTCTATTTTTAAGCGATTAATTTGAAACTTCATGAATAACGGATCAAATTATTTATCTAACATAGTGGCAATTTTATTAGATTTATTTTACCTCACTTTCTATGCTTTTATCTTCTTCTTTTTGCTATCCATTCGGTCTAATAAAAATTATTCGACGCTGCTCATACAAAACTATTTGGTCCGACAACGCCCACGATTTAATACTAGTGTTCAAATCTCTTCGTAAATTACTACCACTAATCCTCACTGAATTTATTTATCAACTTTCTTCCAAATTACTAATTCCTATTTTTATTTCCTAATCCCTTCTACCTAACCCCTCTCACTAAATCCTTTCCTCCCGACTACTCTCTCACCTAATCTAATTTATTTGGTAGAGGGCAACCTCTGCCATACAAATCTTGCCTTGCCTTCCTTTCCCTTCCCTTATCTCTTCTCTCTCCTCCCTACTTTCTCTTTCTTAGCTAACACTCCACAGGCACCTTCCCGCTTGCCTTCCTCTCCAAACAACTCCTTCCCTCTCTCTAATTTTTTTGCTCACGAGCTTTCCTCTCTTGAGCAGGGGACTCCATGGTTGGCAGGCTCCTA